>CM060250.1:21319461-21644461 GCA_030684275.1 Acipenser oxyrinchus oxyrinchus
AAATGTCAAAGTTGATAAAAAAAAGAGATAAATATGTCACAAAGTGGTTATTTCCACTAAAGTTGACAATAAGGAATTGCTATTATCAACTTTTATCGTTGTCAGTTTTCACATAGCAGGAAGGGTTTATGACAGCAAATGCTGCTTGGGATAGGAAAACGGGTACATTATGTGATGTGTGTCGGTTCCTCCTTATTAAAACTTTTTTTTTCATTAGCAATAATATTAACAGTTTTTAATATTATTGTGGAATAAATCTGCCAAATAAAAGGAATTGGAGAAAATGCTTTTTTTGGTGTCTAGTTCAAAGCGTATTTTGAGTCATTAACTCATTGTATTGGAATGACTGCATTCAAATCTGAAACAATCAGTCTATTAAAAAAAAACAATCTTTATAAATACAGCCTATATCCAGGGAAAATTCACAATGAAAAAATAAGTGCTTATTTAAAAAAAAAAAATCCTATCCCTTTTTTAGGATATTGTTCTCAGTCCTGTTTAACTCTGGATCCAAACCATATTTTATCATTAAAAAATATGCGCCTTATATTTTAAGTTATATTTTGTAAGTACATAGCCTCTACTAGTCAATGATGTCACCTAAATGTATTTTATAAAATGTAATGTTGAATACGGTTTCCTTAAATGTTATATATTATGAATATTAATTCACCAGATGCCCCAGAACAAGACGTAATTGTGAATCATACGTTGTTTTTTTTAATTGACCAATATGAAGATACTTATTTATAAATTGGTACATTTAGTAGTTTAATAATGCAGATGTTTTAAAATATGAAGTGTTCTGTTGTGAACCGTGTCAACTACAAAATCGGCAGTATCACAAGGAATAACAAAAGGTACAAATGTTACCGCCGTATGATGCGTCTTTCTTACGCAATACCAGGCTATTATAATTTGTATTCGTATGTATAGCTACACTTTGCACTTCTTTTAAGATCGCATGTTATTGCAACAATGTTTATTTAAAGTTAAAACATATTTGTAACTCACAACCCATTTTATTTTCAGAAACATTAGGAAACATTTGCTGCAATACTGTAGGAAACTACCTAACCAATTTGATCTGAAGGCTATTAAGTTTCAAAATATCGGAAAAAAATTGTTTTCCCTTTGATTCATGAATTTATAGAAACCTAATATGTATTTTCTAACTTGTTTCTATTTTAATATAACAATGTGCATCACCTGAGCATCGGCGCAATGTTATAAATAAGCTCACCTGTTATAGTTTCAAAAGTTTCCGAGAAGTTAAGAAGTTCTGAAGCCTTGTCTCGTGCAGATAGTTCATCCGAATCTGGGCTCTTTTGCCTCCTCCCGGTCAAGTCAGCTGTTAGCCGGGGTCCGGAAAGCTCCTGGGGTGGGTAGAAGCTATCCGGGTGGTCAGAAAAACTGGGCAGCGTCGTGGTGAGGGCCACCATGGATGGCACCCCTTGCCCTAAACTGGCACAAAACGTGTTGGTAAGGCGCCCGGCAAACGAAGCCAGGGGGGCCAACGGAGGGATGCCCGACTGAAGATGTGAATGGGACAGGGCTTGAGGAATGACAAGCGGTCGGTAAGGCATAAACATCGGGTAGCCTGTGTATAGCAAGTGCCCAGACCGGGGCTGGGGAGTCCCAATTAAGGAGTCAATGGAAAAAGCTGTCCCTTGGCCACTGGGTCTCTGCATGATGGATGTCTGCAGAAAGTTGGTTAAAAACTCAAAACCTCCTCCTCCTCCAAGGTATAAATCCTTGTGTTCACCGCTTTCTGTAGTCAGTGATTCTTTTTCTTGCTCACTCGTTATCCTGATTATCGCAGTACTGTAGCTCTTTAGGAGCCTCCAGTCTCTAGTAAACCAATGCGCTGTCTGCCTACTGACTCTCTCTCTCTCTCTCTCTCTCTCTCTCTCTCTCTCTCTCTCTCTCTCTCTCTCTCTCTCTCTCTCTCTCTCATCATAAGCAACAGAAGAGGGATGGGAGGGGGTGTTGCCCTCAAGACTCATCCATCTTCCTCAAATTACGCTTCATTTCCTTGTTCAGCCCCTGACTTTTTTTTGGCTTGGAGAGAAGCGGCAGGTTCCCAATGGATACCAATGGACACTGGGAACCCAACCCCCTTTACTTTGGTCCCGAATGATTGGAAGCGGTAAAAGATATGTCTTACGCCCTTCCCCTTTCCTAATCTCTGACCACACCAGCCTAATCAACTATTATTAATTTTGATTGATGATTAGTAATTACTTAGGCTGGGAGTGAGAGGGGGGGGAGGGAGGTTGGGAAGACTTAAAACAAGGGTTGTATTGTTAAAGTTTAGGGGCGGATGGGACAGAAGCTGGAAAAGAGGGTAGGCAGATGTTTTTTTCTCTTGCACTTTTCTTAAAAAAAGCCTTTTCTTCTCCTTTTCCCTTTTTGTCGGTGCATAAAGAATGTGTTTGGCCTCAGTATAGTGCAAGATAATTATCCCCCGGAGAGGGATATTTTGTGGAAAATTAGATTAGAATAATGAGAGGCAAACTCAATGGGAAAATAAAAGGACGTGATGTGCCGTGGAAATAAAGAAAATAATAAAGCCACAAACTAAATTATTTGTTATTTAGACAATACATATTAATACAGATTTCTGTGAAATCTTTGTAATAACGCTTGGCATTTGCGAATGAGATATTTTAGTGAACGTTATTATTTAAAGACTTTAAGATTTAAATATTTAAAGACCGTAATCTGCAGTAGTAACACGGGCGCGAGACTACAGTTTACATCTTGTGTCGCTATTCTGCACGATTTTAAACAATCTCAAAGACCGATGAAATTATAAGTGGGTAATACAAACTCATGTATTCATGGCGCGGATATCACCTGTGCTTCAAGTTGGTTGTGAAAAAAAAAAAAAAAACTCCCCCGTTGTTCGTCTTAAATTACACATGAATATTCAAGACGTTGTTTTTCTGCAGTGTTAATTTGGGCTGTTTTATTCATTCTTTTTTGTTGCTGAAAACCGTTCATATACTCATGATGATTAGTCCCTATTGAGCCCTGGGGGGCGCGAGCGCTCTTGAACTGCCCCCTCTGATTGTACTGAAATATCAGGATATTATGAGCTCGAGCTCTGATTAGCAATGGAGGGCCAGAGATGCTAATTATTGGTATAATTGCAAATGACTCCATTCAACATTAAGTTCCTTGATCTATTGAAACTAGACCGTCCCCCTCCCTCTCTCTGCCATTTTCCCCCTAGCGAGTGGACTGTGAGTATCAAACTCCAATCAAAGCGTGTCCCTTCTACCCTCTTCAACTTGATCGCGACAAAAAGAAGACAGCAAACTTTCTTTAAACTACCAAGCTGCGCTCAGCATTGTGCTTTCCAGGATTCAAACCAAAAAGTGCACGAAAGTGCAAGTCCTTTTCATGCATGCCATTGATCCCAGATAATCCCCCGATTTTGGGAAGCGGATTACAAAGTGCGCATCTTTAAATTGGGTGAAATCTGGATACTGAGAGTTGCGTTAAGATATAGCCTATAGTGTCACCTAATATCCCTGTCATGTTAATAAAGCATTATGTAGTACGTCTAACATAATTCCAAATGCACATTCTCAATTAGACCCACGCACAAATCCTCTAGCTTCTCCTATATTTATGTATTTAAAGGTAAATCGTTTTTATTTTTTATTTATCCGGTTTATTTACCCGGTTCTTTATTATTAGTTTCACAATTTATTTCCCATCATGCAATAGGGTTTCTTGATGGCTCAATCGTACGATTCAATAGCTATATTTATTTATTTATTTCCGAATAATACCAAATATTGAACATTTGGGATTTTCATCTAATTTTCAAGAACATCGTGGAAGGTCAGAGCAGGCTAACAATACAACGGAATTAGTGGCATATATAAACCATATACAGTGACATACTTTGTTTAAAAAAAAAAAAAAAAACAGGCATGAACATTTAGCAAGAGATCATTCATGATTTATACTGACCCTTTTAAGTCCATTGAACTTTTTGGAACACAATAAACGGTTTCCTTATTATTCTAATGTAAATTGTAATACTTCTTATTAATAAATAAAATGATATAGCCATACCGATGATACAGACTTATATTGAGGTTAGATAACCGTAATTAAAACGTGTGGAAAATATTTTCCGCTTCTCTAATAATAATAAAAATAATAATAATAATAATAATAATACACCTAAGTAAAAGTTAATGTATTTAAGTGCAAATGAGAAAAAACGATTCCGGCGGAGATGTGTATGTTCTTGTTTTAAGTAGCCTATACCTTTCCTGTCACGAGCACTTGGAATGCATTGACAGGTTCATTACCCAGGTCAGCACATTACTCACTATGACACAGTCATTGATTCCCCACCACTTGATCTCAAAGTATTTTGTTTTCATACACGTGTGTGCCTCTTTAAATATCCATGCACAGAATTACTGCTTCAGACAATACATTTTCCCAAATAAAAAGAAAAAAGAAAATAAATAAAACAAAAACAAGCGTTTGTGTATTCTACCATTTATATCTGCCTTTTTATATTTAACTCGGAAAATACTAAAATCAAAAAAATGGAAGGGTGTGGCGCAGCGGTAAACCTACCCGAATTTTTGTGAGATTTTAAGTTTACTGCAGGACCATTTTAATTTCCACGTCGTATTCAGGACACGATGGGTGTGAACGGTAGTCTACGTCTGTATTAAGGAAACCCACACTTTGAATAGTAGGCCTAAATATTAAAATCTTGATTTTAACATAATATAAATACGTGGACCTATTGTATGTTAAAGGTATGCTGTATAAATTAGTTGATTAAAGATGATTTGATTCAGGATGAATAAAGCCGTCCTTAATTCGCCGGATATGTACAAAAAAACAGAAAAGTGCGCAGTAAAAATAGGCTTACATATAAATCATCTTATTACCTACATTACGGATGCTGCTGGCAAGAGACCTATATTTCAAATGTAATTCTTTCTTTCTTTCGTTCTTTCTTTACGTGCTTTTTTTTAAAGCAACCATCGGCGATGTCCCAGATTACATACACATACATCATTATTATGCTGACAGAGAAAGTGCGATTAGAATTGCCTTTGCACCTTAGGTTTTTAATGTTTCAGCACAGCATGCAGAGAGGTGTTGATGAAGATTACAGTTTATCATTATGAATGAGTGTGAAACTGCAGTAAGAGGTAGTTTAGATCCCAAAACAATGATTAACCTAGAAGAATGGGTACAAGAATAGTATCGTAGTGCCCTTACATACATACATGCATAGTAACATCCATACATAGTAACAGAATGCTCATTTGAGGAGTCAAGAGTATGACTAGTTTAGTAAACTTTAGTAAACAGTAAACTTTCGCGCAAAAAAAGTTGGGGCTATTTAATTCTGTCACCTTAATAATAATAATAATAATAATAATAATAATAAACAAACACACATTTTAACAGACGCCTCCGGATATAATAGTTACATAGATTTTGTTTTATATAGCCTACTCAGTCATGCATAATTTATGTAGAATGCGGTCTCTCATTCAATGTAACGCTTGTTTGGTTTTCCTAAATTAGAAGGTCAGTATTTTCACAAGAAATCTATTTTAGCCTATGCTATATAGATAGGAGGTGTTATTCATTTTTAACTATTAAGCAAAGTAAAAAAAAAAAGATGGCCGACATCACAAAAATTTGAACTGATGTATAAAAACACATCGTTCTCCCCTGAACATTATTATTATTATTATTATTATTATTATTATTATTATTATTATTATTATTATTATGATTAATAATTAGACACAATGGTAATTTTAGACTGGTGGACAACCATTAATGTATATTTAAGGAATAAATGGCATGGTAGATAATGTATATTTATAACACAGAATCGTCTATGATTGCTGTACAAGTGGATTTATAAAGCAAAGTATCCCTCAGCATGACAGCTCCAGAACAAGAGTAGCTGAGCATCTCAAGTTAGGAACCTGCAGTGTTAGGTTAGCACTGGCGTAGTCCAGATAGCAACACATTATATTATATTATATTACATTATATTATATTTCATTATAACAAACTTGTGCAAAATATATCTTTTATATTTTTTTCAGTGGTGCTACATTTGGCAAGATCTCTTCTACCCCATTGTACATTGGATTGGAGAATTAGTATCTTGCATCGATGCCCAACCAGTTAATACATATTTGGATTTTAATATTTGGAATTTAATATTTTAATTTTCTTTAAAATGATTATCAGATCATGTTTGTGATGTGCAATTGTTGTAATAGTCTACCCAAAATCATTAAGTAAACCAACCTTTTAAATAAAAGTTAAACTCTATAAAACCACGAGGAAGACCAGTGTTTTCGTAAAAGCATTAAGAATTGTTAAGCAGATTGAATGTATTTGTTCAAAGTAATGACTTTTTTGTATATTTAATTGTATTTAACTTTTTTGTATTTTAGTCTTTTATCGAATATAATTTGAGCAGATTTCTTGATTAACAAAAAAATGATATATTCATGTAAGCTATCTTAAACCCTTAATACAGTTCACACATATAGTGCCACAAGCAGTGTTGTGCTCTGGGATATAAGGTGATGAACTTTACTGGCTCTTAATGCTCTTTAAGCTAGATTCACACACATCCCCAAATCAAACTCATAAGGAGGTGTAGAGCAGTCAATTAATGCAGGCCTGGCTGAAGTAGTATGAAGCATAACTACAACACTATATGGCCTAGTTTGGTAAACTGGCAAATGTGGGGGAAGACCAGACAAACGGCAGCTGAGGTCTTCAGCTCAAGATGGAGCTTTTAGGAGAAGTTCACAAAGCACCTTCGTAATCTATACATTTACAATGCATCAATATTGATCTTTAACCACAGGTTAAGCAAAACATAAATAAAGATGTGTATAAGACTGAGAAGATTTGATTTTAATGGCCTTATTAGCAGTAAAAAGTGTTGAAGGGTGGCTAGTTTTAACACAATTTCAATTATGTTTTCAGAGCACACTCATGAAAGGGCTCTGGCATCAGATAAGCACTGAGTATGGAACTGTGTGGAATTACAGCCTACAGCACTCCCTTGTGGTCAGTAACTTTAACACAAAACCCATTTCAGACACTGTTCAAAGAGTAGAACTAGACAATTACATGTCTTTTTAAATCATTTAATTTAACTTTTTTTTACAAACCAAAAAGCAAACCAACAGTTGTTTAAACTCAAGAGCTGTGGAATTTATATGTTCAGTAGTTTGAGCAAAATGCACACACAATGTATAAAAATAAACAAAAATCTAAAACATGATTTACATGTCCATCAAACCATTTACTTGATACAGTATAGCTCAATCTATTTTAGTCAAGAACACAAGAATCAGGGATCTGTATCTCTGTCAACTAAAAGGTAAATATTAAAAGCTTTTATTGTATTACTCCTTTATTTCAGTAAGTATTAATACAAAAAATATGATTGTCAGTTAAACACATTAATTCAACTTGGCATCATGCACTATGAAGGAATAGATGGTGTGTAGGGTTCCTCTTATTGTGATACAAGATACCATCTTGTGCAGTTTGGGCAAAACGACACCCCATATTGTATTACCTTTCCAGTAATACTGGATTATCAGTATTATATCTAGCCCATACACACAGGCGCAGACTAATTATGTATTGATTTAACTGCAAAGTAAATGCATTTTTTAAATTTGTTTTAGCAAAATCAATTTCAGGAAAATATAGTGATTTAGGGGTGCTGTTTGTGCTTCTAGGTGAAAGGGTTTATATTGGTCGAATTAATAAGAAATTGCACTGCATTTATTGTGCGGGTTAGTGCAGGCAGTCGCGGAAGTGCAGCAGCAGGTAGTTCTGTAGGAAGGTGGGCAGGCCGAGCTTGGGCACCGCCTGGTGAAGCCGGCCCTCCAAGTATTTCCTCAGCTTGCAGCGAACCAGGTGCTGGAGGGATCGGGGTCTGTTAGCCAGGGCAAAGAGTGACTCATAAAAGTAGCGATGTTTCTGGCAAAAAAAAGTAAGGCATCTTTTAACTCCTTTATCTCTACAATGATCTACAGCACACCCTTCCATTGTGCCCACCCCCAGTGTCCCCAGAAATTAAGATGTTTATTAACACATAAGGGAAAGTCATGTTAAGCTGGGGGCTTTTAACATGTAAAACCAGACTCACATAACTACAAAGAAGAATTCACAGACCATGGCGCAGCTAGGAATGTAAATCTGCAGTGAATTAACCTGAAGACTGTTAAATAAAGCTAGAACCCAGCATTGGAGTTCAGAACCTCTAGCAACAATCACAAACACCAAACAAGGTGAGAAAAAGGTAGAAAAACCCATTCGAGAGGCAAGAATGCCCTTTCCTGCTTCTGATGGTTCTATTGATTTGTACTTCAAATGCCTTCCCACCACAAGTCTTTGAAAAAGTGGTCTCAATTAAAACTTCCTGTTTAAGTAATGAAGAAAGAGGTTTGTCAGTAACATACACCCTCCATGATGACTGTACATTCAAAATGATTAGTATGATGAAAACATTGATGAACAGTAAGTACAGAATAGTATAGATTAAGAAATGGTATTTAAATGTTTAATCACAATTTGATAAGCTGTCCTCCACATGCAGAAACATAAGTGTGATATACCGATGGAGGCAGTGTTAGACTGGGGGGTGGACACAGTCCACTCACTTTTTTTGGTGAAACAGCATTTTTCACACTCCATCTACATTCTTATTTATCTTGAATAGTAGCCTATTTTATTTCTCCCCAATACTTCATCCTTTAATGTTCCCGACGCAACCTTTCCTTGTATTGAGTCTGTGTGTGCTTTCTGGCCAAACAGTCACTGGAATTGACAAGCAGCACAATTAACTGAAATTGACGGACAACTGGTTTTTAGACATCGATTACATTTATTTTTTTTAAGGAATGTTATCACATAATAATAATGTGTTGATTCAGTAAACTAAGTGAAAATTAGCATAACAGCTTACCTTGGTTTTTTTCCGGCACCACCTGGAAGTTGGTTACTTATTCCCGGTTCCTTATTCGCGGTGTAGTTGACAAAGCAGCGTGTCCTTTTTCTGTGTGTTTTAATTCACTTACACATCTTGCTCTATTAATATATTGCTACCATTTAAAAGATACAGCACCCCAAAGTGTAGCCCATTATAACCAATGCCCCATGTACCCCTTTAGATGCCTTCCTCACTAAATTTCTAGGTATCCCTAGATAGGTTATTGTCTCCACTTTGTAGAACAACCAAAGATTTTAGTGAGCAAGCCGTACCCCACGAGCAGTAGCACCCCAAAATGTATCCCTTTATTACGAATACAGAACGCATGGGGGCACGTCTTTGGATGCCCCATGTACCCCCTTAGACGCCTTGCCTTGCTCACTAAATATCTAGGTATCCCTAGATAGGATATTGTCTCCACTTTGCAGAAAAAAAACAGAGATTTTAGTGAGCTTTGAAATAAGGACCAAAACAATTTTACCCCAGATACTTATTCAATTTGCATTAATTGTATAACATGCCAACTTGCTATCTGTGCCATGTTTGCCTGCTGTTTTAGTATCAAAATTGTTTTTTGGGCCGGGATAAATACATATGGGTGAGGTAGAGGGGTTCTCCCATGCATTCTGTATTGGTTATAAAGGGATACATTTTGGGGTGCTGCTGGTCGTGGGGTACACTTGCTCATTAAAATCTTTAGTATTTGTGCAAAGTGGAGACGATACCCAATCACAAGACACCAGAATATTTAGTGAGCAAGGCATCTAAGGGGTACATGGAGCATCAATAAACGTGCCCCATGCATTCTGTATTGGTTATAATGGGCTACACTTTGGGGTGCTGCTGCTCGTGGGCTACAGCTTGCTCATTAAAATATTTAGTGTTTTTGCAGAGGGGGTGATAACCGATCTAGGGGTACCTAGATATTTAGTGAGCAAACCGTCTAAGGGGGTAAATGGGGCAAAATAAGCAGGTAATATATGGGGTACCGCTATGCTGCTGATACAGATTTTGTATTAATATTTTTGTGTTTCTTGAAAGAGGGAGTGGTTATCTGTTAAATAGTAGCAATATATTAATAGAGCAAGATGTGTGAGTGAGTTAAAACACACAGAAAAAGGACACGCTGCTTTGTCAACTACACCGCGAATAAGGAACCGGGAATAAGTAACCAACTTCCAGGTGGCCATTCCTGCAAGATCTCTCGATTTGCTGAAAATAATTGTGAAAGCTTATAATACAAAGTGAAAGTTATTTAATATCATATAAGTGTTTGCAATGACACCAAACACATATTTTTGCTAGGCTATAATATAAAGCTTTCTGTTCTTTATCTTATTGCATACATCTTGCTGTGCTATTTTTTATTTTTTTGACCTGCTATGTCTGACTTATTATTATTATTATTATTATTGTTATTAATAAATAATACATCGATGATCGAAAGCAGGAGGATGTTCTTCATTACAGTGAATATGTGATATCAATGCTTTGTTAGTTGCCTCTCTCTTTTTGTGGATGATTTATCTTTGTTCTCTGGTTTTAAACAATCATTGTCTAATCCTAACATTTTTTAAACATTATACCAGACATTTCGTGTATGTTATAACAGTTTTTTAATTTTATTTTAAATGTTTAAACAATTTTCTTTGGGACCAATTAGGGGATGTGAATAGTCAGATGTTTTCCAAATGGTTTCATGTGGGCACATCTGGCATTAACATTTTTGAAAATCCAGTATTGCGCCGAATATAGCCTTGCAGCCAAATAATATTTCTCAAGAACAGGCAAGGATAGCCCTCCTAGTTTAGAGAGTGAGAGTGTCCTTTTCTTTATTTTGGGCTGGGAACCTTCCATAGACAATCTACCCAACAGTAAGATGTTCAGCATGTTCGACTATAAATTCTATAGAGTCCAGTCACTTTTTTCTGTAGGATTCTAACCCTGGATGGAGGGATGTATGGACAAGAAACTTATATATTTCCCCAGAATCTGCTACTCTCAAAAATGTTCGCTAAATGACAATTGGATAAGTAGTTCACCAGATATATGCAAAAATGTACATGTGACACCCACAATCCTCTATATCCTGCAAATCTGATATTCTCTATAATGTTAATACCAGTTTTCATGACAATTAGATAAGCGGTTCCCCAGATATATGCAAAAAATGTGAAGAATAATACAGAGATAAAAACACAGAAGAAAAGAATGGGGTTCAATTTAAGCAGTGATGCCAAACCAGTTTGTAACTCTTGTTATTGCTGTAACTCACCTGGAAGACTTCAGGAGAAACAGCCTCCAACCAGGCGTCTGTGATTTTGAGGCGGTCATAGGCGTTCATCAGAGCCTCAATAGTCCTGGGAGAAGGACAGCAGTACTTCAGTACCTAAAAGCACACATCTGAAGGTCATACTCCTGTTGTTGTTGTTGTTGTTGTTGTTATTATTATTGTTATTGTTATTGTTATTGTTATTATTATTATTAATTTGGAAGACACCTTTATCCAAGACAACTTATAGGGCAGTACAGGGTTACAATGCAAATCAATATTTAAATACAGTATAGTTTACAGCATGCAAATTATACTACTAAGATGCAACAAGTTAGGATTGACAGAGACACCTTGAATTAGCAACAACCAGCTAACCATTGTTAATATTGTGCACTGCTTTTCTAAGCCAACTTGGGGTTCTATTTGAGCAACAATGGTATTCTAATTCCATGTGTTTCTATTGCAGCTCGTCTTCCAATTAAACCCTTCTTCTGGGAACTCAAAAACAATCTGCCCTCTCCTATTCATCAATCAATGAGTCAGTCTGTCACAAGGGGAGGGAAGGGTGCTGGTAACTTTAGCTGTCTTCACTACCAAGAACTGACTCCTTGCTGCCCCTAGTGTCCATCCATCAGCACAATACATTTCTCAATTTTCAACAGAAGGCGCAGACCTGAAATAGATATTCTTGCTCAAAAGGTGAAAGTGCATGTAAAATTGATTAGCTAGAAGTTTAATATCATTGAGCCCTCCAGCCCAAACTGTAATGCATTTTCTTATTTTCAGCATCGCTGTGCGCTCACTCAACTCACTTGCACTATTCTGGCTAAAACCAAATGGAACCTGCTAGCAAAGGGAAGAGAGAATAACCTCTCTCCATGCTGTTCATTGAGAAGGCGGTAACATTTTACATTACAGTGTCTCTAGTTACTCTGTATTTACATAGCTTAGTTGGTAAATGTGTACTTACACATAATTACAATGTTATTATGCATAGTTATAATGTACTTAATGTGTACATTTTTTGCACAGTATAACCCTATCCATAAACCTAACCTTAACTCTTTTCTGATACAATTGTGTACTTACATATATCAAGCAAAAAGATTTGCACATTAAGTTCATTGTAATTATGCATAATATACACTTACAACTATGTACAGTAAATACTCAGCAATTAGAGACACTTAATGTAAAGTAAAAACGAGAACACTTTCTAAAGCTAGCTAGGTGGAGTTGAAACTCTGCTTTACTCTGGATCCTCTTCACAACTTCACCCAAAGTTAGAGAATCAAGTTTGAAATGTGTCTTTATGGGTACCTGTGGCAAAGTGGTTTGCCGTGTACAGGTGCAGGAGTGATGCGGTGTGTAATTAGCAGACAGAGATTTGTAATCCAGTTGGAAGTATTTTATTTTTAACAATCCAGGTCTGGTGACCAAATAATGATCCCCGGCAATACACAGCAATGTGTAGTGCTCGGGGTAAATAATAACAGGTTTGCAGTCCCAAATAATAAACACAAGTATCCTTCCCACAATGTACAAACATGATCACCAGTCCTGGGTGCGTGCTGTAGTGCTCGTGGTGGGTGATACAGTTTATTGCGTGACAATAGTGCAGTGCTGTTCTGGGTTTTGTGCTGGCCCTTGGCGACAGCTCCGGAATGTGATAGCCATCTATTAATATAACAAGCAACAATTATAGACAAAACAAAACAAATGCTCACGATAAGTTATCACGATACTGCACAGGTCCTTCCGGGTTATTTTCTTGTAACCAAAGCGAAGGACCAGATTGTGTCTCTCTGTCCCCTTTTATACCGTCACACATGACCCCTTGGTAAACGAGTGCAGCCGCCCCTCCAATCTGTGACTGCCACATCGTTTCCTTCCGGTCAATGAGTTAATGCACGGAGTTCCGCCCCTTTCTAGCTGGCTGACATCCCTTGAACCCTGGGAAAGAACTGTCGGGCCAACCTGTCCAAGGTATTCTGTTCTCGCTACTTAGCACCCTCACAGGTCGAGAATCACTGTATTTCTGTCACAGTCCCTTTGTACTGTACCTTGGAACAAGTGCTTTTTGTGGTGCCCCAATGTTTTTACTCTATAGCCAGTTTACCCCACACTGTGGTGCTATGAACTCTCCTACTTAAAGCCAACTTTGGTTCCAAGAGGTTAAATTAGGGCCTGTGACAGTGTGCTCCGCCCCTGTGTGTATTTTGTGTTATATGTTGCGTATGGTGTGTTAATGTTGGTGTATAGATGTTGGTGCACGGGAGGTGGGAACAGCTCCCTCTTGGGCTTTGGACGCTCGTGCTTCCCCCGTGTAGGTGCTGGTAGCTCGTGCTCCCCCTGTCTGGGTGCTGGACACTCGTGCTTCCCTTGTTTGGGCGCAGGACGCTCGTGCTCCCGTGTCTCGGCTGGATGCTCGTGCTCCCCTGTCTGGGCGCTGGATGCTCGTGCTCCCCTGTCTGGGCGCTGGATGCTCGTGCTCCCCCTGTCTGGCGCTGGATGCTCGTGCTCCCCTGTCTGGGCGCTGGACACTCGTGCTCCCCTGTCTGGGCGCTGGACACTCGTGCTCCCCTGTCTGGGCGCTGGACGCTCGTGCTTCCCCTGTCTGGGCGCTGAATGCTCGTGCTCCCCCTGTCTGGGCGCTGGACACTCATGCTCCCCCCGTCTGGGCGCTAGCAGAGGACCAACTCCACACCTTCCTCCAGGGTGTTTGGGGTGTGTTCCCCCTCATAGGTCTCCCATCGCTCCCTGTCCATCAGCCACAGGACCCGGATGGCTATGGGCATAGACTGGGCCTCCAAAAATCCACACACACAACAACAAAAAAAAAAAATGTTGTTGATAATATTCACCCGCAGTACTCTTCCTGGCCTGAGTCTTGGAGGCACTGTTGTCCCGGTTCTGACACCATGTGTGAACAGGCTGACTGTAGGGGTGATGTCAGGCCAGGAAATGAATGCAAGACACACACCAACTGCGGGCGAGACTGAGATGCTGTGGCGCTCAGTGTTTTATTGTAAAGTAAAAGGTTTAAACAGAAAACAAAAACACTTTGACAAAACAAAACAGCACTTTGGCCAAACAAACAAACAGACGACAAACAATAACAAGTATCATGCTGGTTTATAAACCAGCATGTTTTAGAAATTGCTATTTTAATTTTTAATCCTTTTTACCTCCTCCCCACACCCGTTCCCCACTCACCAAACACACACCCCGAGTGAGTGCTTCGTGCCTCTATATCAGGGCTACTCAACACTGGTCCTGGGGGGGCCACTGTCCCTCCTGGTTTTTGTTCTAACTGTACACTAAATTGATTAATTGGACCAATTAAGCTTCTAATAAGCACTTAATTGGTCCAATGAAGTAATTTAGGGTACAGTTGGAACAAAAGCCAGGAAGGACAGCAGCCCTCCAGGACCAGGATTGAGTAGCCCTGCTCTATATATACAGCTGTGCCGAGACTCAATTACTAATTAATCATTCACTTGAATCTCGGCACGTGAACTAATTTGTGCAATCCCGTGCCCACATACTGTTACATACTTTATCTGCACGTGAAGTGATTGTGCAATCCCTGTGCCTAAATACAACTTATATTTTAAATCTCTCGTGTTACACAGACCTATTTATATACCGTGCACCAACATCTATACACCAACATTAACACACCACACACAACATATAACACAAAACACACACGGGGGCTGGAGACACTGCCACAGGGCCCTAAAACATCCCTTCCACTGGGATTTGTGTTTGAGTTTGAGCTAAAATGCTTTGAAAAAGGCAGCTGTCGAGTGTGCCCTGTACATTTCAGCCCCCTGTTTGGCAATGAGAAGAGAGAAAAAAAACCTTGGAAACATGGGAAATAATTAAACACTCAGAGAACTGAGCAGATTGGACCTCCCTTTGGGGGATTTGCAGGGAAAATCAGCAATTAACACTAATTAATCTCTTATTAACACTGCTTAATTAGGAGCGAGATAATTTATTTGAAACATGCAAGTGTGTTTGGAGAGAAGGATGCAGCTTTCCCTGAACAGGGATGATATTCACAACCATAGTGAAGGGATGCTCTGCCTAGCAGATGAGCACATTTATAAATCCATGGGAGCCTAGGTATAGCACACAGCTGTAAAGTGGAGGGGACAGAGTGTGAGGAAGTCAAGAGACATGGAGGCAACTGGATCTAATTTTATACCTGCATTGACAGGCTTTTTAGTGAAGCACAGAGCTCAGGAGTGTTAAGCTCGCTGCAGGAGTGCCATCTTGGGAGCTGGTATTGGTCAGTACTCGGATAGCGGGTCTCCATAGAGTATCTGGTACTGCAGATAGGGCAGGAGTATGGAGTAGTGGTTAGGGCTCTGGACTCTTGACTGGAGGGTGGTGGGTTCAATCCCAGGTGAGGGACACTGCTGCTGTATCCTTGAGCAAGGTACTTTACCTAGATTGCTCCAGTAAAAAACCCAACTGTATAAATGGGTAATTGTATGTAAAAATAATGTGATATCTTGTAACAATTGTAAGTTGCCCTGGATAAGGGTGTCGGCTAAGAAATAAATAATAAAATAATAATAATAGTGGTGTCATTGGCTCAGCAGCAAAATCTCAACCAATGCCCCAGCATGGTGCTACGGGGCACTGTGCTGCCTAAGATGCCACTGTTTGGATGAGACGTTTAAGGTCTTGTCTACCCTGTCGATATCAGAGATCTCTCTTTCGAAGAACAGCAGGGTGTTCTGGATAAATTCTAACACAGGTCTCAAAATAAGACTTAAACTCTCCATGAAATATCTTCTAACATATTTACTTGCTGTACACATAACTTTAATCATTTGTATCCACTGAGTATTACTCAATTTTTGAGAGAAGCATTTACTTTTCGGCTAGTGCCTTCTTCGATGTAAAAAATAAATAAGTAATAAAAAAGCACTGTGAACCACAAAATAATGTGTTAAACAGCACTCCTTGTGTATTTGTTTTTTTGGATTTGTTATTGTTATATGGTTTTGTGATTTGTTCATTGCAACCCCACTAATCAGGTATATTGTGTGTCTTTGCAAGGCTGTAAAAACCTGTAGTGCACTCACCTTGGGCAGTGCCTCGGGCCAGACGCGGATGGAGCCGTAGTTGAGAAGGGAGCGGACAATGAGCTCTGGCTGGTGCTCCAGCTTGAAGGCTACCCCCTTAAGGATGTTGTGCATGGGCGCGTTGCTGCTGTAGCTCATGATATTCACGTTGGACCCTTTCTGCAGCAACAGCTCTACCACTTTGGGGTTGACGTTCTTGCAGGCCATGTGCAGAGGGGTCTGCTTGTCCTGGTCACTGGTGAAGATGTTGGCCCCAGCCTCGACCAGCCGCTTGCAGATGTGGTAGTAGCGTTCCAGCTCCTCTGCACTGTGTGGCTGTGAGCAGGCAGCATTGAGCGGGGTCTGCCCCTCATCGTTCTGTTTCTCCATGGCTGCGCCATACCGCAGGTACAGATCGACGTGCTCCTCCAGGCCGTAGCGCGCTGCCAAGTGCAGGGGAGTGTCGTCATCGTCCAAGCTGCGTCCATTCACATGGGCACCAAACTGCAGTAGGAGTTTGGCACATCTGTAACGGAAATAAAATGCAAAAACAAATAGCTGTATCATCCTTAACTATGTAACACTAAAAAAAAAAAAAAATTAAAAATTTGATATACCAAAATAAACTAAATAAAATCAATTACCTAAAAATGAATAGTAGTATTAGTGGTTATAATAATTTTTCAATGCCTATTTTATATTACTATGTACAATAATATGACATGCAATTTTGTATTTGAAGAGTCTACTACTTTTTTTTTTTACTTCCTAATTTTGAAAGGTTTTTATCACTGCATTGGTTAACCTTGATTACGGGTCCGATATTGACATTTTATGGTTCATATGGATTGGAGGTCATTCCAAATGGGCAGGCGAGACTTTGAGGTAAAATTAAGATTAAATCTAAAGCCAAGGTGAATCTGCATTTTGAGAAGCTGCACAAATGGTTCTTATGCAGCATACATTACAGTTTGTGCAAAAAAAGAACACTAAAAAATGTATTACTTTTTTTTTGCTGCACTTCACGCAAATGGCTCAAGTTAACAACAGCATACAGTTGGAATATTCTATTATCTAAATTAAACAAATAAATAAACAAACAATATATAAACACGAACAATTAATAGCTGAGCTAAATATTGTTCCTACAAAACCTAGAAACTGTAATATATGTCACTCAACCACAGAGCTTTTGCAATGCTTTTGACAGAATTTGCAGCATCCAACATTGTATAGTAAAACCTGTCTAACCCAGCATCGCTTGGGACCAGAAAATGGTGCTGGTTAATACAATGTGTGCTTGCTTACAGAGACACTGTAAAATTTGATATTGTAGCTAAAAAAAAGTACATGCTATTTGTAGACTTTTGAAAACTCTATGGCAGTACATACAGCAGGAGTACTGTCCAGGTGTAGCCTGTAATTCAAAGATTAAAAGTATTTATTTAAATTTCACTTTCTCCATTATTTAAACAAGGATTTTACTGCAGATACACCATATCAACGGGACATTAAACAATAACCCGAATGCAGGTTCTACAACTCTTGAATGAACGTGTTTTTATGTCCTGTTAAATAACACTCCTCCTACAAGGCGCAACATTGAAGAAACCACAAAATTCCTTTTCTGCAGGGAATTTTTGTTTTAATACCAAGCAACTAGGGAGCATTGGCAATTCTTATTTTATTTTAACCAACATTTATCCTGCCTTAGCTAAGGTGGCTCACAGAATTTAGATGTAATCTGCCCCCTAGTGTTCACAGATGCATAGCTGTTTTTTTCTGACACAAAAACCTACTGGAATGACTGTGGGGTGGTGCACAAATGGAGGGGCATGAAGCCGTCTTCTGTAACTGAGTTGGCACTCGCTCCGTAATTCAACAGCAGCTTGGCACACTCTGTGGTGGCGTTGCTGCAAGCATCGTGGAGGGCAGTCCTTCCCCCCGGGGCTATGTCTACCTCGGAGCCTCTCATCAGCAGGTGCTTCAGGCAATCGGTGTAGCCGCGGCTTGCTGTGATGTGCAGAGGGGTCGTCAGCTCCTGCTCATATGTCAATGACCACAGCCCTGAAATCACAAGCAACAAGAGGCAAGCTACTGTAGCGTGTAGGGGGGTTGCACCAATTGTACAAGGTGAGATAGAAAATTAAGATAATGCTCCAATATGATGTCTTTAATTTCATTTATATTACAATACAATACAATACAATACAATACAATACAATACAATACAAGTTGTTTTTATTTACCGCCTTTAATGATAAAGCGCTTTTCATCTTGGAAGAAAAACATCACAAAGCTTTTAACATCCAGGTAGAAAAACGAATCAAAACTAGAAATGGGGCATCCCATTTATATAACTAGGACAGTGGTACTCTACTCTAACCCGCAAGATCCATTCCAGTCCTGATCTTTATTCCAAGCAGGTCCAAAATTAGTTAATGGCCTCTTAACAGCTTCAGTTAAGCCAGGGGTGCCCAATCCTGGTCCTGGAGGGCCGATGTTCCTCCTGGCTTTTGTTGCAACTGTGCCCTAAATTACTTAAATGGACCAATCAAGCACTTATTAGAAGCTTAATTGGTCCAATTAATCAATTTAGTGTACAGTTTGAACAAAAACCAGGAGGGCATCGGCCCTCCAGGACCAGGATTGGGCACCCCTGAGTTAAGCACATGCTTGGAGTGAAAACCAGGACTGGAATCGATCTTGAGGGCTATAGTTGAGTACCACTGACCTAGGGGATATGTCATTATTTATTTCTTAGCAGAAGCCCTTATCCAGGGCATATCAGTCATATCAGATCGAATGGTTTGTAAACAACTACAATGGAAATGTGAAAAATATCTGACATGTCAAAGGTTAAAGATTATATCAATTTCTCCCTTATATACTGTAAGAGGACACTTTCCAGACATCCATGAATGCACAGTCCTGTGTTTGTTTAAGTCCTCTAAGACTGAGCTGTTATTTGGAGCTCCCTCTGTGTTGAGAGAATTAGCTTTTTTTTTTTTTTTTGTATGTCTGTGAGTAGCCTATTGCACTGCAATAGTCCCTCCACAGTTCACCACCTTCGTGTTTAATGCCTGTGTTTGTCGATATTTGGCAACCTTACAATGTTACCCTGCCCACACAGAGGATCCGCTTCAAGCAGCCTGCATGACCAATTTGGTTTCACTTTCTGCTAAGTTTGCATGTAATAAGAACTGATACTAATATTAGCAAAGCTCAGCTGGCTTTTGAGAACTATATCTGACCCAACATCCCAATGCCTTAGCAGCAGGGTTTCTAGAAAAACTTTCCAGGTCCCCATTAATATACACATTTATACTGTACACTGCACCATACTAAAACAGTTACCGGCGCATGTATCACAGTCTGAAAGACGTGGTGGAAAGACATTTTCAAAGCGCTCCTCTAAGAAACCTGGAAGGTTTAGAGCAGAGAAAATGTGTTCTCTCCCGAGCCCTGCTTGCTCAGGTTAATTTATAGTCCCACATATAGGGAAACTGAATGAAGTTTGTATTGACCACTATTCTATGTTAGTCAGATATTGATTTTTCTATGTTGATTAATAATAATAATAATAATAATAATAATAATAATAATAATAATAATAATAATAATAATAATGCAATGCTAGTTAGTTTTTGACTATTTTTGGTTTTGTTTTAACGTGTGACATTTTTGTGTCTTTGTAATGTTCCATCTAAACAAAAACAGTCTCATTTTCCACAGACATGAATGCTGTCAGTGTCCAATAATGGAAATTATCCAAAAATAGTGCAAACCATTACAGTTGCAGGTTTATTATTATTATTATTATTATTATTATTATTATTATTATTATTATTATTATTATTATTATTATTATCATTATTCACTTAATACTGCTTTCTGTACAATGTGTTTTGTTATATAAAATATAATCACATCTGAGTTTTAGTTTTGTGTAACATAATCATTGCCAGATATTATACTTATAGAATTTCAGTAAATTTAAAAGCACATTAATACACCCAAATGTATTTCCAACAGCATAGACAAAGACAAAGTAAAACAAAAAGTTTACAGGGCTGATACCAGTATCTTCAAAACCTGACCTTGACTGATACAGAAAATATATGATACTGCCAGCATGCATAGAAATTACATTTTGAATTCTACATACGCAGACCCCTGTAGTTAAACCTGTAATTCCTCCATTCATCAACGTTGCTGGTATCGAATATGGCATTTATGATCCTGTGAGACTCTGGTTCATCAATGATGCTGATAATGGTATCTTCATCTCCTACCAGCAAGGCATGCCAATACTGAAGCTCCTGGCCCTCCGCTTTTGCAGTTGCAATGATGTCTGTACGAAAGTTTTTACGACTCATTATGCCATTTTTAATGTAACTTTTTTGATGGCTTGATCCTTAAATAAATTTCCCAAGATTTTTGATCTGTGCTGTTTTGCCAATTTGGTGTCTCTCGGAGTAAACAAACCATTCTGTTCCATTGGGAGAGCACATGAGTTTATAAACTTTGTTTACGAGGCAGCATTCTATTTTGAGGGACAAACTGAATGATACGATAGCTATTTGGTGCAGTCACTGCTAAGAAACAGAAGACTACTGAAGTAAGCATTACCTAGACTCTTACTTACCAGTCCTCACATTGAGGACAGCTTCTTATTTGCTTGTGTTTAAAAGGGTTGCCCGATTTACTCATACCACTAGTAGTACTGCATTACTCAGGATGGGAGGGCTGCTTCTTCAGTATAACAATGTCGGTCATGCAAAATACAAAACAAAAATACCAGACAAAAGACTGTTCAGTAACAAAGATACAAAGGTCTTCGGCTGTGCAGTACTTCCTCTAAAAAGGAAGATGCTTTCAATTAAAAAGGCATATTTTGCTGGCCCTCCTAGTAGCTGTTTATTAATGGTATTTTCTAATGGTCTTGTCAAATTAGAGAGTTATCATATGAGCACGCCTAGCAACCCACACATTTCGGCTCTCCTACCACTAACCCAGTACAGATATGTAGCATAGGATTAGCATGTTTGAATTTACAGTAAGGCTTTCACATTTACAAATATTTGTAATGTACACTAACCACAGGAAACTAAATTGTAGAGCTTACACTTAGACCAAAAATAACAAAGAAGTACAATTTAGGAACAACGCCACCCAATAAAAAAATAAAATAAACACTCACAAATATGTTAACTAAAGTTCTCCCCGTTTAGCAATACATATAGAATATACTAAAATAAATTGTTCACATAATAACTAGGAAAATTAATAACTTACAGAATTAATTTACTGACGGATCTCAAAGTTTAGTTATAACGTTTAGTGAATGGCTAAATGTTTAGTAGTAGTAGAAAATTAAACTGAAACATGTACATGTTTAAACTTGACAACTCTGATATGCAGTATCTTGTTGATTTATGTATAATTAGCAGTGCAGTCCCTTTGGTGCTCAGCATGCAATTCACTGATGATCAGTGAAGAAGGTCTGCAGAAATTGTAACGGAAATTCCTCCAGTCCTCAGTGTCACTGGTATCAAAGATTACATTTGGATTGCCGTGCAGTGTGGGTCACTGATGAGCCTGCACATGGTGTCTACATACACCACCACCAGGGGGTGCCAGTACGTCAGTTCCTGGCCCTCTGCTTTCTATTTTGATATATGGGAGCTGATGGGTCTTGTGATCAGCCAGTTTTGGCCCTGGAACAGCTGACACATTTCAGAGTCCCTAACTGTCAGGGTAGGAGACCCCTTTTACTTCCTGAATGGTGCAATATGATTGCTGAATTGCATTGTGATAACATTTTTGTTAAGTAAATGTTTTTTGATGTCTTTAAAATAAAATATGCTTCAAATTATTTTAAATTTGTGTACTCCTATAGTTTATCAATTCATTTGTAACTCATGTATTTTTGGTCCAGCATTATAGACACTGCTACAGGATATCTTCAAGATAATATTAGGAGCTAGCACATAAAATTGTAGGTGGCAAAACATATTAACATGTCAAATAAGTGGAACTCTTCCTACCAAACTTATTGCTGATCCAGCGCAGGTCCTCCCCGCGAGACTCAATGACAAAGTTAACGGATGTTCCCTTGGGGAAGAGCTGCTTGAGTGTGTCGAGGTCGCCAGTGAAGATGGCATTCTGCACCACCACGTCCTGGCACACCTCTGGCTGCTCCACCACGCTGTTCATCTTTTTGTTTTCCTCTTTCCACCTGAGCTCCTTCTTCAGCAGGTACTGGTTCAGATGTGGGGCGCCTAGTCTCCTCTTGTACCTCTGCCTATCCAAATGGTCCTCTTCCAAACGCAAAGAGCGCAGAGCCGGTGACGTGAAGGCAAAACTGCCGTGTGACATGTTGAAAAAGATTTAGATTCCCTCCTTCCTTTTTTATGTGAAAACGTCTCTTGAATTCACAAGCCTTTTGGCAGTATGACTCCTGTTACTTCAATAGCAGTACCACTGGCTAACTTTCAATTAATCTCCCTTATGCCGTGACAAGCTTGTTTTGAAATTCAATGTCAGACCCTTGTTTGTTATGTTACTATTTATACACAGCTTGCTGATGACTGCCTTTGGAGTGGCATGTTGATTTACTGCTTGTTCAAATGCGCTGTAACTATCTATTCAGCTTTCTTTCACTATGCAAAAAAAACATACTTACCCTACTAAATAAATACATTTATTACAAAACAGCATACCATAATTCTAAAAGCGAATGGCTCACTGTGAGCTTAGTAAAGATGTTATACTTCCTACAGACAAATAGAACAGCTGGTCCCTACTTCATAAATATAGAACTGACACCATTTTTAAATCCACATTTAGTTAACCTTTTCCTGTACACCTCTGCATTCATGCTGGTAAACTGGTACCACTGGGAAAAGTACAGGTTCCCAGAAATGTCAAAGGACGTCAAGGAAGTAGAAATAATAATAATAATAATAACGTTAAAAAAACCATTGCATCTTAGAACCAGCTACCAATAATTATTTTTAAAATGCTGACAGATGCCAACAACTTGATGAGAACTGCTTTTAACACAGACGGTGTCTGGTAAAGTTGCTTCATATAATGTATTATTTTGTTCTGTTTGGAGGCACCCACACTGACTTATGGGATTAGATGGCTCTACAAAGCAAACTGGAAAGTCAGTTTCTGCCAGAAGTTTCTCATGGGAAGGGGCAAGTTACTTGCACACTTCATTGTGCTCATTTATTCCCTACTATGCTTATTATTGTTTCTGTTCAAATGTGTGACCGGAGAAAACGGCCAAAAAAATGTATACAAAATAAATAGCAGATAAGGTACAGTGGGAAAGGGACAATACAAACATTATTTAGGTTAAGTGGTGTTCATTAATGTAACATTACAGTATTTGAAACATGAATAATGATAGCTGCAATTATTCTCATGAATCACACATTTCTTTTTCATGGGTCTAATTGATCAACCTTATTGATTTATCATGGCAAATTTCTTCCCATTTTTTTAAGAAGATAAGCCTCAGAAATCAGTGTGTGTCAGTATTGTTGGCACAGTGACTCAGTGTTCCCTTGGCTTGCTCTATTTGTGTCTCATATATAAGCTGATTTCCAGTTATAGCTAGTCTGAAAACATTCCCCACATAACCACAGCGGGCAATGGGCATGCAGACAGTCACTCTCACATGACACAGCCGGTAGGTATCTAGTGTTGGGTCAAAACAATATTTATTGAGCTACAACTGTCTGTAAGCCTGTAAGTCTTGTCTGAGAAGGCAACATATTGAATACCAAATTCTCAGTTCAGCTTGGTTTAATTACATTCTGTCTGTTTAGAAGCATTAGAATATGCAAAGGTGTTTAGAATAGACCTGTAAGGAATAAATAAATAATTAAACAGGAATGACAAACTGAAATCTTGTTGACTGGTTGCCAGTTAAATTTATTTCAGTGCCACTCAGTTACATTGGCCAGGGGAATTCTATAAGAAACACAGACCTGCATTTTCTGATAAATTAAGTTTAAAAAAAAAATAAATATTTGAACCATAAACATACTTTGTAAGGAAAATTGTATTTTTGTATAATTTGCATCATGCTTTTCATTTTTTCTTCTTTTTGCCACCTTTGCCTTTCCCGTTCTCTTCATCCTTGCCCAAGGCAGCCTTGGCTCGTTTCTATCCAAGAGGAGTTTTAGCATACCAGCTCTGGAAAGAAAAAAAAAAGAAAAAAAAAAAAGAAAAGTTATTTAAGGCACTCAAAATGAAAACAAAACTCCATAGTTGACCCCATAACAATTTGGTTCCTAAAGTCATCATTTTGCTCACAAGTCCCAAGTTGAATCTGCATTTTAGACCAGCGTTACCACTTTACGACTTAATGGTTAAATAAACGTAAACAAAGAGAAATCTATTGAGGATGTATATATCTATTTTGCCTTAAAGGACTCCACTTCCTCTTTAAACAAAGGATCAATCTTGGCCAGATGTCCCCACTATCAGCACCCAGTCTTCCCCTTTAATCGATTTTAGCAAATCCTTCTTAAGGCGTTTTGAATCTAACCGTTATCCTAATTGCAATCTCGTTTTAAATCTTGCAAGTGGAGTTTCCAATAGAAATGTAGGAATGTGCTGTCACTCAGTAGTTGAGGCGGGTTTAAAGTATTCAGAACAAATCAATGATCGATACAAGTAAGGAAGGCGGGACATTGCCCAGCAGCACTGGCAAATGTATTTATTATTAATGGAAAAAGGGTAAAGTAAACGTGAATTGATTAACCATTTCCACAGTTTTTCCAGTGTTTATTGGCTATCCACCGATTTCATTTTTTTTGTATAAGGGGTGTTTTATTGGTTAAAACCGAAAATCAGAAGCCCTACTTATATTTCACAACAAAATGATTCTGCTATTATTTAGTAACATTTGTACAACATTACTTTAGACAATACTGTAGTTTAATCCAATCAAGACAATATTGTAGTTTAAAAGGTTTCATTCTAACATACTTTGAACATTGGTATAACAGACAATATTATACGATGTATTAGTATATAAGCCTTTTTCTTAAAACATTGCATAGAAAAAATAGACCTTTCCTCTGAATTGTCTAATACTAGAAGACTGTAATGCTTACCTCTTTCTCGTCTTTTGGTACTTTCTTATAAAACTTTTTCTCTGCCTCTCCGATCCATACCACAGAGGGCTGCAACTGCCTGGCCACCTGAAACAGAATATTTTAACAGTCTTGGCTATTATAAGTGGGCACAATGCTGGTATCCCATCAAAACCAAACCAGGTATCAGTCTTTTTATTTTTTAATGAGCTTTTGATAATTGTAAAAAGTAATTGGAGGGGCTCCCGAAAGTGGATCATCCGTAAAGGCAATCAACGTGGAGTGCAGGATGCGCCCTATAGCCTGGAGGTCGCCGGTTCGAGTCCAGGCTACTCCACTGCCGACCGTGGGCTGGAGTTCCCAGTGGGCGGTGCAGTCAGCATACCTCAGCTTTGTGTTTCTTTTTCTTATGAGAATTTTTTGGGTGTATGCATGCCAGCATCCAGTAAAATACTGTAAACAAATACCCAATATCACTGCGGCTTCCAAGTTTCCTCCATGATACCAAGTATTGTTGGATGCTGTCAATATTACCTTGAAGACAAGGTGCAGCATCATCTGCAGCCCACTCTTCCCTGGATATTTGCCTGCGATGTTCATCGGGGAGAGATCAAAGAGGTTGGCACCTGTCTCAGTACAGATGGCATTTACCAGCATTTTCTTGCCAACGCCAGCTGGGCCTGCCAAGAGGATGGATTTCACCAATGGTGCTTTTTCATGGACAACTGAAGAACCTGTTAGAACACATTTAGAAACCATCAATGCTGGTGGTGCCAAACATCTCAGTTATGTCAGTAGGCCCCCAGAATTTGAATGCACTATACTTACTTCCCAGCCTAAAGAGCAGTCAGTGAGATCCCACAATGCACCATAGCCTGCTTTAATATCCAAACAGCTAATCCAAACAGTTTCTTGACAGATTGTTATCTACAGCTATGGCTAAAAGTGTTGCATCACCCTGTAGAAATAACACATTTTACTCCATAAAGTTGAATCAAACTGACAAAAATTGAAAAATCTAACATGACAATCTAATACTGTATTACTATTATGGCTTCCAGTTGACTTTTTCAATATCATTTTGTAGTTTCTTTGATTACATGATGTTAAATTAAAGATCTAAATTATGTTCATATAGTGTTTTAAAAAAAAAAAAATGTTCTCAATCCTAACATTCTAGGTGATGCAAAACTTTTGGCCATAGCTGTCTGTTGTAGAACATGTTCAGAACTGCTGGTCTGGCACCATTCTAATATAATTTTAAATACATTTCTGACTAACGGAAATTAAAAGCGCACCATCATACCAAGAGGTAGGACTGCATACAAAGAAACGACTTGTCGCACATCAGCCAGCGATGGCATGGGCTCAATATCAGTCTGACGCAGGGTTGTTGCCAGATAGCTGTAATCGCCTGAAAAAAGTGAGAAAAAATATATTTTTTAATGTATTTATTTATCTAGATACACTTTCCCACTCCACAAAGTGTCTTTCTACATTTCTAAGTGTTAAAGAATTGTCAGTTTGAATTGCTCTTTTCTAAAGTTGACTAAGTTATGTCTTTACTGAATTGTAATCAGTGCATCAATGTAATATTGATCATGCTCTTAATGCAGTGCTCCCACTTTACAATGCTATGAATTGGGAGTTATAGTTAAAGAGGCAGTGCTGTTTGTGTTCTGTCTCAATGCTGCCTCAAGAAACACATCAGGTATTTGTTAGGCATTGCTTTGTCAGTCAGTGTGTTAAGGTACACAAGTAATGTATTATTTTTTTAAAGAACTTAATAAAAAGATATGTTGCTAAATAATATATAGTATGTTTTAGATACATTTCCAGCTGTATTTTGTATTTATGTATACTGTTACACTAAGATACATCATTACCTTATGATGTGCTTTTCAAATTAAATGTGTTGTGGTTGTCCTGAGTGCAACTAAATAGCTTTGAAACTGAAACTAAAAACGAGGGCACAGGCTACAGTAAAAAACAGTACAAAGAATTAATGGCAATTTTTAAACTTCTTTCTAGCACTAGCAATATCATCATTGCCCCTACTTTTTATTATTTATTTCTTAGCAGACACCCTTATTCAGGGCAACTTACAATTGTTACAAGATATCACATTATTTTTACATACAATTACATTATTTTTTTACACATTATTTTTTACATACAATTACCCATTCATACAGTTGGGTTTTTACTGGAGCAATCTAGGTAAAGTACCTTGCGCAAGGGTACAGCAGCGTCACCCCAGGGATTGAACCCACAACCCTCCGGTCAAGAGTCCAGAGCCCTAACCACTACTCCACACTGCATTATTAATGGAAATACAGCACAAAAAAGGTATGCTAAGCCCAGTCTCCACTGAGATCAGAATCAATTTACAATGACAGAAAAACACCTTCTCACACAAGACATCTACGCCTCGTATATTAGTTATGATGACTATCTGTATTGGAGGTAATGACAGTGATCTGGATAGTAATGACATAGTATATATCACAGGGATGCCCAAATTGATGCAGAAACCATCACTGTTTAGTGTATCACTCTCCGTACCACATTATCCTTCATTACCAGACAAATAACCAAAATGATCTCCAGTATATGATTGCCATTTCTAATACAGAGCTTCCACCTTATGGAACATTTTATTGTGGGAAACAATGCTGCAAACATTACACAGAAGAGTATGTGCAGATTCTCTACCTCAACACAAAGTTCATGTAGAACAAGATTTTTTTAACTTACCAAATAACAATATTATAAAAAGCAATTCCTGGGGTATTCCGATGCAAAAAGGAGTGCACATTATCAAAATACTTTGCCTTATTCACAAACACTTTAAAGATGTATAAAGAACAACAACAATGATTTAAAGTGATTGCAGCAATAATTGTATGCATTTTTCACATCTTGCATGTTCATTTACTATATTGACAATAAATGTGTAGTTTGGCAGTTTTAACAATCATTGTTTTTACATTTTATAACATGCTATCTGAAACTACACTATGTTCAATACATATCTATTTGGCCTTACTTTCAGATAGTCTGCACTTTCCTGGTCATTCCCCTCAGAGTGAAATTGTCCCCCCCAGGGCCTTCTTTCCTGTCAGTAACCACAGAGCTGCTTCCCCTAACAACAGGCATACTGTACTTTGCAGCCAGTAAGATACATGACCTTGAAGACCCTGCTTAAGTGAAATGACCTAGGAAGTACAAGTGTAACAGACTTTCTGGAGCAAACAGATGTCATGTTTTAAAATGAAAAGACATGTTTGTGAAATCACATTTTGTTTAAAAAATGCACATTTCCTATATAGTGAATGGAAGTGCACAACAGCTAAGATTTCTGAAAGTATTTTGTTGGCTACAATTGAATTGCATATGGACTGAGGGGGGGTGAGAGCACTATGGGTAACCGGTGTTATGGTGGTGGTAAGCCGAGGCTTACCTAAGTACTCAGCCAACGTCACTTTCTCAGCCTGCTTCAATATCCCTTGCTGCACCAGCTCTTGGTACAAAGACAGTATAGTCCTCTGATAGAAGAGACACATATTACATTTTTTGTGTGCATATGGAATTTTCTTTCTTTTACATATTTATTTGTTTTAACATTGCAATGCATATACATTTACTTTTATAATAAAGAAATCACTGAAACAAAATGAACAGTTAACATGCATTAAGGGTTGGGGATTAATTTAGCCCCTTTTTGCTTTTTTTAAGGCACTGGATATTTCTAAACTGCTTGATAACTGAAAAATGTATGGACAAATTATAGGAGCTTGAACAAGCTTCATGATAGGCACTCATCAAAAACCCAATGGACCAATTAGATTCCATAAACAAAACAGGCCAGACTCACCTATCTGGTGTTAGGTCCTCCTTCTTTTTCTTCTCTCCACTTTTTTTACCTTTCTTTTTCTTTGGACAAATAAAATAGACTCAGTAGTTTTTGACCATATTAACTGAACATTTATACATGACTAGATTAAAACAGCATTATGACTGGTAGCAACAGGAAACAATGTACAAATACTGTGCAATACTGCCTGCACCAACAAAAGATTTGTTTTCTTACAAACTCAGGTTATGTTTTGTGCCAGTGTTTTGAAGAGTTGGTGTGAATGACAGTACCATATATCAAGCCTTTCTCTCGCAATATGTGTCTCTACAAACAGTAGGACAAAGAAATAAAAAAGACAAAAAAAAAAGAAACATAACATAAGGTGTAGGTTATTTTTTTGTTGTAATGGCATGGTATGTAAAGGGTCTGTTTGTAATCTAATCCAATGCTCCAACTGTACAGCTGTGGCAAAATGTTTTGCATCACCCAATAGAATTAACTTTTGTTTCATAAAGTCGAATGAAACCTGCTGAATAATGTTACGTTAACATGAATTACATAGCGCTTTGTAGTTTTCCATATATTTAACAAAAAAACTGATAAAAATTTAAAAATGTGACATTTCGAAAATCTAACCTGAAATACTGTTCTACTATTATGGTGTCAGGTTGACTTTTGCATTATAATTGTGTAGTTTATTTGATTACATGATGTTAAATAAAAGATCTAAATTATGTTCATATAGTTTTTAAAAAAAATTATGTCTCAACCCTAAAACTCTCGGTACTATCAATGACTTGTGCTAAAGAAGGTTCTTTGTAAGTTTCATCACAATTAGACTTGCGGTTCTGCAGATACATACAAAACTCTAAACTGTAACATACAGACTGATGGACGTCTGCATCCACTTTATCTCATAATAATTGTACCAAAGTGTACTGTACCTTTATGCCACCCTTTCCCTTTGTGCCAGAGTCTCTGTTCACAGCCAGCCTCAAGTTCTTCAGTTCCTCCCTCATCAGCTCATACACCTCGCAGGAAAACCAATGCAACACATTTAGACTGTAAACAACCCTGCCCTTCCTCAGTTAGTTTACCATGTTTACATGTACTGGGCCCTCACCTGGACTCTGATTTCACTCTCAATCTCTTTTTGTTTCTCTTCTTTGATCAGCTCTTCCACGTGTTTCTGATTGAAGTTGGTGGATCCATTACGGTTCTGCCAAATGGCTGAGGATAAGCAGCAATAATAATTCAGCAGCAGGATTAGTTTATGTGCAGAATTAGTACTAAAAATATACAAAACATCTGCCATAACACTGGCAGTAAGTTGTAAGGCCACAGTCTGGACTGCACTGGTTCAGCGTGACAACTTTAGGATATTTGAACCATAGCCTCTTCATCACCTCAATACAGATAATGTTTCTTGTGAAACAGATCTGTTGTTTTGCCCCTCTGGACTAAAACTAGCATGTAGCAGGCAGATGCAGCTTTTATATATTACAGAATAAATGTCTAGGATTCCATTTTATAACAAACTAGAATGTGAACAAAACCCAGAACATCCAGATTGATATACTTTGTAGTCATAAAGGCACATGTAAATATGAAAAAACAAATGCAGCTTGTAAAGACACTGTTTGAAAGTGTGTGCTCTGTATCATTAATAAGGTTCGAGGTCAATGTGGTAGCCATGTTAGGTCAGTGGTCAATGTCATGCAGGGTTTATATAATCTTGCAAATATGATGTCATTATCTCAAATGGTTTCTGAGATATGAGGCTTGGCGACCAAAGATTTGCCCCAAAAAAAACAAAAAACTGCCACAATAGGGCTCTGTGGCAAAGTGGTTGATTGGGTACAGGTGCAGGAGTGTGCTGGGGACCCAGTGCCTTTGGGGAAAACAGATCCAAGGAAAACACAGACCCAAGGAAAACACTAGCATTTTATGAGGAAGGGTTAAAGAACTGGAAACTAAACTCTACCACTGAGTTGACAGTTACTTTATAGTACAAGGTCCCCCACACTAAACTGAACAGGCGTCTCCCAAGCCCCAAGAAGTTTTAGTCCCAAACTTATACTGTCTAAATGAAATCTATTCCACTGTCTATATTAGAAGCTTCAGTTTCTTTAACAAATCCTTAAGATTTGTAGTACTAGCCGTAACCTGGTTACTTATTTCATTGGTGTAACTGGATCCCGCTGACACTGTTCATTAGCTGCCCTAGCTTCACCTCCTCCTCTGCAGTGACTGACTTTTGCTTGCTTTGGGCAGAGGGCAGTACCAGCAAATTAACTGACCATCTCCACAGGGTCTTACACTGGCAATGCTGGCATTAATGCTGTCTCACAGCCAACTTTGCTCGAGGCCCCTCTATGCCTTCACTACACAAAAAGAAAAAACATTAAACACTGGCATTGTTTTTAAATGGGCTCAGAACATTTCATAAGCTAAAAGGCCTCGGGACTGTATCACACAATATCAAATAATAATTGTAGGGAAAATGTTTTTTTTTTCTATAAAGCTTTCCAGGGATGTGCAGAACACAGCTGCAGCATTAAAAAAAATACAGGACGATTATAAAGTATTTTGGTCTTTCCGCATTGTCATGAAAAAATGCATCAGACAATACACTTCTAGGGAATAAAGAGTGCTATTGTCAACTCTTTTAAGGGTTACAACGACAAAATTAAAACCGTGGTTTGCACTCCTTTAACATAGTCTAGGAGCCAGAACCCAATACATGTTGGTTTCCTGGCAATATATATATATATATATATATATATATATATATATATATATATATATATATATATACTGTATATACACTACCGTTCAAAAGTTTGGGGTCACTTAGAAATTTCCTTGTTTTCGAAAAGAAAAGCACATTTTGTCCATTAAAATAACATCAAATTGATCAGAAATACAGTGTAGACATTGTTAATGTTGTAAATGACTATTGTAGCTGGAAACGGCTGATTTGTAATGGAATATCTACATAGGCGTACAGAGGCCCATTATCAGCAACCATCAGTCCTGTGTTCCAATGGCACGTTGTGTTTGCTAATCCAAGTTTATCATTTTAAAAGGCTAATTGATCATTAGAAAACCCTTTTGCAACTAGAAAGAGGAGTGGGAGGCCCCGGTGCACAACTGAGCAAGAGGACAAATACATTAGAGTGTCTAGTTTGAGAAACAGACGCCTCACAGGTCCTCAACTGGCAGCTTCATTAAATAGTACCCGCAAAACACCAGTCTCAACGTCAACAGTGAAGAGGCGACTCCGGGATGCTGGCCTTCTAGGCAGAGTTGCAAAGAAAAAGCCATATCTCAGACTGGCCAATAAAAAGAAAAAGATTAAGATGGGCAAAAGAACACAGACACTGGACAGAGGAAGATTGGAAAAAAGTGTTATGGACAGACGAATCTAAGTTTGAGGTGTTCGGATCACAAAGAAGAACATTCGTGAGACGCAGACCAAATGAAAAGATGCTGGAGGAGTGCTTGACGCCATCTGTCAAGCATGGTGGAGGCAATGTGATGGTCTGGGGGTGCTTTGGTGGTGGTAAAGTGGGAGATTTGTACAGGGTAAAAGGGATCTTGAAGAAGGAAGGCTATCACTCCATTTTGCAACGCCATGCCATACCCTGTGGACGGCGCTTGATTGGAGCCAATTTCCTCCTACAACAGGACAATGACCCAAAGCACAGCTCCAAACTATGCAAGAACTATTTAGGGAAGAAGCAGTCAGCTGGTATTCTGTCTATAATGGAGTGGCCAGCACAGTCACGGATCTCAACCCTATTGAGCTGTTGTGGGAGCAGCTTGACCGTATGGTACGTAAGAAGTGCCCATCAAGCCAATCCAACTTGTGGGAGGTGCTTCAGGAAGCATGGGGTGAAATCTTTTCAGATTACCTCAACAAATTGACAACTAGAAGGCCAAAGGTCTGCAAGGCTGTAATTGCTGCAAATGGAGGATTCTTTGATGAAAGCAAAGTTTGAAGGACACAATTATTATTTCAATTAAAAATCATTATTTCTAACCTTGCCAATGACTATATTTCCTATTCATTTTGCTATATTTCCTATTCAAACTCATTTCATGTATGTTTTCATGGAAAACAAGGAAATTTCTAAGTGACCCCAAACTTTTGAACGGTAGTGTATATATACAGTATATATATATATATATATATATATATATATATATATATATATATATATATATATATATATATATATATATATATGTAGTCGCCACTGCTTAGAACGGGCATGTTTGTGTTAACATCATTCACCCGCAGTAAGCGGTGGACGGTATAAACTCCCACACAGTAACCTGGCATTCAAAACGTCCCCCAATCACCAGTACTGTAATCAAAACAAACATGCGTGTATGCGGTTAAAAACCTTTATTAAGACACTCATTACACTAATAAAAAAGATGTATTAAAACCTATGAATGTAATAAAAAGCAAGTGCATGAATGCAATGCCAGTGCAGAAATGTACAGTACAGGTAAGCTACATTACTGCAGATTGTTTGCAGTGAAGAACTCTGTGATACGCATCTGGACAATCTTTTTTTGCAAGTATGGGCGTCAGACTTTCAGCATTTTCTAAAAAATCCCAATTCGGTCTCTATCTGGATGCTGCTCCATAGCACGCCGCAGTGTTACAAGCGCAGCACGCACGCTTACATCATCAGTGTCTGTTTCAGGCAGAGCGTCCTGGTCGACAAGGTGACACAGTTGAGAATTCTTCCTCTGACATCCCCTCTGGTGTTGTCAGAGTTTTAGTTTCGGTTGTATTTTTGTCAGCACTCTCCTCCTCAACTACAGAAACTCCAGCATCTAACAGAGACATTTTATTTACCCTGAATTTTCGTGATGATGCTCATCGCTTTTTCTCTTTCCAGCCATGCTTGGTGTTGCAGTCACTGCTGTTTTTTTCAAACTGTAAACCTGACACTGATTACAGTGATTACATTGCCAAGGTATAGTACAGGGATAATCACTCAGTAACCAGGTGCAAACAGCCGATTGATCGATCTGTCAAGTGCTGCCTTTTGTATTGAAACCTATGTGAATGGCAAAGTGAAAACAGCTGATTGTTGGATTAGTAAAATCATACTACAGTAATAAGCGGTGCGTTTGTTATTTAAACCTATGTGGATGGCGCATAATCAGATCCAAACAGCTGAGTTTGCCAGAAACATACGACGTGCTTAACACGGTATAAACAATGCTTTTGTTATTGAAATCAATGGGAATGGCAAACTATATTTGTCCGATATACAGGGCTGCCTGAAATAACCCTGTATGGAGTAAGTGTATATATATACAGTCAGCACTCACATATCTGACCCTATACAATTTTGACTTCAGTGATGGTTAAACGAGTGTGACGCATATCTGATTATTTCATTTTGGCCCATTCCAACCCTTCCGTTTTTTCAGGGAACACAAAAATATACAAAGTCCAAAACACATAGCTGAAAGGACTGTTTTAAAATAAGTAGGCTTCCATTTAGATGTACTGTAGTTGGTTGTGTTGGTACAGTACTATATTTTCAACAGAAGTATTTTAATTCAGAACGATATGAATCTGAAAATATCACTTTCCAAAAGAGACAACTACAGTACGTACTTTTAAATCCGGTACGTAAAAGAGATGTAAAATTGTCCATTAACAACCCAACAGCAAAATTAAATCAAAATGTTACCCATACACAGAACGTAAAAGGTAATGCAATTTAGCAAAAGATTAAAAAACGACACCTGTTTCCAGAATTAAAACAGTATAGAAAGTCAGTATTCAAAATTGCAGAATATAGGGCTCGATAAGACCCTAATGTCACAGTTCACTTGCAAATGAAAATGCATAAAAGCAACTAGATCACAGATTTTTTTTAAAAATGCATCACAGTATCTAAAACTGTTTAATGATTAACTTTTACATTAACATAGCTTATCTCGTTGCTTTGTTTTTGTTGCGTGTTCTTCATATGAAATTGGAGAAAATGCTGTGTAACTGCACAATGAAGACAGACTGATTTGGCATGTGAGGGAAAAAAAAAATACAGCGGGCTGTGACGGATAAACAAGTACATTGAAGAGATGGGCTTTGTATCAGAAAACTGGTGACGGGTAAGTGCATTAATTTGTTACATATACAGTATATATATATAATGTATGTGGTATCAAAAGAAAGCTACATCTTAACATCAGGAATAATAATTAACACACTATTCTTGGTAAATGTGCTTTTGGCAATCTAATATGGTTTTCAAAAATGCTACCACTACCATTAAAAATATTCTTGATCTATTCCAAATGGTTCCACTGCTTCATCTGTAGATATGAAATAATGTTCTGACTTCATTATAGTAAATTACGTGTATTCTTATTTTACCATGGCTTTGATATGTTTTTCTTTTTTTATATATACCGTATTCCTTCAATTTTAAGACACCCTCAAATTTAAGATGCAGCCAAAATTTACCACTCTCAATTTGAAGACAAAATAAAACATCAATAAATATGCATTTACAAAGATACAACCTCAATTACACTGTTGTGTCGTTCAAAACTGACACGAAACAGTGTTGTTGTAGATTAACCACGGAGCTTGTTTATTGTGCTGCGCACTGTATAATACTTAAGCAGGCGTCTCTGTGGTACACATACCACCACTCACCTACGGCATCACACATCCTGGCAACAGCAAGCACGACACAACATTCCACAGCATCAGGCAACACGTAACCCAGCAACCACAACAGCACTGAACACTGCTTGGCATGCTGAAAAATATGGGGGTCTGATCAGCATTTCCGATCTTTCCAAGCTGGTACTGTTTGTTAGAAATGCCGAAATTGTAAAGATTTCTCTTGGAATTCCTCAGCAGTGTCACGTTGCTGCTTGTGTATTCGGGTTGTCACATCTTTTGTTGACAATTTTAATACACACATCACCATACTGTACTCGAATTTAAGACGCAGGCTATTTTTGAGAAGCAAAAAATGGAAGAAATTTGAAGGAATACGGTAATTGTTGGATACTAAAAAAGTAAAATTCAAAAGAAACCTGTGGGGAGAAAATAAATAAATAAATAAATAAATAACATTATGCTTGCCTTTCAATCAAAGAGAACTTACAATTCCTAGTCAGTCAATTCCTAGGTACTGTCTGTATAGTGCTCTATTCAACAGCTTGGTTCCTTCCCTGGATGCTGCTGCCCTATTCTCCCCTGCACTGTTACTCTGAATTACAGACTGAACCTCCACTGAACTCACTAGACACACACACATTGCCGTTTGTTTTGCCTTCAGTAGAATTCACTAGAATGTACTGATATGCTATATATTATTTAACAATATGACAAATAAACTAATACCCTACAGAGTTCTACTTCTTCCCATAACCTTTAAATAAATACCACGTAACAATGCTTGAATTTTACAAACGGATCTGAATGAATCATCTCTAATTATCAAAATTGCACAGAGTATGTAATTGCTGTAATGGGTTTTATTGTGTGCTTGTCTATCAGTGTAGTCTTCTGAGTAGTCTAGCCACTTGCTAGGGCCCCTAAATATACAGTGATTAGCTGTGTTTTGAGTATGTTTCAATCTTTTTAAAAAGGTATAATCCAGTTCATTTAGTTTTGTGTTCCATTTAAAGAGTATGTAGCGGGGTTCCAAAAAAATATAGCGTTTCACGTCCCCATGTGTTGCTACAACTGTTTAAATAACGTACCTGTATTTTTTAACATCCTGACAACTTTTTACACGTATAACTTTAAAGTCTGTGCAATAATCCTTACACTATGTGCACTAGAGTGGACGTTTTGAAAATAGCTTTGTAACAGACTTTAAAGTTATAAGTGTAAAAAGTTGTCAGGATCTTAACAATGGAAAGAAAAATTACAGGTACGTTATTTAAACAGTAGTAGCAACACGTGGGGACGTTTAACGCTATATTTTCCGGAACCCCGCTACTCTATTAAGTACTGTTGGATAAAATATACTCCCTTTCTTTAAAGCTATGGCTATGAATTCAGACTCTGAAGACAGTTCCAACTTATTTTTTGTATTACATACCATGCTTTTATCACTTTCCACCCGAAAGCATATGCACTTAATAGCGTCCCTTCTCTTTCTTAACGACCATGCTGATATGGAAATCAGTGCAATTCATTCGATTTTACAGTTATATGGAAAAATAAATGGGGAGGGGATCGGGGGGGGGGGGTGCTTTATTTTGTACTAGATGTCACATTAACTGAAGGCATCAAGAGTTTCGACTTTGCAAACACACATTACCAGAGAGAGACGGGGAATATTGTATTTGCTGCTGAAGTGCGGCCTTTTAAATGATATCTATAATGAGTTTATAATATGCATCTGGGCTACCTCCTCTCTACTTTGATGTCTTCCAAATGGCCCGGGTGTCATCAGCAAAACATGTAGGCACTTTCCCGCCTCATTGACTCCCAAATGTATTTTAAATATCATTCCTGGTAACGCAATTATTTAAAACGCTGAACTAAACACTTACTAATGGGAAAAAAATACAGTGACTTAAATAAATTCATTTCTCAAATGGAGGGCTTTCAATTTTCACAGGAGCCAGGAGTTTTTCAACAACAACATCCACCAGCACCCCTCAGCCCCATTTTGTCTTTATTTTCTTTTTTTCTAAATTATAAAGGCAATGCTTAAAGGGACAAAGTCCCATTCCACACAGAGCTACACTGGCAATGAGACCTGCTTGTATGGGCTGGACCTGGGCCCTCACAACCTGCTAATGAGTCTTTTTTAATATGAAGTAATTAGACAATTAGTTCCTACTGATTGTGTTTCTCTTAATTCTAATTTGAGTATTGTGGTGGAATTGTGGTATCAGGGATGTAATGAAATGAATGAAATTCACCTCCGTTACCACTGGGGCTAATTCTAAAAATGATTATGAAATAAAAATGAAATCATAAGCAATAAATCACATAACATGGAGCTGTGTATTCTCCACTATAAAAGTATATATATATATATATATATATATATATATATATATATATATATATATATATATATATATATATATATATATATACACACTTTTTTTTTAGAAATTACATTTATATTGTGCAAAATGAGAAATTGGAAGGGACGCTGTCTAAAAAAAATATGAAATGTTCTGATTTTTTTTCCTACAGGGACTCACACTCCCAGAAACAACAATACAAACTCTAATACACATTTAACATAATGTCTGTATATTTCATATAGATACACGTGAGATCAATGGAGTGATGCAAATGATTTACTGGAATGATTCTGTATATAACATTTTTGATTCCACTAAGTTTTTATTCTGGAATAGGGCAATAAGGCAGACACCTGCATCTGATCAGCAAACAATGTGCCACTCAGCCCTTCTCAGTTGTCTGTGTTTGATTTACAGCATTTGGCTATGGCTAAAGGATGAACAATAAATACACTAAAATAACTTGCTAACAGTAACTAATACATGAAATGAAAAAGAAAAAAAAAAGATTAAACTCAGAGGACAAGTGGTCAAACTACATTATGCTGCTCAATCTTATGGTTGTACATCTTATTTTAAGTGGATTCAAGATATGAATGTAAGATCTTGTGGCTCCAGGCTTTCAGATCAACAGGTGATGGATCCTAGTTACATAGTGTATGTTTTAATGAAGCATTAAGGCACGACAGGGGATGGGTTGATATGATATAACCGCACACTTAAGGCATTAGAAGGTACGACATTATAACATTATTAGATGTATTTACTTTTTTTAATTAACACAGCTAATTAAAAAAAAAATCTTTTCAATAACAGTAAATGTCAATACGCACAAGAAAATAATTCCTGTGAAAAGTAAGTGTTTTATTTCAGTTTATTCAGAAATATAATAAATATTAATGTGTATTAAGTAAATAATGTCTGTATATCAATTATATTAACATATTACTTGCTAATTTACTATTTCATGAGTGGACACACATATCTAAACTTCTAAAAATAAATCTGATAAAACTTTAATTATAGATCAGTGATTTTTGGGATATATGTTCACTTCAAAATTGCCAGGTATTGCGCAGTTTTAACTGTATTGCCTGCTGTACTGCCAGAAGGGGAACTGCAGGTGAAAGCTGCGGTGTCTGTGTGAGAATGCTCGCTTTGTGCCTTGCGTGGTGCTGGTGTTACTAGGGGGTTAGTGTGTTATTTTATCTTCTCCACTTTGCCTTAGTTTTTTAATTGCTGCTAAGAATATGTTGTTAGTATTGTTAAATTCTGCGTCTTTTGCTAAATTTACTTTGCTACTGTATTCAAAAAGCGATTGATACCAGCTTGCAGACTTATAAAGCTTGATATGCGGTATTACATTCTTTATTCATCACAGAACCGACATAACATTCAACTCTTAGAAAGTACATTAAATGTAAGTTTTGTAGGATATCCACAATCGATTTAGAAGCCTTTATTGGTCAAGTTCGAGTTGATTAATTTCTGGTTCCGTTATTTCACTGTGCCGTTTTTCTTTTAAAGAAATTTAAATTCCTGGTACTTTGTCCGGGTTAGGAAATTGATCTTCATACCATTCTTCAATGTTTTTCCATTAAAAAGATCGCAATTTGATTCTGGGTCTGACATTTTTTTTTATGTTAGTGGTTACATACACATATTAAATGTTATAGAATTAGACCAGGTAAGTGGTGGAGGAATTTGAATCAAAGGTGATGTGTCTCTTGAAAGGTTGTATGGGATTAATGTATGGCTGACAGAACGCAGCTAACCAATCAGTGAGCAGGATTTTTCCAAGCAGGTTGCTACTAATTTATCAAGTGCTTCTGCTTTCTTTGACTTTAAAAAAAAGCTGTGACTGTAGAAGCCTTTTGGCGACTTTCACATGATTTGATTGGCTCTTGTGATGCTGAAATTTGTATCCCAGTTACCCATATATATTTTGGTTAGTTTCACTCACTTACAGGATCCTTATCTTGGTAGCCGCAGGGGTGTAGTGCTGCTTCACTTGTAGAATATTGAACTGTTTTGCTCCTATTAATATATGGAGATAGATATACATGTGTATATAACCCATACAAATAAGCAAAGAATACAATAACCGTAAGAAACCCTTGAGAGATAAATAATGAAAAAGTTTGACTATACTGTGCCTCTGGTCTGGAACAACAGGTGTGAATAATGTGTAAGAGAAGTGAAGGGAACCTGTATCAACACTGTGCTAAGGTGTCTGCGTTTTACAATTAGATGCAATAATTGTAACAGTTATTTTTAGATCCATATATCAGAAATCAAGTAGATAAAATAAGCTCAACATTTATTTAAAAGATAAAACTCAATTGCAACAAACAAATAAAGGGTACCTGTGGCCTTACACAAAAGTTTTATATGCAAACGGATGCACTTCTGTTTCAAAACCTCAGTCTCATTTGCTCTTAAGCAGTGAGATGAGCTGATTCTGGACCAAACATTCAATACACGAGGGGTTGTGGGGGGGTATGGGGGGTAGTGTTACGCATACGATTAATAATAATAATGTGAGGGTAGATAATAGCGACCCCTCACTTCTAAATATAGCACTACACCACTGGGTAGCTGCTAATAAGAGGCCACTAGCACAACAAGTACACATGGCTGATACATGTTTGATAATATGTCATGGAGCACCAACAAAATGATACCGTTTAGCTCATATAGTATGTATTAGTTTCATACTGTATTACCCCCTATGCTTACTTGAACCTGCCCAGCATACTTCAATAACAATACATGACAAACTTGTTAAGATAAAGATTATTTTTCATTATAAAATATAAAGAAATGTATATTTAAATTTAAATGGTGAACCTGAGATATAATATGCTAACGGTAAATTCTAGTAAGTTGCTGATCGAACATGTCTGTTTTTTTTTTTTTTTTAATACCCAAAAATTACAAGTCAAAGTGTACCATCTCAATGATGAAGCATCTGGAAACTGTCCATATCTGGGGATGCCTTTCTGCCAAAGGAAGCAGCTATGAACGAGGTCTGGGAGTGTTTTCCGGTACAAAAGCACCTCCTCCCTATGGCTCAGAACCATTTTCCCAATGGTGATTTCTACCCCTTGCCATCAAGCCAAACAAGTGAAGCAATGGTTAGAAGACAACAGCATCACACCACTGCAATGCTTGCCTGGAAATTCACCAGATCTCAATCTTATTGAGAATGTTTGGGGTCTGAAGGGACAGGAAATCAAAAAAAGTCAACCATGCAACCGAAATGAACTGGAATTAAGTGTAAAGGCTGCCTGGAGGAATCTAAAGGATAACTCAACCCTTCAGCACCTCACTGAGTCCATGCCTGAGAGGATTGAGGTAGTCTTAAAATGTAACAGAACGCACTGCAAATACGAAGTACTACTATTATGGCTTCTGGTAGACTTTTGCAATATAATTTTATAGCTTCTTTGATTACATGGTGTTACATAAAATATCTAGGGTGATGCAAAACTTTTGGTCCTAGCTGTTAAGATAATTAGAATAGAGGCTTCTTTCTATTCCATACTACACTGAAAATGCATCCAACCTGTACTTACCTGTAGTAGGCAATACATTCACTGACTAGCTTGTTGCATAAAACCTGTACTGTACAGTCAGTCTTACATTTCACCTTGGTACGCCTAAATGTCTTCTGTTTACGTTTGTGCATTCATGTATCGAACAGTATTTGTGTGTATGTCTGTTTGGATGCATGTATGTACACTATGTCAGAATCTGTTCTGAAGCTGCTAAACTATAGGTTTTACAAGGTTTTAATATCAACACCTCTACTTTTGAAAAACAACTGAAAATCAAAGCGCTGTGTTAATGATCCTCCACTCCCCATGTTACACAACCCCCGTGCAAATATCCAGATTTGCTACCACTAATGAGGAGTCCCTGGACCCTGAACTGCAGGTTAATGGAGGCTCTATAACAACACTCTTTGCAGATACAGTATGATTACTTCTTCTACCTTAAAGCCCTAAACTTACTGCCTATAATGTATTGTGTCTGTCATTATGGATTCCAATTGTCTCCTAACACAATGATCGGTCTGCAAATAGTCCCCCGCTTCATTATGACAATTGAGAGGTTCATATTTCAACCTAATGGCTTTCTATAACTTTAACAATCTATCACGACCTCATTTCATTGCAAGTGCAGTTAATACGCGCTTCCCCGCCAAGTGGAACATTTTCTAATGATGCACTTTCACACCAAAAACAATGCAAGTCTGGGCGCTGCATCAGTCACTAATGTATCTATCCATAATGTGTTTATAACACTCTTTAAGAAGGAGACAACAATGACTACTATGAGGAGAAAGAAGAACAAAAGATTTATTAAAGAAGAGCATGAAACCAACATCCAAATTATCAAGATAATCATTTTTAAAACATCACCATTAATGATTCCATCATACCCCCGGTAATATCCATAGATATTGTATCATTAGCAAAATATCAAAAGACTTAAAGAGAAAATCATTAAAGAAAAAAGACCACTAAGTACTACCATTAGCTCGGGTTGTGTGACTTCCTACTCCGTGTATGAAGAGAGGCTAGAGATGAAAAATACATTTATAACAAATATATAAAAATGAAAAGGACAAAAACATTTATTAGCTTCGGATTAAAACCTAGTAATTAGTTCCTTTTACTTATTTTTGTTTAAAACATATACACACACACACACACATTGGTTGTTATTATTATTATTGATCAGTAATAAATTACTTTTCAGGGAACAATTATATTATTTAGCATGTTTTTAATTGTGCCAGATTGCTGTAGTGTAATAAATTAGACTGCAGTTCCTAATAATTTGGGACATACTCCACTGAACCGCATGATGTGTGCAGTCCAGGTTTGTTTGATTGGTTTTGTACGTGAGAGAAAATGACAGATAATGCCACTAAAGCAGCTAATTATATAGTATAGTAAGTATGACAGTACTTAAAAAATATGCATGTTCTGACACTACCTATGTTAAATGTAGTTATTTTTCAACTCAAGAAATTCAGATTTTATTTTGGCTTTATTTCAGCACTTACACACGCAGTAGGAGGGAATCAGGTAAACTCAGGTCTGTTTTCATCCAACATAACTCTTAACAAATTAACCAATGGAAGCTTTCCATTTTAATTCTCATCCATTTAATACACATAAAAAAAGGAAATACATGCACTTGTCTTTACAAAAAGGATTCTGATAATTGTTTAAGAAAGTATCTTTGATCTGTCTGGTGGTAACTCTTTTTTTAATTTTTTTTTACACTATTTTCAATTGTAATCGGGTGTTATTTTTAAAATCTGGCCATACCGGGTTTAACCCTAAAATCAGTACCCCAAATAATATGGCATGATAATGCAAATGAAGTGGTTTAAAACATATTTTTGTTACAGAGAAGGGCAACTAGGCTGATCCCAGGACTTAATGGCACGAGCAATGACGATAGGTTAAAACAATTATTATTATTTATTTCTTAGCAAATGCCCTTATCCAGGGCAACTTACAATATAACACACTATTTTTGCATACAATTATATTATTTTTTACATACAAGTACCCATTTATACAGTTGGGTTTTTACTGGAGCAAACTAGGTACCTTGGTCAAGGGTACAGCAGCAGTGTCCCCTACCTGGGATTGAACCCACAACCCTCCGGTCAAGAGTCCAGAGCCCTAACCACTACTCCACACTGCCGTCCAATTACATCTCTTCAGCCTAGAAAAAGCAGGGAAAAAAGTTGATGCATATAATTGAATATAAAATATATGTTAACAAAAACAGCCTCATCTTCCCAAACATTTCCCAAAAATGTTGTTTCTTATGAATACAAAATGCATGTAGTTTTGTTGTTGTTATTGCGTGAGTGTATTCAAGTAAACCTACACTTTTGAAAACAAGATTAGTTATGTAGCAAAGCAAAGATAAATATAACAAAGACAACTATAACACATATTACAGTATTAAACAAGCGATAAACTTCTTAGCTGCATGATGGAACAGATACATTATTGTTCAGGGTAGTTTTTTTTGCAGTTCTCCTACGCTATACCCATACGGTGCTGATTCAGAAGAAAACCCTTCTACGCTGATTGTGCCTGTCTGTCTGTCAGTCTGTCCATCACACTACACTACCTTGATTCTGCTCCAATCTTCACCATACTCATGTCATACACTCCTAGCCCTCTATAGACGTTTCGAATTGCATTTGGCTGTACCCCGATTTTATGTGAATATTGACATTATCACTTTACGCCATATCTACCTATTACTTGCACGCAAAACATACTGTAAAGAGTGATCAGGACTTATTTAACTTACATAGGGCTCTACAGTAAACCTTATTGTTTATTTTAAAGGTTATACTCTTAACATGCTATTACCCAAAGTAAAAATGCCAGTGGAAGCTAGTTATTTTACTTTCCTACCAATTTCGTCGGGTGTTAACGATTTATATAAATGGAGCGCATGCATTTAAAATACTTTGGAAGTTCATGTGCTTGTGTTCAAGCTCGCTCCCGTCGTATTGCTAAACTCACGTGTCTGTTTAGGATATATCTCCGCTACTAGACTCACACAACGGTGATGATTAGTCATTCCATGAACTTCGGACCCATGAACAAGCCTTCTGAACAGTCTAGTGGCTGTATCATTTTTCAGTATCAGCTAAGATAGGGAAATACAGTAGCCTGACGGGAGACATGGAGGGCTTGTAATCTCCATTTAAGATTTGAGTCCTATGTGAGCAGAAAAAGTGAGCACTTATCCATGTTGTATTTGTGTCCTTAAAGTCTTTCTGTGTCTCACTTGGAGTTAATAATCTTTATTCAATTAATTTAGCACAGTAACAGAATGTTGCCTTACTTCTGTGTCAAAATACAACAATTCACATATTACTAATATATATATATATATATATATATATATATATATATATATATATATATATATATATATATATATATATATATTACAAACCCTGATGTGGTGTCCAATGGCCAAACTCCTGTTTAATGCCTATCCTGCGATATCCAGGTTTATGAAATGTTTTTTATAGTGAATGCATTGTGTGTGTAATATTGCTATACAAGGCAGTTAACTGTACAGTACAAAACATTTCAATGAGCAAAAAAATATATAAACACTATTGTAAAATAACAATATAATCATAGCTGCCTTTTGAATCTCAAACTCAGGGTACTTGTGGTGGGACATTAGACTCACATGCACACAGCTGCAAGGTAAGTGAATATAAATGATTAAAAACAATTCTACTCATTATGATGTAAGCAATGTATATTTATGCTGGGTTCTAATGTGAAGATTTAGAAAAAAAATCATCAAACATCAAGCGGATCCGTCATATGACAACTGGCAACTGATAATGCAGTGGGATACTGTATTTAGGACTATTTCTGTCTTCTGCATGCTGTTGGTGTGCAAACACTTTTTTTAACCAAATTGATTGCTGCTCCACTTAATGTATATAAAAAATTCCCATGTAGTCCACATCTATGAATATAATGTACCTACATCTATGAATATAATGTACCTACATCTATGAATATAATGTACCTACATCTATTAATATAATGTACCTACATCTATGGATATAATGCATCTACATCTATGGATATAATGCATCTACATCTATTAATATAATGCATCTACATATAACCGGTTACATGGTTAGAATCAGTGTTCCATAAAGTACAATATCTAGTTTGACTTATGTTAGTATTAATAAAATGTAATAGACCCACATGACTGTCTGTCTGTCTGCCTGTCACAATCTACATGGTGAACACGATAAATGCATTCACTTTTTTTATTTTTAATAATTCACTGCTAGCCTGCTATAGAGGTTTCAGATTGCATTTCACTGTAACCTTGCCCTTATTATAGGATTATGAGGACTCTCTGTATGTACCTGTACATTTTTTAATATGCTTTACCATGACTCTCTGTGCTTTACAATGCCTACACATGCCTTCACTATGCTTTATTACACTTTGCTATGATTTTACTATGGTAAACCTTTATAAGGGTATACCATCATATTTGAAATACACTGCTGAAAAAAAAAAACACATTATCAATTGTATTCCTTTCTGTATTTTAAACTGATTTAACATAGCTTGATTTGTTTCTACAACTCAACCCAACTTTCAGCTTCCCAACAATAAAAGGTAGGTTACAAACAGTTACAATCTTTATTTTTATAAATTGCTGGGTCAAATATTCAAATTTTTGAACAAATAAATAAAAAAAATAATAAATAATAATAAAAACATTACTATTGACATATTTATTGCACATTAGGAGAGGCAGTAACATGACTGGACCACTCATCAATGGAGAAATTAGTATCAAACATAATTTATTTTAGAGTGCTCCACACTTACAGATTATAATATTGATGAAAGAAAATTGCTGATTGATCAATCAGTATTCTGATCAGTCCCAATATACAGGACCTTAAAATATGTGATAATTTGACTTGGCTCATTTACTATTTTGGGATACTCTTCATTTGGATATAACATGAACAAAGACAGGTTTAGATCCTCATATATATATATATATATATATATATATATATATATATATATATATATATATATATATATATATATATATATATTTTAATTTACTTTTTTATTGCTTAAATGCAGATAAATAAACATAATCCCAACTGATTTCTCTCTAACATTTTTCTGTGCAGTTTTTTTTTTCTTCACATTTGAGTTATTAATGCAGCAGGCATGCTGAAACGTGTTGAATGAGTAGAGAGAAACTATGGTAGTCATGATATTATGTAGATTAAGGAGAATAGATACTGATTTCCTATTGTTCAGGGTCTGCTAAGTATCCACTTTCTAGACATCAGAAAAATTTCCCTTGATTTAAATTTAACACTTTTCACAATATATCCGAGCATCTTTTTGGCCTTTTTTATAGCTTCCCCACATTGTCTAGATGAAGACATTTCTGAGTCAACATAAACTCATAGATCTTTTTCATAGATTCCTTCTTCAATTTCAGTATCTCCTATATGATATGTATAATGCACATTTTTATTGCCTGCAGGCAGTACCTTACACTTTTCTCTATTAAATGTCATTTCCCATTTGTCTGCCCAGTTCTGAATGCTCTGCAAATGTCATCTGCAAATGTAACAAGTTTGCTTACTATACAGAATCTAAGTCACTAATGTAGATTAGGAATAGCAGAGGACCTAATGATGAATGAAAAGTAAGCAGCTGCGACACGGGCCTGCCCCCCAGAGCATGAAATGCACTGAGGGAGAACCCGGCCTCTCCAGCCTGCCACGCACCCTGCAGAAACTAAATACGGACCGCTCAGCACTCAGGTAAGGAAAAAAAAACCCTACTTGCTGGTAGGAGGAAACCTTAGGGAATCCATGGCTGAGGGTAACCCTTCCTCCAGGCTCTAAAGATGGCCGTCTCCCTGTTTGGCCTGGCGGGACTGAGAGGCCAAACAAAAGAAGCGACAAGAATGAAAGCCACACAGAGTTTTTATGGCACTTGGATATGATGTGTTGATTAGTGGGCGGATTCTCCTTCCAGAAATACAACCAAGTTTTCCATCTATAAGTATTATCTGGAGCATCTCTATCTCTAGTGTGGCTGGTAGGATTATGTGAATAAAGATGTTATCCCCATGGTTGTTAAATATAATTTGCACACACTAAAAATGCAAATAATTTAAATTACCAAGCTGTCTGAAGTGCAGTGGTACCCAAAATTAATGCAGCAAGACATTCAAATCTTTAAAACTTTGAAGATGTTATGATTACCTTTCCTGGTGAACCAGGATATTTACCAAGCGAGGGGTAAAGCACATGGAGTATGGCATAAGAAAAGTAATGTTTTTACCATGTAGTGTACTTGTTGCTGTACATACAGTACAGAATACATGAAAGTACATAGAGTGCTGTGCTTAGCTGAGTGCAGGAGCACAACGGTTATCTTTCCATCCTTATTTGTGGATAACACAAAATAAACGTTCATGGACTATCCTCTATATATATTAACTAAATGTCAAAAAAGGATAAACCCTTAGAATTCCACAAAGATCTTGTTATCTTATCAGCCTGGAGAAAGTTTAAAGTTAGCAATCCCATTGAACAGCTGTAATAGAATAGTGCCATCTAGTGGCTCTCAGCTATACAACAATTTGAATATAGATATATTTTTTATCCTTGTAAAGCCAAAACATGTTCAGAATGGCCCAATCAGAATGCTTGAATGGCTTTGGCATGTCATTTTATGCAAGTGACTCAAGTAGGTGAACTATTATTTGTGATCAGGCTTTAGCCTTCGGTTTTGTCTTCAACCCCACCCTGTCCAGAATCGCTGATAACATTTGCCCACTCATGCAAGACCTTGGCTCTTTCCTTGATGAAGTATTTGGGAATAGCGATCTCAAGGTCTACCTGGAAAATGTCAATAAACACATTGGCATGAGAACAGGTTCTTCAAGCTGCATGGGGCTATATAGAGAGCATGATACAACTTTTTTTTTATTTTTTTTATTTTTATTTTTTATTTTTTAAGATAACCGTGCTGCCATCCAGTGGCGAAGTACAAATATATCTATGAAACTAAAACACATAACACATTACCAAAGTAATTCTGAAAGTTTACCACAAAATCATTCTTCCAGCATAGGTTGAATAAGCTAGCCTTCGTTTTCTTAATGAACATTTACCACCCTTTTAAGTTTTATAGGGAAGCAAAAATCAAACTGCTAATGTTACAAAACTAGCAAGAAACAACTAAGGTGAATGCTGGAGCACCTATTTTAAATTCCTGAGTAGTTTATTTGAAGTCTTGTAACATCAACATTTTGTACGAATGTTGAACAGACTAGATCCAGTGCAAGTTTACCGGTGTCACCCTCTCGTTCTTGAGCTCCAGCACCACCCTATCACTTCATCCAGCACCTGCTGACTCCAGCCTCCGGAAGATCTGGACATAGCACACACAGAGAGTGGCCACCCTCTGGAAAAACACCACCCTGTTCTTCTCCAAAAGAAGGCATCTCTGGCATCTCCTGGGCTAGAAGGCTGGTCAGGTCCAAGTGGGCATGAGCCCACATCTTCTTGTGGATGCTAAAAGAGAAAAATACAATTATCACAAAAAAATGGTGTTCATCTTCCATTGCCAATCAAAATCTTAAAATGGCATTATGATGTTTAAATGAGTCTCTTGCTCCAATATTGGGTATTATTTCCCCACCAGCATCAGCATTTTAAAATTCAACTCTGCTGGTACAAATATCAATTCTTTGATTTCTACATTTCAGAAAGACTGTTACGGTGTGATAATTGATCTCTTTTGGCTCCACATGCTCTACACTAAAGTATAAAGCATAAAATTAATCCAATTCCCAATTGGAGCAACAGGACTTACATACATAATCCATACCTTTTAACAGTCTGGCCATAATTAATGCAGTTAGACAAATGAGAAACAGTTATAATAGAAAAAAGTTTCAACGACAAGTGACTTTGTCAATGTCTTTCCTCTTGTAAACAACCACTCAGAACACTTGCATATGGAAATGATTACACTATTTACCTTACAACAATATAGTGGTTTTATGGTTTTGATGAACCACATCATAAGTATTGATTTTAAATCTACATTGCTACACGGTATAGATGTGTGGAACAAGTGGAACACATTGTGTTGATGTGTATCTTCATTTGTAGATACATGAACCAATGTGATGGAGAAAAGGGTTCCAGGGTGTTGTGTCCATGCAAAACCTTACAAACACATGCCCCCCAACATCATGGTGATAACATGTGTGAAGCTTGCAAAAATCTAATTTCAATTACCTTTCTCAGCCTAACTTCATGGTCTATTTAGTGGACCATGTTTTAACAACTATGCCACATTTATATCTGCTCCATGAAATCAGTTTGTAAAACTCAATCTTATCTTGTTCCAGTATCAAATTAAGGCTGAAGCTGGTTACATCTGCAGTCTACAATCTACAAACACACAACCGGGCAATGCCAAAAATCCTGTATGTGGGTGGAGTGTTCATTTGATTTGATTTGATTTTGCTTTTAAACTTCACTGAAACAAATCATACAAATGCATGTTACATTAGTGCACTGAATTAGAATATCTACATGTTTCTGCTCCACAATGTATAGTATACGCTAAGGAATTATTACATACATTCAGAGAATCATTAATTCAACACAAACACAATAATTGTGGTGGGCTGATTTTCAATAATGATATTTATACAGCTACTTACTGTTTAACTAAATTAGTTGTAGTCCCATAATATTTTTTAGTTAACTGTGCTGCTTTCCAGTGGTGAAGTACAAATATTGCTATGAAAATAAAAGCACATAAAACCAAAGGGATTCTGAAATGGTTTACCACAAAATCCTTCTGCCTGTTTGTGGAGTCTCACTCTGATCCGATTACTAAATTAGTACAGTAGCAATACTGGAAAAGTTTTGGTAGTGACTGAATGGCCCTTGAGGGAATTTCTTGTGAGATATCCCCATGCAGGTTGGGTACATACAGTTGGCATTTTACAACAATTGGAACATTTTACTTAAATAATATCCAGTCACTCAAAATGTCCATGCAGGTACAATGACACAAAATATTCAACAGCCCCAATCAGACCACCTTCTTACAATATATATTGTTATAAAAGACTGTTACTCTGCAGCTTTCAATGTGATACCCATCCTGGCACTTACCATTGATGAAGCCTATTTTGTTGGGTCAAGCCAAGAAGATTGAGAGTCTAACATTTTGAAGTAAAATTCTTGAGACATGACTAGCAAATTAAAATCTTTTGCAAATCTTGAATTAAAGTATGTAATTCAGGTAAAATAAGCAATTTAATTGGTTTAACAATTAAATGCGTTACACATAATAATAATAATAATAAATAAATAACAACAACCAAGTTTTCAGAAATATGTATACTGTAGTGTTCTGTGCTATGGGGGTGAGACAGACTCGGGGGAGACCAGATGAGGTTCCACGTACTTTTATTTTTAATTTTTTTTAATAACACAACGAAACCCTGTTTGGGCCGGGTTCACGCCAAAATAACAAATAGCTGTCTCGCTCTCTTTTACACCGCAGCCTCACTGGGGGTTCACACACTGCTTCACCGACAAGCACTCTCTCAGCCGGTACTCTATCTCTCGCAGTCTCTCTCCAGTCAGACATTCACACGCGTTCCCCGGCTCAGCTCCCCCCTACTTATAGCCTCCGGGGGAACCGCCCACTGCACACACACACACACACACACACACACACACTAACGGCGTGCCCCGTACCCTCACAATACATGGAACCTTAACAGGACGTAACAAACAAGACAAACACAACGTCCAGGATGCTGCCATCGCCAGGGTCGTTACAATACACTTAAACAGAGATTACACTTAGCGGGTTGGTGATTTCCAGTCCTTACATAAAATATTTCTTTACCGTTAATAAAATGCATCACTATTTTACTGAACTTCAATATGGAATCACGGAATCATCATATACGATTTATACGTATTTAAATGCATAGTAACGCTCACTGCATTCATCTGATTTTAGGCTTCTTGAAAACTGAACATGTGTCATTATGCACTTACCTTACATATTGTGGCCTGCAGGAGGTGACGTAATCACACACGAATACATGAGCTCGATGTACGCTCCTTGCAAGGGAGCCGACTCTTTTGTAAAGGCCATATCGGCGCTATACATTAGTGCGAGAGGTCCCGGGTTGGCGTCCACCGCTCGTGTGTGGATTGCCTCGCCCTGTGTGATGCGCCTGCCGAGGTCGCTACTACAAATATTGTTAATGCTGTGAACAACATAGTCCTTAGTCTCTTAAATTTAATCGTTTACAATCTACAGATTACAGTTACTAACGCTTCATAGAACATACAGAGTTTTACTCTTCTATACCAAATATGTCAACATACAAAGTTTTACTCTTCTATACTAAATATGTCATATACGTTGTTTTATTATTATTTATTTCTTAGCAGACGCCCTTATCCAGGGCGACTTACAATCGTAAGCAAATACATTTCAAGTATCACAGTACAAGTAATAATACAATTAAGAGCAAGATAAATACAATGACTTTGGTTCAAGCAAGTCCAAGTGTGACAAAATACGATTCAATAATACAGCAGATAACAGTGTCAGACTCAGTGATAGTTACATCAGGATATGATTAAATACAAAATACTACAGATTAAACACTTGGCAGATTACAGTACTCTGAAGTACAGGATTAAATGCAGTAAAATAGGGGGGCAGATAATTGCGAGTTTATTTAACGAAAGATGTTAAATGTTTATATACAAACATATACTGTATATAATTAATATTAGTACTGTAGTTTGAAACAAACTATTGAATATATATATATATATATATATATATATATATATATATATATATATATATATATACTGTATATATATATTCAATAATATATTAATTGATATGTAAGTTTTCTTAAAAGGAAAAACAAAACTTGGTGTGCTCGCTCAACGGGGATGCACAGTAGGGGTCACAAATTCCAAGTATCTGTCACTTATCGTTATCTCTTTCTAATTCCTGTGACTGGAGGTAAGAAGTGTATTCTGTCGTTGAAAATACATAACATTTTACTGTGGAAGATACTGTTTTTGCAGTAGCCGCCATGGTTGTTTTGACCTTCAGCATAGCCTGCTGGGGTCACGTGACTGCAACCCCCCAATTGCATTGTTTACATCACGTGGATATGTTCGTTGTCCTGGATTATTCAATGCTGGGGACAAAGTGGAATGTACAGGTCAGTACTAAACAGTACATTTATAATAAGATAGTGGAAAATCGTTTAAGCAACTAATGTACGTCAAAGAAAATATCAAATGAAGGTTGGTGTTTTGTATGCGTTTCACTCTAAATCGGACATTAGGGTGTCTGGGCTTCTTAATTCCTGCCATGCGGACACAGATGCCAATTCCCGGACTGTCTGGACCTCTTTCTAATTCCCGGACAGATTGCAACCCTAATGCTGTCTCATTTGCTCTTCTTATAATCGTGCCATCAAATTTTACAGTAATGTGACCTTCCTTTACAAACGTGTGAGACATGACCACTAGTAAATGCTACTAGTCAATAAATTATCCTTTGCATGGATTCAGTTAACTTTGTTCCTGGCGCTGTAATAACAAAATAAAGTCAATAAAACATTTCGTCTGTCTTCCTTCCACGTGCGGCATGTACCATTTTGTTTATGTTACTCTTGTCTCCGTGGAAACGGCAGATCCTTGGTAAGCACCTGTTCTAAATTCAGAACTTACAATTATTACAAGTTATCACATTATTTTTACATACAATTACCCATTTATACAGTTGGGTTTTTACTGGAGCAATCTAGGTAAAGTACCTTGCTCAAGGGTACAGCAGCAATGTCCCCTCCTAGGATTGAACCCAGAACCCTCTGGTCAAGACTCAGTCCAGAGCCCTAACCACTACTCCACACTGCTGATCTAAATGATATCAAATACACATATTCCTGCAGCAGTAAGAGGTTCAAATTACATCTGCAAGCTGTTAAGAAATGAAAGCATAGTACAGTGCTACCCCGTTATAACGCAACCTCATAGTGCGGAAACGGTTATAACACGGTAAGGTCATGGCTCCATTTCTCCCATAATGCAATTTGACTCGCAAACATTGGGTGAATGCTCCAGATACTTTAAGTGATTCTGGTGATGTTAGTGTGACCGTAACAAGATTGGGGGAGTGTATAACACTGGCAATCGCACCGCACCACGAACCAACACTTTGTTAATCCAGCCACCACACCGAGACCCACTTAAAACAAAAAAGTTCCTCTGGATATTAAAAGCTACTTCTGAAAGCTGTAGCACCCGATAACCATCATCTCTTTTTTTCATTGTCATTTATTTATTTATTTTAGTGCCTAAGGATACAGGAAGTGGAAGAGCTGTCGGTGCCGCCGCACACAGCTGTCCTTAAAGGTACCACCAAATGTTCCTGTCAGGACGCTGCACTCTGATTGGTTATCATATTATTGTTAATAAAACAATTAATAATCCTCTCCCAACACCGAAACCCTAAACCTGAGGTCAGTATCCTATACCGCAGCCATTACACATCTAAAGTGGTTCATGTTTGGCAGTGAATAAGCGTTTTTGTTACTTTAAAAAAAAAAAAAAAAAAAAAAAGGAATCGGAGGTGCTGACTTCCTCAGTTGTCCTCGCAGGAACATTTCATGCCCAAAGCCAACTACTCTTCTTAGCATATGAGCAGAGTATGGTTGGTCTGTTCTGTACTGCCTGTAATATTGTCATGAAACGGCTGTGCGAGGGCTGGCATTTAGTGTTTCAACCAATCAGCACTAAGCATTCTACTGCAATGGAGTGTTTACTTTATGCAAGTTTCATAGTAGCTGGTTTTGCTGTGATAATTGAGCTCAGTAATATCTGATGGAAAACATGAAAAACTGTAGCATCCAGCACTACATTTAAAACAAAGCCAAGCCAGGAATATTTTAACTGTTAACATACATATGTCAATAAACAAGCAATATTATTACATGTTGTACATGTTATTGTTTGTTTCGCACTTCCTTTAATAAGCTGCATATTGGAATTATAGGTTCTGTACAGCAGTGTGCAGATATGCCACTGGAACTGGTTCTGCCATTTGGTGCTACTTGTGTTTGTACTTAATAAATGCTCATTTAGTAAATATTCTATTGTGACAGGATGGCACAAGGGATGAGGCCCAGAGACAGACTACAGTTCAAACAAAAGACTTTAAAAATAAAATACACAAAATAAACAGGCACAAGGGCCAAACAAAAAGTTTTTAAACACAAACAATAAACACAAAGCAAAAACTTACAGAATTAAGGCTTCCAGAGCTTTGCCTTCACTGGATTGCAAAATTAACAAAAACAGCACACAAAGAAAACCCAGCAAGCAACACCCCCCACTCCCCACTCCCCCACTCCCCACTCCCCACTCCCCACTCCCCACTCCCCACTCCCACTCCCACTCCCACTCCCACTCCCACTCCCACTCCCACTTACTTCCTCAGCTACCTCTCTCTTCTGAGGAGCTGAGGCCTCCTTTTGTGTCAGGTGGCTGGGTGCTAATTGATTGTTAATTATTCCCACCTGACAATAAACCTGGGCAGGGAGGAGAATTTAACCCCATCCCTGCCAATATTTACAAGGGCAGAGCCCTGCTCTGCCACATCTATATTTAAATAATAATAATAATAATAATAAAGACATTTTCTCAAATTATTATTTTTATTATTTGTTTCTTAGCAGGCACCCTTATCCTTATCCAAATATCACATTACAGAAAATACCAGTTATAAAATACAATGAAATCAGTAGTAAGTAAGAGCAAATTTAAATGAGAGAAAATAAAAAAATACAGTAAATAATTGCGTTTGAGAGCGATTACGACTAAGAGCAGTTAAACTTAAATATATTTGGTTATGAATAAAATTCCATTAAGTGCAAGTAATAAGTACAATAAATGGATAAGAACGATTTCAAATAAGAGCAATTCCAAAAAAAATTAGATATGGTTACCTTTAAGAGTATAATCAAGTACAAGATGCAGAAAATGTAATTATGATTGAGAGCAGTAGTAGAATACAGCAAAGTGTGGAGCAGTTAAGTGCAAGTACAAGATGATGCAAGTAATGATATAGTTGGGTGCCATGTAGTCCAGTACAGTCGAGGGTTTTCAAATTCCCTAATTCTTTCTTTTGTTGCCCCCTTTACAGTTTGTACAGTCCAGAATTTGAGCTTTACTGGAATTTGGACGCTCAGTAGTATTGTTTTAAGAATGAGCTAGAGAGTGCCCCTAGAACAATGTCTGTAGCATTGGTATGTATCTCAAATAACCACTGGGTGTCAATCTTGCAACATCAACGAGTTGTTTCGGACCATCTGCATTTACATTGCTTTCTCATTGAGTTTAGCTGCAATGTCAATGCCGTTGTTCACACTTTGAAAAAATGCTTGTAGGTGTCTTGAACTTGTCCAAGAATAAACAAAGAAAGCATCTGTCTCTTTTTTTTAAGTAGAGGTTTTCTTACATTGATATACTCTTTTAGAGGACAGACCTAAAAAGATATTTTGAATACATTTGAAAACCTGATCTTGCCCTGTAGCTGTTTTTGATTCGCTATTAAACATGAGCCCCATGGTCCTTATTGGAGAATTGTGTCAATAAGGTGTTCCTTATATACATACAGCTTGCTTGTTTTCAGCATTCACCCACTCATAAAGGCAGTTTAGTGCAGATGCTCAGATACTATATACAGAGTAAATTGAGTTCACATTAAATGCCAGTCCTTTGAAACTTTTCCTTTGAAAGGTTTCATGATATTTTAATGATGAATCCAGTATTACAGTATTTTGGTAAAAAAATATACTACAGAAAACTATAGGGTCATTCCACGCCAACTCAACCAGAAAAGGGGTATTTTGTTGCCTGACTGTCTCAGATTTTGCTAGAAGAGTTCACCTGGGGGTTTTTGGGCCTGCTGAGTCCAGAAATGCTAAATATATATTTATTTTTTAATTTCTCCTTCGAGCTGTGACCTGGCAAAGGTCAACCTAAAGTGAAAAAATGACTGTGACCAGAAAAATCATCCTGGGCTCAACTTAGGCGCTACCATCATGTATAGCACCTTGTTCGACTTGTAATGAATAGGGCTTTTGAGAAAAAAATACCAGGAGCACCTAACTCACTTTTGGCAAGTTGCCAGACGAGGGGTAAGTGACGAGTTTTATTTGAACTTCAGCCCAACCCTTTACCCTGCAGGGGAAGTGGGTCCTAAAATGTTAATATTGCTGTAAGAACCTTAGGAACCAGTCTTCCACATTTTGTGAAACACTTTTGGTTTCAAGTCCCCCCACTGGTCATTAACCCCCTCTGACATTTGAATTTTTGGTATTTCAACCAAGTTTAGGCCAAAATAACTCACATGGGGGGCGCTCCAAAAAATCACCCAAAGATATTTTTGGATAGATGTTGATGAGATGTGCAAGAATCATGCAAAACATTTTGGTATCCACAGATTTTGGATTTTTGGCAGATTTTTGAAGTTGCATTTGTCATGCATTCAAGCATTGCTTATGGCCACTTTTGTGAGGAAAGTACCACATAGTCCTAACTGAACTGGCATTATTCTTCAATTTTGCATTGTCTGGGGTTAGATCTAGAGTAAAAAGTGACAGGGTGTGCTTCCAGTGGCACTAGCTTGGAGCTGAGGGGTTATGAACTTGCGTGTGGAACTTAGATTATTTTGTTACTGTGACACATTTGGAACTACCAAAACCTAAATTAGTTGTGTTTTAAAAACTACAAACTGATAGAAAACACAAAAATAGATTACCATTCAAATGGGGTGCACGAACCACATGATGGTAGCACCTAAGTTAAGCCCAGGATGATTTTTCTGGTTAGGGTCACTTTTTCACTTTAGGTTGACCTTTGCCAGGTCACAACTCAAAGGGGGGGAAAAAAAAAAAAAGATTTGCATTCCTGAACTCAGCAGGCTCAAACCCCGCCAGGTGAATTTTTCTACCAAAATCTGAGATGGTTGGGCAATGGCTCTGGTTGAGTTGGTATGGAATGACCCTATAATGAAATAGCATTCCAGCTCGAAAAAAAAAAAAATTAAAACAATGGACAACTCCATCCCTCTTAAAAAGCACTTGTTGACCCAGCTTTCCTCTTATTATCTTTCCACTCGCAGCAAACTGCATCCTCAGCAAGGGAAACAACAAGGTCTTCTGACTACTCATTAATTCCTGCCCGCAGACAGAGCCTTCTCCAAGTGTCAGTGATGATACATGCAAGCTAAGGGAAAACTTAAAAAAATATATACTGTATATATATTTCTACAGATCACAGTCGGTCTGTAGGGGGTTGGGCAGAAAAACAGAAACATCACCAGCCATAACACTGTCAATATAATGTAGGATCCCAATAGGCAGTCTGCCTATTGTGATTCTACAGTTAATACCTGTAATTCCTTAACGAGTAAGTAGCTTCAAATTTAATTTTAATTGTTTTTTTTACATTTCCATTGTATTGTATGATGGTCTCAATCATTCTGAGCTGCTTTGAACTTGTCTTAAGAATCTGAATTCCTTGGATTGAACAAACTTCCAATTCCATTTGAATTGTGTGACAGTGAACTTTCAACTCTGCTGTGAGGGATATGAAGCAGCTGCCAACCAAACACCTACTATGCAACCACAAAGTAATATACTACATGTGGGAAGTTGTGTGTGGCTTCCTTCCATCTTATAACATATATTACAAACGATTCCGGCAGTGTAGATTTAGTGGTGAACAAACACACAGCTTTGTTTCATTCCCATATCCCCTGCTTACTTTGTGTTTACGAATTTAGGTGTTCAGGAATTTTCCTACAGACCACTTTACAGTTATATATATATACACTACCGGTCAAAAGTTTTAGAACACCTCCATTTTTCCAGTTTTTATTGAAATTTACGCAGTTTAATGTCTCAATGTACTCTGAAATTAAAGCATAGAACAAACAAACAATTGGAGATAAAAAAGAAATCATGGAATCGTTTTGTTTAACAAAATTTAATCTAAATTTTTGACTCAAAGTAGCCACCTTTTGCAGATATAACAGCTGAACACACTCGTGGCATTCTTTCTACAATGGAAATCAAATATTGTTCGGAAAGTTCTTCCCAACACTGTTGCAGAAGTTCCCACAAATGTGTTGCACTTGTAGGTTGCTTTGCTTTCACCCTTCTGTCCAGTTCATCCCAAACCAGCTCGATGGGGTTTAAGTCTGGAGACTGTGCTGGCCATTCCATGATTTGAAGCCTACCGCCTTGTTCTTTTCTTCTAAGGTAGTTCTGACATAGCCTAGAGGTATGTTTTGGGTCATTATCTTGCTGTAGGATGAACCCCTGACCAACTAGGGTGCATACCAGAGGGTATTGCATGGCGCTGCAAAATGCTGTGGTAGCCGCTTTGGTTCAGGGTGCCACTCACTCTGTGCAAGTCGCCGACTCTGGATCCAGCAAAAGAGCCTCAGACCATCACGCCTCCTCCATGTTTGACAGTTGGTGTCACACACCGAGGAACCATCTTTTCGCCTACTCGACGGCGTACAAAACCCTGCGTGATGAACCGAAGATTTCAAATTTTGATTAATCGGTCCATAAGACCTTCTTCCAGTCTTCAGTAGTCCACTGGCGGTGCTTCATGGCCCAGGCAAGCCTCTTTTTCTTATTTTGCCATCTTAGCAATGGCTTTCTTACTGCCACTCGACCTGTCAAACCTGAAACTCGAAGTCTTCTCTTCACAGTTGAAACTGAGACTTGCTTACTTCGACCAGTGTTAAGCTGTGCTTGAAGCTGTTGTCCTGTGAGCCGCCTATCACGCAAGCTGTTGACTCTCAGAAACTTGTCTTCTGATTCTGTTGTGGCTTTGGGTCTGCCAGACCTCTTCCTGTCAGAGTTTCCTCCAGTTTCCAAGTGCCTTTTGATGGTGTAGGAAACTGTACTCACTGACACCTTGGCTTTCTTTGCAATTCTCTAAAGGAAAGACCTACACTTTTAAGGGTTATAATGGTCTGCCTGTCTTCCTTTGTTAATTGCCTTTTCTCGCCATTATGATAGCAATATACTACTTCCTGCAGTACAATACTGTCCAAATAATGCTTAAGAGGGTGTAGTAACACAGTCTGTTCCAACACTGCTTTTATACAGACAGAGGGTTTGTAAGTAATCAACAAAAGTTGGGACACCTGTAGGAATTGTTAGCATTAACTTTCAAGGCTTAATTTACTTCCATTGCTGCAGAACAGCTGTAAGTTGTTAACCCATTACTTGTTCCCTGAAAAGGCCTTTTGTATAGCTCTGAAATGTACATTATTTTTCAGTTTTTGGTAACCTAAACTTTTTTTTTAACCTCTGGCAGTTTACCGCTTACCTTTGTACCATTTCAGGTTATTCACTGGACTTGAACTGCTTAAATTTCAATAAAAAACTGTAAAAATGGGGGTGTTCTAAAACTTTTGACCGGTAGTGTACATATATACAGTATACTACAAACTGTAAAGTTTTTATAGGTAATGAAACAGTATAACACTAACATGCCATGATTGTAAATTCTAAAAAGCTGGTAATGAACAGTATGTACAGAATAGTGTAAATACAGTACTGTGCAAAAGTTTTAGGCAGGTGTGAAAAAATGCTGTAAAGTAAGAATGCTTTCAAAAATAGACATGTTAATAGATTATATTTATCAATTAACTAAATGCAAAGTGAGTGAACAGAAGAAAAATCTAAATCAAATCCATATTTGGTGTGACCACCCTTTGCCTTCAAAACAGCATCAATTCTTCTAGGTACACTTGCACAAAGTCAGGATTTTGTAGGCATATAGTCAGGTGTATGATTAAACAATTATACCAAACAGGTGCTAATGATCATCAATTCAATATGTAGGTTGAAACACAATCATTAACTGAAACAGAAACAGCTGTGTAGGAGGAATAAAACTGGGTGAGGAACAGCCAAACTCAGCTAACAAGGTGAGGTTGCTGAAGACAGTTTACTGTCAAAAGTCATACACCATGGCAAGACTGAGCACAGCAACAAGACACAAGGTAGTTATACTGCATCAGCAAGGTCTCTCCCAGGCAGAAATTTCAAGGCAGACAGGGTTTCCAGATGTGCTGTCCAAGCTCTTTGAAGAAGCACAAAGGAACGGGCAACGTTGAGGACCGTGAGACGCAGTGGTCGGCCAAGGAAACTTACTGCAGCAGATGAAAGACACATCATGCTTACTTCCCTTCGCAATCAGAAGATGTCCAGCAGTGCCATCAGCTCAGAATTGGTAGAAAACAGTGGGACCCTGGTACACCCATCTACTGTCCGGAGAAGTCTGGTCAGAAGTGGCCTTCATGGAAGACTTGCGGCCAAAAAGCCATACCTCCGACGTGGAAACAAGGCCAAGCGACTCAACTATGCACGAAAACACAGGAACTGGGGTGCAGAAAAATGGCAGCAGGTGCTCTGGACTGATGAGTCAAAATTTGAAATGTTTGGCTGTAGCAGAAGGCAGTTTGTTCGCGAAGGGCTGGAGAGCGCACACGAATGAGTGTCTGCAGGCAACAGTGAAGCATGGTGGAGGTTCCTTGCAAGTTTGGGGCTGCATTTCTGCAAATGGAGTTGGGGATTTGGTCAGAATTAATGGTCTCCTCAATGCTGAGAAGTACAGGCAGATACTTATCCATCATGCAATACCATCAGGGAGGCATCTGATTGGCCCCAAATTTATTCTGCAGCATGACAACGACCCCAAACATACAGCGAAAGTCATTAAGAACTATCTTCAGCGTAAAGAAGAACATGGAGTCCTGGAAGTGATGGTATGGCCCCCACAGAGCCCTGATCTCAACATCATCGAGTCTGTCTGGGATTACATGAAGAGAGAGAAGCAACTGAGGCTGCCTAAATCCACAGAAGAACTGTGGTTAGTTCTCCAAGATGTTTGGGCCAACCTACCTGCCGAGTTCCTTCAAAAACTGTGTGCAAGTGTACCTAGAAGAATTGATGCTTGATGCTGTTTTGAAGGCAAAGGGTGGTCACACCAAATATGGATTTGATTTAGATTTTTCTTCTGTTCACTCACTTTGCATTTAGTTAATTGATAAATATAATCTATTAACATGTCTATTTTTGAAAGCATTCTTACTTTACAGCATTTTTTCACACCTGCCTAAAGTCCAAGTGCAACCCATGTTTTTCAGCCCCTGCACTTTGATTAAGAAGTTGTTCATTATATACCATTACAATGTATACAAAAAATTGATAATTTGAAGAGTCTGATGTGATTGTAAAGTCTAACAAAGGGCCTGGTTTGCCAGTTACTTTAAACAAAGTAATTTCACTGATACTTCTTTCTCTAAAAGAAAGCAAAAAAATGTAAGTAACATATGTTCTTGTTAAATGTTTTAATATTGGAGCTAGTTTGGAGTTTAACTGGAGAATCAGGACCAACTACAGAATCTGACTTGGCAAACATCTGTACTAAAGATCAACATGCAAACATTTATCCACCCATCATGTTAATCCCCTCTTTTCAACTGATGTTATCTATCTACTGAACTCTTGAGGCAAGATTTATATTTCTTACAGCTTCACATGTTTTACAGCTTTACAGCTAAAATAGGATTAATGGAAAAACCTAGCTGTGTTGCATTGATTTCATTTTGTTTTAGTTAAAAATAGATGCAGGATAAAGACAGCATGTGGCAAGCTCTATAGCAATGGCATGAAATGAAAACAGTCAAATAGTAAAAAGATTGCTTTGAATCAAGTTGGCGAGAGTTTTTTGTACAGTAACCTGATATATTATAAGAGCGGGGGCAGTTTGGTTTTCGAAGCTACAGAAGCATATACAAATATTTATATAAAAGACTTCTTAGTAGCTGTCTGTGGTGTATTTAAATATCATCTATCTACTTTGATGGATTCATGTTTTTTAGAGACTCCAAGGCACACCATTTCAATGATCTCAGTTCCATTTAATATGAGAACAGCGAGAAGGCTTTTTTTTTTTTTTTTTTTTTTTTTACTTCAGAGATAGTCGCTTTTGAAAATATGATTAAAGTGTTATGGGTCTGACTGTAATCATATTTCATACAGTAGGCCTGGCTGTCTTGTCATGAAAGGAATTGCAAACGGAAGCCATTTCATGCAAAACAGGAGAGACCCCATCCCTTTTCAAGTGGCATTCTTTTTAGGTTACTTGAATGATGCTTTCTTTGAATTGTAACAAAATGAAGAAAATTAAAGAAACAAGAAGAGAAAAGGGGTACCTTGGCAAGTGAAATGTGGGTTTAATAAATTTGAGCCACACACTTCTAAGGAATACAATATTGTGAGGGGCTAGAAAGTAACAGAAAGTAACAGAGCCATTAAAGTTCAAAGGAAAGCTGGCCCCATTTTTGACCCAAGCAGGTTCTACATGTTTTAAAAGAGTAAGTAAATTCACATTTTAGTTTTCCCCTGTTGGGAATGAAATCCCCTGTGATGGGGATATAGTGGAGGTGGTTGTACATACATGTGTCACACTTTATTATTTAGCATTAATGATTGAGAATGTCAGCTATGGCAGGGTGTGCCTGTCCATCCAACCATCCAGCCGTGTACCACTCTTACATGTACAGGACAAAAACACCTGGTTAATTGAGGGGCACCAAGTATATTGAAAGCAAGGGCTTCCACACAGGTGTGGCTCATGCGTTAATTAAGCAAATTACATCCCAGTATGCTTAGGGTCATATATAAAAATGCTGGACAGGCCTGGTTGCCTATAATTATGGCTAGTATGACTGCAAGAGTAGACCTCAGTGACTTTGAAAGAGGGGTGATTGTTGGGGCGCGTTTGGCAGGAGCTTCAGTGACCAAGACAGCTCAACTTGCTGATGTGTCACAAGAACTCCACAGAGCGGGATACCATAGTGGCCCAATGCCCTGTTAAGTGACTTTACATTGGTGTTTCCATTTTTTTATCCACTACCTGTATCTGAATAACAGCTTATAGAATTGTCATGAAACCTGGTATTAACATCATTAGGCTCAAGGTGTTACAGAACATCCATTACATTAACGTTATTACATTACCTTTACTGTGCCCCGGGCATATTGCCAACTCTTCAAATCTTTAATCACACATTATTGGTTGTGGTATGAATTGTGAAATAACATTCAACATAAGGTGCTTATACTATCCATTGGAAAGGGTGGTTATTGTAAGCACTTAGGAGAAAGAAAGCTTCCTAAACTCAACCTTTAATGTAATCTGGGGGTATATGGAGTCTGTCCGACTGTCTGTATGTCAAATTTACATACAGTAGATATACAGTAGGTCATTGTTATCAGCTTTTTATGTTACTGGTGACTCCGTTTTTTTATTTACAGCCGTAGTGAGGGATGAATGATATTATGCTGTTAACACTCAGAAGAAGGACAGTGTAGCATTGTAGTTGGTGTTTAATAGAGAACTAGACCAGGCTGTTTGGTCCTTGAAACATTTTGCTGGTTTATTTAAATCAGAGTTTGTACACATAACTGAACAACAAAAACAGTCACCATATTCTGTCTGACTCCCTGCTCTCACCAGACTTAACTAAATAAGCCCTGCGTCAATCACACACGCAAACATCGCTGAACCATAACCCCTAACATTTGCAATGACAATTCTTACAACAGTAAGGCATCATGGGGGAAAAGGTTGTGGCTATGTATCACTATACATAAAAAAAATAAAAAAAGTACAAAAATATATACAGGATACTTAAAACTAAATCTATTTTTTTATAACAGGTTACAAGACCTTTTAAAAACTCAACATTAAAAACAAAAAAAGTGTCTGTAGTTCTGGCCCTTTTAAATAGGCAAATGAAATGTATATACCTAAGCTATTCTGCAGGGTCCGACTGAGAGTGCTGTTTGAATTGCGCATTACAGTGTGATCAAAATGTTGCTCTAAATTGCTAAAATAAAGGATAATAAGATCTCAAACAAACTTTTCTGTGTTTATTCATTTCCCACTTATAATCGGAAGAGGGTGGAATTGGTTATTCCTTCTTAAACAGAGTATATCAGAGTTTGCCGATAACTATGAATTTAAACATAATCTGATCAATTTAAACTAATAGTACTATGCAACCTTAGAAATAGCCACAGTGTACAATAAAATTATAGAGCAGATCCCTTGGCCCCGTGACTATCAATTTTGCCCAGCAGCCTATAGTTCTGTTTAAAACTAACAAACAGTGGAGCATTAGAGCCTAGCCAGCACTCATAAAAATGTGGCCAATTTAATTTACTAAATTGTCTCTGAACAAACTATAACATCCTAGGATTAATGGGTTTATGTTGCCAATTACCAGCAGATGAAAGCAATCTCAACATGTGAGCATAATTATTATAATATACACTGCCTGGAAACTTTATTAGGGCCTGTTTATCCAAGTGGATCTGTGTGACGGGGTACTACTCCCTGCCCCTGTGCTTATTTCATGTTTTGTGTTATTTTGCATGTGTTGTATTATTATTATTATTAGTTGTAGTAGTAGTAATATTATTCAAATGTACTGTTTTGTGTATTTAAAAACCACACTGTTTTATTGTTATTATTGTTTACAGTCTGGATGGGGTTAAAATGCCCCATCCAGATAAAATCGTGAGAATGCGTGGTCAACAGCAAGTGGTTATTGACAAACTGACTATTGACCATGCATATGAGAAACCCTGTGGTGAATGTGGGAGAGGGGTAAACTAGGTAATTAATAGCCAGTTAATCCCTCTGCCACAATATAAAAACCTGCAGCTTTGGCTGAATGTAGAGTGTGTTCAGAGGCGGAATGAGAGGTGAGTGAAAGAGAAACTTAAACATAACAATTGCTACAGGTTACTTGCTGGTGTGTTCTGTGTCTGTTTGTTGTGTTTGTCTGTTTTGGGCCATCTTGCCTTTTGTATAAGTGTTTTGTTTCCTGTTTTGTTTAAACCTTTTATTTTACAATAAATCTGCGCACCAGCGCATTCCTTCATTACTCCAGTGCTGACTTCCGGGTCTGTGACGTCACACCACACAGCCAACCTGCCACAATCTAACATCACCCTGGTGTGAGGCATGTAACCTCTGGTATACCATGGGTTCCTTGTATACTCTGGAAAGTATACTTAAGAATTGCTGTGGATCAAGCCCTCCTAACAGTTCTGAACCCTGATGGTGATGGCTACTTTCAAGTGGATAATGAATTTAAGGGCCTATATCACATCTAATGAGACACCTGTCTCAAGCTGTTAAAAGCTGACAACCCTCCAATATCGCTAGTTCCCTCTGATTGGAATTCAAACCCACTTGGGTCCTGGTGGCAACGGGGTCAATTCCAGTGCTGGACCATTAATCCATTGCACAGATCTAGCACCCAGTCCGTTCCTCCCTCTGAATATAGATTGTGTTTTTTTCTATGGACAGGAATCAATAGCTGTCCCATACATTAATCTTGTGATTAATTCAAACAAAGGATCACAGCTTGGAGTTTATATTACCAAAAAGTCAACCTCATTAGTCGCTGTGTTCAAAATGTCATTAAGAGTCTCACTGAACTCATTTCATGAGGGATGCATTAAAGCAGGACCTGATAAACAAACTGTTGATTAATTGAACTCACTCCCTGCAGAATGTTTATATATTATTTTTGGGGAGAGGGGAATTTGTTTTACCTTGCGTAATTGGGAAGATTATTCATAATGAGCTTTTTTAAAGGGGCAGAAGCAAAAGCTGGTGTCAGCCTTGCTCGTTTGTTGGCTTTATTTATTTAACCATACCCTTGAATCAACAGAAACTAACAATAAAAGGCTGATGCTAGCCAAGGCGTTTAAACATATTCTCCTGTCTTATAAGCTAAACAGCATTCTCAGCAAATCCCTTATCCTTTTTGTTTTCAATCACGTAATGCCAGTTTTTTTTCTGTCACAACACAATAAATCCATATATGTGTGTGTGTGTGTGTGTAAAGGTATATTCCTTATAGTCAACAAATACATTATTATAACTATATTATCATTTATTTGTTGTCTATAAGTAGGGCTTGAACTTTTCGGTTTTTATTTCCAAATCTCTACCTCCCTTTAAATGTTAATTAGTAGTCGGTAAGTGGTCTCTCCATCCAAATAAAGAGAAAACTACTAATTAAAGACTGAGTTTAAGATCTGAGTTTTTGCATTTGCTACAATTTTAAATGATGGACTTGCTATCGGTATACACTCTGTATTGGGTATTTTATGCTGAAATGAAAATCTGTCAGGACAACTAGTGAAAATGAGTGAAAATAACAAAAGCACAACGAAAAAACTAGGCGACTGCAAGAATTAAAAGTAATTAAGATCAGCGATGAGCAATTAAATACAGTGAAATTGAATCAGGCTAAGTCAAGATATGAACATAAAAACAAGTAAACAAGTGACATTGTAATTAAGAAATTAGGAAACAATCAAAATAAATTTAAAAGGAACGTCATGCGATCAAAAATAAAACCCAAAAACTTCAAGCCCTAACTATAAGGAATACACCAATGCACATGTGTATTTGCCTGATACAAAACAACAACACACAGTTTTTAACAAACAACAAAAATACACACAGTACCTTTGATATGATTGAGCACCCTTATCAATCAGACTCCTTCACACAGCAGCAGCCCTGAAGAGACTGGCTGGTTTCTTTAAATACCCTGTACCTAGCTCTAATTTACAATACTAGCCAGATGCAGGTGAGAATTAACAATTAAAGAAATATACATTTTTGGGAGGGAGGATATTAACCCCCACACTGCTGTGTGCCAGTACCAGTCAAAAGTTTGAGTACACCTGCTTGAAATCAGGTTTTTCATGATTATCTATGCTTTTAACTGTATAAACTTGTCTATAAACACTTAATATTTCATTATATGATACGTGTACTTCTATAAACTGATAATCATAAGTGAATTGCATTCAGAAATTTTATTTTTAAATGAAAATGTAAATCTTGTCAATTTCAATGAAATGGTCACCCAAAGCAAGGGGATTTCAGTCTGAAGCCCAAGTCAGTTAAAAATCTGAAATGTGTATAACACGGTGTTAGAACACTGGCCTAAGTATAAAAGTGTCTTTGTTAGATGTTCTCCGAGTTAACTAGCATGTTACCTAATTAACCTTTTGTCACCAATTATTGTTAACAGGTGAGGGTCCATGATTACTATAAATATAGGTAGCATAGGCACAAGTTTGTCATTCCTGAATGTAAGGGAGCAGAAAATGGCAAAATATGCTCAGTTAAGCAAAGAAAAAAGAAGAAATGAAGGTCAATCTTTAAGACAAATCGCAAGAACTTTGCAAGTGTCTGTAACTGCTGTGGCCAAGACCATCAAACGATTTGAAACTGGCACTCATGTGGACCGAACAAGGTCAGGCAGGCCAAGGGTGACCTCAGAATCAGAGAACAAGTTCATTCGAGTCACAAGTCTGCGAAACCGGCGATTAACTGCCCCTGAAATACAAGCTCAGCTAAATGCTACTAGAAGTACAGATGTTTCAACATCAACTGTTCAGATAAGATTGCATGAAGCTGGCCTAACTGGAAGAATTGCTGCAAAGAAACCATTGTTAAGAGTGCAGAATAAGAGAAAGAGACTTGCCTGGGCCAAAAAACACAGAAACTGGACGTATGAGGAGTGGAAGTCGGTCTTATGGACCGATGAGTCAAAATTTGAGATATTTGGGTCCAACCGCCGAGTATTTGTAAGACGCAGAGAGGGTGAGCGCATGAGTTCTGCATGTGTGGTTCCCACTGTCAAGCATGGAGGAGGCAGTGTCATGGTCTGGGGTTGCTTTGCTGGTGACAGAGTTTGTGATCTTTACCAAGTCCATGGCAAGCTCAACCAGCATGGCTATCATAGCATACTTCAGAGGCATGCCATTCCATCAGGATTACAGCTAGTTGGGCAGTCCTTCATTCTTCAGCAAGATAATGACCCGAAACACACCTCAAAGTTGTGCAAGAACTATCTGGTGAAGAAGGAAAGTGAAGGACAACTCAATCTATTGACCTGGCCTGCCCAGTCTCCAGACCTCAATCCCATAGAACTTGTATGGGACGAACTGGACAGAAGAGTCAAAGCAAAGCTACCCACAAGTGCCCTACATCTCTGGGAATTGCTGCAGAAGAGCTGGGAAGACCTGTCGGGTGATTTCCTGCTGAAACTTGTTAACCGAATGCCTCGTGAGGCTGTTATTAAGGCAAAGGGTGGCTATTTTGAGGAATCCAAGATTTAGAGACAATTTTCAATTTTCTTGAAAATTTCTTTGTTACTCCTTATGTTTTGTTTTGTATATTGTAACATGTGTTTTCATTTTCAAGCATTTACAGAAACGTATACGACGTAAAACATTGTCAATTATGAAAAAAACCTAGTTTCCAGCAAGTGTACTCAAACTTTTGACTGGTACTGTATATGTATGTATATATATATATATATATACACACACACATACAGTTGTAGTCAAAAGTTTACATACCCCAGTGGAAATTTATAATTTCTAGACATTTCTCGAAAACAAATAATTATAGGAAAAATCTTTTGTAGCAAAAGTTTTACTTTTGTGGATGAGGAAAAAAAGTTACAAGAAATAGTCTGTAATTATTTATTTCAGTAATATTTTTGCAAAACTCTGAAGATGCTAATCAACCCCAAACCTTATTTTTCTGCTTTAAGGTGCACCTTATCTAGATTTATGAATAAGGTGTTCAATAGTGTGCACCTTATCCTAGGAGAAGGCGCGCCTTAAAGCATGAGCGCATTTAGTGAATGAGGCCCATCGCGTATCCACATCAGGCTCCCTAAATAGCACATTGTGGAACCAGAAAAGAGCCTGGTCTTGATACCATAACATTCTGTGAGAGCTGGGTCTTAAATAATTTCACAGCAATGGGCAGCACAGCTTGAGGACTTGAGTTAGTGTAAATCAACACTCCAAATTAACAAGCAATCATTCAACCGTTTCAGACATACTCGATAGATTGGATCAAAGATTTTGAGCAATTCCAGTCTTTGGAAAGATACATTTTGCAGGGTCATGATCAATTTACCCAGCAAATGGGCTGTGCCTAGCATGGTTTTCAGAATGTTCATTGAAGTTGTTAGTTTAGTGTAGTGTAGAATTTCCTGTTACTAAAGCCTTCTTTGAAGAAGAAATGTTTAATATAACTCCATGTTGCCATATAACACCTCTTGCAAAGAACAAAACAGTAAACAGTATGTAATGAATATTTTTTTTTGGTTCAGGTCTTCACTTATATTCATGATTTATTTATTTCTTAGCAGACACCCTTATCTAGGGCGACTTACAATTGTTAAAAGATATCACATTATTTTTACATACAATTACATTATTTTTTTACACATTATTTTTACATACAATTACCCATTTATACAGTTGGGTTTTTACTGGAGCAATCTAGGTAAAGTACCTTGCTCAAGGGTACAGCAGCAGTGTCCCCCACATGGGATTGAACCCACGACCCTCCGGTCAGGAGTCCAGAGCCCTAACCACTACTCCACACTGCTGCCCCGATTGAAGCAATCGGGGCAAATAACTCATCAATAAGCATCCCCTGGTCCACATGACATTCTGCAGAGGATTGCACTCTGAAAACATCCAGCAGCCCCTAACAGATGATTGGCTACCATTGTAAGATATAAGCATAGAAACATGGCTTCGAGCAATTTATGTGCTCCTCTCACGAAATAGTCCAAACCTGTGCAGACCTTTTATAGTGTCATTTCTATTTTATTTAGTATAAAACTGGGTAATTATTTTTGATTTCATAATTTAAAATGCTAAACCATTTTAATCTCACCATAGACAGTATTTACCAAAACATCAGTGGTTAATCATACAGAATAATTGTATTTCTTTGTTTCTGTACAATATTGAGCCTTACATATTTTGGTGTGAGCATCTTTATGAAAATGTACATCTATCTGATAGTTCTAAATTTGTTTAGATTGTTTTGTTGACAAAATAGCAAACATGTAATGGGCTGCTAATGAAATCCAGCCGGGGTGGGTGTTATTGTTTTAGAAATGTATAAAAGATGCAAAAAAGAAAAACTTCCACCCGAGCTGACAGACTCCTGCTGGTTCTTCTCATGAGAGTAGGAAAGTAATCAAATACCAGATTTCTTTTTTTTTGTTAAACACGTTCTTTCAGGAGGTGAAGTGGTGAAAATCGCATTTTCCTGATGTACAGAAATGCAAGAGAAAGCCATTAACACCAATATGACCTAGAGTATAATGTCACTCTCTCATGAATAGTTACAGCTGCACAATCATGGCTTCACAGTGTACACAATAAACACAAAGCTGTATGAAAAATAATATTAAATTGTGTTTCTTTCAAAATAAAAAAAACAGACAGTAATGCTCCTTAGCTGCATTTGGGGCACCTCGGGGACTGTGGGTTGGGAGTACATGGACATGCTATGTATGTGATCGGTTTTGAAAGGGTTAATTTGGGAAGTAGGTTTAGTCTACACTAAGTGGGTTTAGGTACAGGGTATAGGGAGCAACCCTTGGTAATGCAGGTAGAATTTGACAGGATGTTGTTGGTTGGGAAGAAATAAATATTAAGGCAGCAAGAGTAGCCAATGCACTTGTACAACTGGTCTTGAAAAAAACTAAATGAAAGTTAATGGCATTTTTGACAAAAGAAATGCCCCGCCATTCCCTGGATACCTCTGTCACTTCACTATCAAGGAATTCTGAAGCAGTTTGCATTGTATAGAATTTATATCTAGTTTCTCTTGACATAAACTGAATAGACAATGTCGACCCAGGGGACTTTTTTGACCTGAAAAAAGAAACAAGGACCAGGGGTCACAAATGGAGATTAGATGAAGGGGCATTCAGAACAGAAAATAGGAGGCACTTTTTTACACATAGAATTGTGAGGGTCTGGAACCAACTCCCCAGTAATGTTGTTGAAGCTGACACCCTGGGATCCTTCAAGAAGCTGCTTGGTGAGATTCTGGGATCAATAAGCTACTATCAACCAAACGAGCAAGATGGTCCGAATGGCCTCCTCTCGTTTGTAAACTTTCTTATGTTCTTATGTTCTTATGTTCTTATGTTCTTAAGGGGAAACCCCTATTCTGTTACCAAATCACAGGCACTTTGTCTTTATTCTAGTTGTCCCTTACACAGGCCTGGATCCTGCCTCGTGAAGTACAGTACATACATATGTCAAACTTACATTTTTTCCATATATCCAGAGAACTGCTTATGCAATTGTAACAAAACTTGAATGAACTTTATTTAACATAACATATCAGATTCTGTAGATATATGGGGTGTCTGTCCATACATCCATCCCATTATGATGAATGTAGCCAGAGTGCTGAAACAGTGCTGATTTGTTGTGACATCTGAAGAAAATGAAAATGTCTTCTAGTTGAAACAGTAGTCATTTAATTTATTACATTTATTTTAGTATTTCTGAAGTAATAAAATGTAGTTGTATTGCAAGAGCCAAACATGTGTTAGCTAGGAGGTAGTAACATTAGTCTAACTGGTGAGAATGTTCTAAGACTCAGGGGATGCAATGCAAAGCTGTATGTATCCGAGGTCATGCACAACTGCAGGTCTTGCTACTGTCAGATTTTGTGGATGTTGCAGTAAATTAGTTTTCTCATTAATCACAAGGATTGCAGAGGAGAGATTTAAAAATGAAGAATGCAGACAGGTGGAAAGCTGCCATATGAAATTTGGTGGAATATGAGATGTTTTTAATTTTATACTTTATTGCCATGTATTTTCTTTTCTTCAGTGTGGGTGTAACGAGGACAACGGTTTTATTGCATGCAAATACAGTGTACAGAACTGGCAAACTTACTGTGAAATCCATGTTTGTCAGGTATTATATAGTCCCACTCTATTCAGATATATCTCCAGCGCAGAACGTCATACAGAGTTGTTAATGACAATTTTATAACCCTCCCAACTGTATCAGGTATTGACAAGCCAGCAGGAAGGACTGGTAGTGGTATGTTACAATAATAAACAATGAGTGCAGCTAGCATCCATAACAGAATTAAAGAAGTGCACAATGAAGCCTAGACTTTCCTGTAGTGCAGCACTATAAACCTCATAAACCATAAAGGATGCCCTGCAGACTTTCAGATTAAAGGGAAAAGCTTAGAATGAAACTATATAGAGCCCCCCTCTATGTACTGTATTTAATAACTGTATTTAATAACAATGTCATATCAGGCCAGTATGATGTTGCAAGCAGAATATACGATAGAAGTGGCACTTATAAATATGATAGGTGGATCACAGTCATTTCCCTCATTGAGCTTTGAAACACATAGCTGCTCTAATTCATGCTGTGTGTTTAAAACACAGGCAGAGACAATTGCAGCGACAGAGAGCATCAGCTCATAGAAATTTTAATAGATGGGTGCGTAGCATCTTTGACATGGTTTCTGCAGTGGCAGAAACTGCATAATGTAGGTCATTTAACCAATTGGCACACATCTTCAATATATTTCAAAATTCTGGTAATCAGATTTTTTAGGATTATATTTTGAAATGGTCATGCAAATCTTTCTGCTTTGCTTGCCTAGACTCCACTCCAGCTGTGTCTGGCTGTAACAAATCTAAATGTGATCTCAGCTTCCTCCCCATCAGTAATTCAGCAGGTGACAATCCTGCAGTTGTTTGAGGGGTTATCCTGTATTTGAACAGAAAATGTGCCAGTCTGGTTTCAACTAGACATCCTCTTCAATCCGTCCTTCATGGTCTGCACCTCTGTCTCTGCCAGACCATTTGAAGATGGGTGTTAAGGTGCAGTCTGTACATGTCGGATTCCATTTTTCTGCATAAACTCCTGGAACATTGCCCCTGTAAAAGTTTTGCCGTTTCAGTGACAACCACATCAGGTAAACCATGCGTAGCAAAAACCATAGCAAGAATCCACAATTACTAGGAACAAGCTGCTGTTGTTTTCAATGCAGATTTCTTTTTTTTTATTTCTCTTGTTTCCAGACAAAAGAAAAAATATATATATATATATATATATATATATATATATATATATATATATATATATATATATATATATATATATATCCTTGTCGCCAAAAATATGTAGTAACTTGGGAAAGAAACAACGGGTGAATCTTTTTTGTATTTTATTAGAACAACAACTCTAAGCCATGTTAGCACAGTCACAGTGTATCAGCCCCATTACTACACACAAGGTCATCTACTGATGAGGTGTTAACACAGGCTGGGGGGTGGTGCTTACGCAACGTAAGGATCCTTAAGAGGGACAAATTAAACAGTTACAACATGTTTGAAGATGGGGGCAAAATAATCTTTAAAAATATATATTTACAAATATAAATACAAGCAAATAAGGCAATTCTATTTGGCAAACTGAAAAACAGTGTTATAAATCAAACAAAATTCAACAAGCGGCCAGATATTAATCAGAAAATGAACACTTCAAATACTGGCCCTCCTAGAGAGGGAAAAGACATCCGCAAAAAATGGCAGGATTTTTCTAGCGTGTAATTGTGAGTGTCTAAGTAATAAAACATGTACATAAGTTTTGTCCCTGCACCCCTCACCCCCTCTTTCTTTTGCAGAGTTCCAGTCAAACCCCAGTGGTCCCATAACCAGTGAAGCAGCCCCAGGACTCACCGTTGCTGATAGTGAATAAAGAATACAAATACCATCTACAAAAATGTATTTTATTTACACACCCACAGTAAACAGTAAACCAAACTGCTCTAATCATACTAATCAATACTAATCAATTAAGTTTCATTCATTCAATTTAAATGCATGTTGATTGCACAAAGTTAGATCCACAATGATTATAGCAGTATGCTATGCAATGAACTGTACTGTACTGTATATATATATATATATATATATATATATATATATATATATATATATATATATATATATATATATATATATTAAGAAAAAGTAGAGATATAAAACTTTTAAAGCATAAATGCCTCCACGAACATTTCACGATTACTTCAGACCACTCGTGAACTCGAGTAGGCGTCCACGCTCTACTGGATGCGATGGTCGTGATTTGGTTCAAGTAGCTTTTGGTTGTTTTTGGCATCTTTAAAAGCTGGTTCAGTAACAACAAGGCACGTCTGGATAACTGAAGTAAACTGCAAGCCACTTATCAACATGAATGTGACAGTGCGCCTTGTTCCATCTTGACCTCTGTATATGATATATATGATAAGTGTATTGAGTTGGTTATCAAACAAACAAAAAAAGCCTTGCATGTTTTTTGCCCGGCCCTAAGTGTAAAACTAAAAATGATCCGACAGCATAGAAAATCTGTGTTTTTCTGCATTATTCAGCAGAAAACTGATTCCTAGGATCCCTGGTTATAATGAAAAGATGGATTAGTTTCAATCAGTTCTTCCATGAAGCAAATTGTGACTGTGCTGTTTCATAATAATATTTAACACAAGCAGTACCCCAAGGAGATTTCATTTTACTGCACATTTTACTGCTAGTGGATTTCCCAGGTGATTTATTTGACCAATGCGCAACATCAGTGTTAAAAAAAAAGTTTTTGTTGGCATTGGACCCTTTAGGACTGAAGCATGCATTATTATACCCCAGAAGAGATAAACCATTGACAATTGTCCTGCTATATAAATGGTGGGGACCAGTTTGCCTGGATTGACTAATGGAGTAAATTGGATTGCTGGTGATTAGGTCAGTAAAAAGGAGGAATACCGTTGTTAGCTGCAATTACTTTAAAAAATCTTAACCAAATTAAAGTGCCAAGACAGGGATGACTCAGAGGCATGAGAAACATAGCAGTGCTCCAGACAAGCTGCGTACTGGGTGTTTTATGCAGTGAAAAAATCTGAATTACGTATGAAATTTAAATTGAATGTGTAAAGTATACACATAGCAACTTTGCAATACATCTTGAGTTTGCATGTTATCAAGCTTCATGTACTTCGTTGGTTCCCAGCGTCTCAATGGTCAATCGTGAATAAACTGCATGCAGGCGCTAGAGCAGGGATCATAGAAATGATGGGAATTACCAGAAACATTTGACCAATAAGGTTTTCATAAAAAAGTACAATTGAATCCACTCACTTGCAATGCATGTTTGTGACTGGTGAATAAGTGAATGGATTCTTCAGCACTGTCTTAGTTCCCCTCAACCTAACCTACCAATTTACCTGTCAACTGAATTTCTGGAAGGTAAATCTATATAATAAATACAATATTCTTAGTTTGGAGTGAGTAAGGTTACAACCAATCAGGACTCAATATCCCCTTTAAGAGCACCTGTGCATCTGTGGTAGCGAATGGAGGGCATTTTGAAACCAAAAAAAAGAAGGATGGAGACAAAAGCGTAAAACATTTAAAATGTCCAGCAGCCCAAGTGAGGAGGATGACCAAGCCCCTCAAACAGGCTACGAAATAAAAAAAACGTAATCTACAAGGCTTTTGTCTGACCTGCCTGGCACTTGCAGCATCTGCAACCTCCACCACTGGGGATTCAAGTTCAGTATCTGCTTCCCTCAAACCTTGTGATCTTTCCTCTGTAAGTTCAACATCACATCCATTACGGAGAGCTATGTTATGTAAAACACAACCAGCCAGGATGATATTGCTAACCTTCTGAGGAGTGTACTGTAGTGTTCCCCCAGAGACATCCAAACATCGGAATCACATTTTGAGGATTCCAAATGTTTGCTCAATTACAGTACGAGCACATTTAAAGGTACAGTTATACCTCTGTTCGGCAGGGGTTGTGGGGTTCAGCAGCAGTGTCACTAGCCACCACTTCAGTGCATACCTGTTGTCCCCTATCAATGAGCCTCTCAGACTGTCCCACTGAAACGCAGCTGCCACTTGTGAATTAGCGAGGATAAACGAGTCATGAGCGGAGCCAGGATGGTTTGCATACACATTTGTGATGTAGTTGTTGGTATCACACGCTACTTGCACATTGACAGAATACGATTTATGTAGAGGTGCCTATTCTGTGTTGGTGTGCGTAGCTGCACATGCATGTAATCGATGGCCACGTAGAAATCCAGTGTGCACTCCATATTTCTTTTATTTCTCATTTTTCTCTCTTTAACTGCTGTAATGTGCACACCTGTTTTTCACATGTCAATTGAAACGCAAACGGTAGCACCTTAATCACATAGGTGGGCAAATTCTGTTTGCCGACACATGCACCTGATTTTGATGTGTTAACTGTCTGCAAGTGTTTCGCGATTGCCTTAGGGGTTTGTGAACATTGCTAAATAGGGCCCATAGAGTCCAAATTGGAGAGTAAATGACTTAATGACCCAAAACTTTATCTGGAGTGCTAGTCCCTGGTGCCCACCAACAATAAAAAGGTAATTAATTGAATAACAACATTTCAGTCATTGTACTAAAAAAAAGTAAAGAATGGAAATATTTAACATTCTCCGAAGGCAGGGACAAAATAAAGTTGTCATATTGGAAAGACTTGTCAGTTGTCAGTAATTCAAATGTAATTATGAATTTAATAAGACAAGTAACATATTGATGTATTTGTAGTATTTCCTTAATCAACAATGATGTATATGAAGATATGAACACAGACTTTTCTTTTATTTATTGCTTACCAGGAAACCTCTCATGAACCTAGCGGTCTCTAATCAAAAGTACTAAGGAATGCCACTAATTGTACACAAAATTTGACCATGAATGCTCACAAGGGAAAATGTAAATCAATCAATCAATCAATCTTTATTTTATATAGTGCCTTTCATAGTGGACCACCATCACAAAGTGCTACAAGAGGCCGTAACAACAAGAAAATCCATAATAAATACAGAGAAACGCATAATACATGATATACAGTAAAAAACAATGCATAATACATTAAATACAGTGGAAAGTGCATAATACATGAAATAGTAGCAGCAACACAGCAGCTAATAGCAGATATCAGGCTTAAAGAGCATGGAAAGTAAGAGAGAACAGGTGGGTCTTGGGAGTTGATTTAAAGCGAGCGACGGTGGGAGCATCACACACCAAAGCTGGGAGAGAGTTCCAAAGAGTCGAAGCCATGAAGCTAAACAAGCATTCTCCAAGTGCGGTGCACTTTTGCTTGGGGATAACAAACAGTCCAGAGTCAGAGGACCTCAGCTTGTGGGCAGGGACATAGCGGGTCAGCAGGTTGAGGAGGTACTCGGGACCTGTGTGATGAAGGGCATTGTAGGTGAACAGGAGAGTTTTGAAAATAATCCTGAACTTTACAGGTAGCCAGTGCAGCTGGGTAAGATGGGGGGTGATGTGGATCCTGGCAGCGACATTCTGAACTAGCTGCAGTCGGTTTATGGTGCGTGTCGGGAGACCATCATGTAGAGAGTTGCAGTAGTCGAGTCGAGAGGAGACAAATGCATGACAAAGTATCTCCGCATCCGGTAGGGAAAGCTAGGGACGGACTTTGGAGATGTTTCGAAGATGGTAGAAGGAAGATTTGACCACGGAGGAGATGTGGGCATCAAAGGAAAAATTGCTGTCAAGAAGTACACCAAGGCTTCGTACAGTGGGGGAAGGCAGCAGCAGACAGTTTCTGAGGTTCTGGGCAGCTATATTTAGATTCTTAAGTTGAGTTTTAGATCCTACTAGAAGGAGTTCAGATTTGCTAGTGTTCAGCTGAAGAAAATTGCAGACATCCAGGCCTTGATGTCTTGGGGGATGAGGATGAAACCTGGGGAGAAACCTGAACAGTTTGTATTGAAGATAAGTGGTTGTGGCAAAGTGCCCCCCCCGTGTGTATTTTGTGTTACGTGTTGTGTGTAAATGTTGGTGTATAGTCATCGGTACACGGGATATAAATGGGTCTGTGTTTCACTTGTGATTTAAAAATGTAGATTTATATTTAGGCACGGAGGGCACAAATCACTTCACGTGCTAGTTAAAATGTAATGTGTGGTCACGGGAGTGCACTTAATTAATTCACGTGCAGTTGTACCGAGATTCCAATTGAATGATTGACTAGCAATCGAGTCTCGGTACAACTGCATAAAAACAGCATGTTTTCACTCACTCGGGTGGTGTGTTCGGTGAGTGGAGAACGGGTGTGGAGAGGAGGTATAAAATATAAATATAAGAAGAAGAATAAGTGTTGTCACTCACCGTGTTTTGTTTGTCTCCGTGCACCGTTTGTTTTGTGTTAGTTCGTTTTGTTTATGTCTGTTTATTTTGGCGAAAGTGCCGTGTCCTGTGTTTTTGTTACAACCGTTTATTTTTCTGTTCTGTTTATTCATTAAATGCTGAGCGAAAGCATTCGCTCAGCTCCACCAAACTCCACCTCTCTCTGTCGTTTATTGTTCCTGCTTCTGACGTGACGTCACCGCTCAGTCGTCTTGTCACACGTGGTGTCCAGAAGAGGGATCAACAGCGCCTCCAGGACTCAATTTGTTGTTTTAAAAAAAAAAAAAAAAAAACAACAAACAACAACAACAACAATAAAAAAAAAAAAAAAATGGAAGGCTGGAACTGGAGAGATGGCTGCCAGGATCTGGAGGTCCTCCTCGGTGGTCTAGAGGACCAAGGCTGGTGCCTTGCCTGTGGGGAGTTCGGGCACCCGGTGGTGCGCTGCCCCTACCAAGAGGGAGAGGAGGAACTGGCCCAGGAGAGGAAGGTGAGGAGGAGGCAGAGAAGGGGAAAGGGGAAGAGGGAGCCTGAGTGTCCACAGCCCAAGCGGGAGGAGCCCGAACGTCCTACGCCTGAGTGGGAGGAGCCCGAACGTCCTACGCCTGAGTGGGAGGAGCCCGAACGTCCTACGTCTGAGTGGGAGGAGCCCGAACGTCCTACGTCTGAATGGGAGGAGCCCGAACGTCCTACGCCTGAATGGGAGGAGTCGGTGCGTCCACAGCCCAAGAGGGAGGAGTCGGTGCGTCCAAAGCCCAAGAGGGAGGAGTCGGTGCGTCCACAGCCCAAGAGGGAGGAGTCGGTGCGTCCACAGCCCAAGAGGGAGGAGTCGGTGCGTCCACAGCCCAAGAGGGAGGAGTCGGTGCGCCCACGCCCAAGACACGGAAGGTAGAGCGTCCACAGCCCCAGTCTCCACCAGCAGAGGGTGAATTCCTGCTGGGTCCACCTCCATTGCCATGGGAGGACTGCTTGCAGCTCCCACCTCCACCAGCAGAGGGTGAATTCCTGCTGGTCCCGCCTCCGCCACCTCCATTGGCAGGAGCAGAGCAGCAGGAGCTGCCTCTGCCTCCGCCACTTCCATCGGCAGAGCAGCAGGAGCTGACTCTGCCTCCGCCACCTCCACCGGCAGGAGCAGAGAAGCAGGAGCTGCCTCTGCCTCCGCCACTTCCATCGGCAGAGCAGCAGGAGCTGCCTCTGCCTCCGCCACCTCCACCGGCAGGAGCAGAGCAGCAGGAGCTGCCTCTGCCTCCGCCACTTCCATCGGCAGAGCAGCAGGAGCTGCCTCTGCCTCCGCCACCTCCATCGGCAGGAGCAGAGCAGCAGGAGCTGCCTCTGCCTCCGCCACCTCGATCGGCAGGAGCAGAGCAGCAGGAGCTGCCTCTGCCTCCGCCAACCCCACCAGCAGAGGATGAATGCCTGCTGGTAACACTTCCCCACCAGCAGAGGATGAATGCCTGCTGGTATCACTTCCCCACCAGCAGAGGAGGAATGCCTGCTGGTAACACTTCCCCACCAGCAGAGGATGAATGCCTGCTGGTATCACTTCCCCACCAGCAGAGGAGGAATGCCTGCTGGTATCATTTCCCCACCGTCACGAGGGAGAGGAGCAGGAGCTGCCTCTCCTTCACCAGAAGGACCAGGACTAGATGCTGGCGGTCCTCAGCAGCCCTTGCATAGGCTGCTGAGGGAAGCACGGGAAGAACTGCCCGGCCGCAGAGGCCGAGAAGAGGCCAACACCTGCACCCCAGCTAGTCCTGACTCCCTGCCTCGATCGCCCAAGGATGCCTGCCCCGCCGCCCAAGGATGCCTGCCCCGCCGCCCAAGGATGCCTGCCCCGCCGCCCAAGGATGCCTGCCCCGCCGCCCAAGGATGCCTGCCTCGCCGCCCAAGGATGCCTGCCTCGCCGCCCAAGGATGCCTGCCTCGCCGCCCAAGGATGCCTGCCTCGCCGCCCAAGGATGCCTGCCTCGCTTCGCCCAAGGATGCCTGCCTCGCTTCGCCCAAGGATGCTTGCCTTGCATCGCCTGGGGTGGCCTGTTGCTCCGCATCGCCTGGGGTGGCCTGTTGCTCCGCATCGCCTGGGGTGGCCAGCCGCTCCGCATCGCCTGGGGTTGCCAGCCGCTCTGCATCGCCTGGGGTTGCCAGCCGCTCTGCATCGCCTGGGGTTGCCAGCCGCTCTGCATCGCCTGGGGTTGCCAGCCGCTCTGCACGCCTGGGGTTGCCAGCCGCTCCGCACGCCTGGGGTTGCCAGTCGCCCGCACGCCTGGGGTTGCCAGCCGCTCCGCATCGCCTGGGGTTGCCAGCCGCTCCGCATCGCCTGGGGTTGCCAGCCGCCCGCATCGCCTGGGGCTGCCTGTTGCTCCGCATCACCTGGGGCTGCCTTTTGCTCCACACAGGGTACAGGGTACGAGGGAGAAGTGGAGCTCCCGCTGCCGCCTCTATGGCCAGGGGCTCCTCCCGAGTTCGCCTCCCGAGGGTCCGCTGCTGCTGCCGCCGCCTCCCGAGGGTCCGCTGCTGCTGCCGCCGCCTCCCGAGGTCCGCTGCCGCCGCCTGGGGTCGCCAGGGATCCTGCTTCGCCTGGGGTAGTCGAGGGTCCTGCTTCGCCTGGGGTCGCTACACTATGGCCAGAACCCCATGAAGGGGAGCTGTCGGCCATGAAGAAAGGGGGAGGTCAGGAGACCAGCTCCCCAGCCGCATTTCCGTGGCAGGAAACACGGTGGCCAGAGCCCCACGGAGGGAGCTAGCGGCCACGAGGAGGGGGGAGGTCAGGAGACCCGCTCCCTCGCAGCAGTTTCGCTGCCGGAAGTGGGTGGCCGGCCCCACGGAGGGGAACTGCCGCCATGAAGAAGGGGGAGGTCAGGAGACCAGCTTCCCCGCAGCAGTTTCGCTGCCGGAGGTTGTGTGGTCGGAGCCCCACGGAGGGGAACTGCCGGCCATGAAGAAGGGGGAGGTCAGGAGACCAGCTCCCCAGCTGCACTTTCGCGGCAGGAGATAGTGTGGCGAAGCCCCGGAAGAGGGAGCTGCCAGCCACGAAGAATTGGGGTGCCAGACATTTCACCATGGCCACCCCAGAAACAACTTGCTTCCCCTCTTCCGGGACTTTGGGACTGAGGGGGAGGTGGCCATTGAGGCCATGTGTGCTTTGCACAAGGGGGTATATGTGGCAAAGTGCCCCCGTGTGTATTTTGTGTTACGTGTTGTGTGTAAATGTTGGTGTATAGTCATCGGTACACGGGATATAAACGGGTCTGTGTTTCACGTGTGATTTAAAAATGTAGATTTATATTTAGGCACGGAGGGCACAAATCACTTCACGTGCTGGTTAAAATGTAATGTGTGGTCACGGGAGTGCACTTAATTAATTCACGTGCAGTTCTACCGAGATTCCAATTGAATGATTGACTAGCAATCGAGTCTCGGTACAACTGCATAAAAACAGCATGCTTTCACTCACTCGGGTGGTGTGTTCGGTGAGTGGAGAACGGTGTGGAGAGGAGGTATAAAATATAAATATAAGAAGAAGAATAAGTGTTGTCACTCACCGTGTTTTGTTTGTCTCCGTGCACCGTTTGTTTTGTGTTAGTTCGTTTTGTTTATGTCTGTTTATTTTGGCGAAAGTGCCGTGTCCTGTGTTTTTGTTACAACCGTTTATTTTTCTGTTCTGTTTATTCATTAAATGCTGAGCGAAAGCATTCGCTCAGCTCCACCAAACTCCACCTCTCTCTGTCGTTTATTGTTCCTGCTTCTGACGTGACGTCACCGCTCAGTCGTCTTGTCACAGTGGTATAATAACAGACACTACAAACAACATATTAACTTGTAGTACAAAAACACATTTTGTAATCAGGAACTACTATTAATCATAAAAAGGTTTTTGTTGTTGTTGTTTTTTTTACTTTAGAAGTATGCCATATGTTCTATGCATGCAATGTCTATGCACAGAATACATTGTGCTGGAATTTTGACAAATTCTTAACAGGTTGATTTTTCGTTTGTGATTTATAATGTGCAAAATACTGCTTTGCTACTTAGCCATCCACGTCATATCTCTTGTCCTTCATCTTTTTTGTCTATGTAGTTTGTGTTACTCTTTTATTACATATTTGGTATGTGCTATATCTGTTCTTGGGTGGCAATAACAACCTTATCATTTCTTCATAAGTGCTCAAGCCAGATCAAGTTTCCTTAGAAAACCAAGGTTGCAGAAAATGTCTTTCCATGTCCCCAGCACCTGTCAAGCAGAACTGTAAAGCTCTTGGATATGTAATGCTCTGTTCCTGCAAGGTGTTTGACAATGTGTAAATCCATTGAAGAGCTAACATGTAGCACTGGATTTAGCAGCTGCACTAATGGACCCACATTTCCCCTCTGGTGCCCCAGACTAACATCCAAGCTGGAGGAAATTGATTTGATATAATGGTGGTATGAGGGCTTTGAAAATAGTGATAAGAAAACTAAGCTCATGCCTTTGTTCTTATCAATCATCTGCTGAGCTCTGTGCTGCTGTGGGGGAACAAAAACTGTATGTGGAATCGTAATGCTGCAGTGAACACTAATAATGCATTTACAATCTTCAAGCAGTGGTACAACCTAATCTGTTATTATTATTAGTAGTAGTCATCAAAGTAAATGTTTACATATATATATAAAGTCCTGGGCCTATATTTATCATTCGTGTGCGAATAAATGACTTGATTTGTTCATACGCAAAAGGTTTAGAATTGTCGCACACACAATTAAATCTTGATTCATCAATCTTGCATAAGGCACTCATACACATGTTTCTAAGTAATAAGTGTTAACAACAGGTGTTATACTTAAATGTGTATTTTCAACTCTTAAAATATAGACGTTTTTGGGAATTTTGACATACAGACCATGGCTCGGACAAAATCTTGTAGCTCCTCAATAGTATAAGATATTTGAAGGGTTAATAAAGGAATCCTTAATTAACAACCGTTTTGATGAAATAAGGAATTAGCCCACTGAGACCAGGGTCTTGTTTCCAGTGTTGCACTAAACAGAAGAAAATACAGAACAAAATACAAAGCATTGCAACCATTACAAAATACGCAACTTAAACAGAAATTTACAACACACTCAAGTCATAGCTGAACAGAACTAAAACAACAAAAAGGTAAAATTATTTGCATAAAACCTATATTTTTTAATGATGTCACAGTCTATAATTAAAATAACAGAATAGCCAGATTGCAATGTTCAGATAACAAATTCTTAAACTTTCCCCCATGTGCTTATTTAGCCAGAATACAAAATACCTGAAATTTAAATAAATAATAAATACTGTGTAAATACCTGGGTTTGAATTTTGTAAAGTACAGCTTATCTATTAGTCATACTCTAGAAAACCGATTTAAAGTGAAGGATATGTAAAGCGCACAAGACAATGCACACAGATGAAATGATGTGTCTGCATACTAATGCAGCTTCATTGATGATGTGGAATGAATGTAAAATAAGCATGGCTAGTATTACCTTGCATATAGAAATGGTGATGCCCAAAGGTTACTGAACAGCTTGTGGTAAACAGTAGTAATATTATTAATGTTTGCAGTAATAAATTAATAAGGCTTTCCAAGATTTGTGAGTTTAAAATAACACATTAGGGGAGGTGTTTTTTGACAGCATGACACAAAGAATTTTTTTTTTTCATTTAAATTGTAAAAAGTAAAGAGTGACTGACAGTATGACCAAATAGGCAAATCAACCATCACTGACTGATGCTGACAGTGACAACAAAGTATTTTATCTTGTTGTAAAACTGTAATTGGACTGCTTTGACAGAATATTGAAATGTTTGATGCTGACATGCAGGGAGTGTCACTGTAGGTTAAATTACAAGAGATGGCACCTGATTTAAAGTCATTTCTAAAAAATACACTAGGCATGTTAATTCTTTAGAGCTATTTTAAACACTTAGAATTTTGTCTAAATGTGTAAATATTATCAGAAATGTGCATGTGAAACTCCGTGGAATCTAACACCCCTACAAGACATATGAAATATAGTAAAACACAAACATAAGGTCAACAGCTTTACATTTGCGAATGATGTGCCTTCCCTTTCATGTTGTGATTTTTTTAAGGGATTTTGAGCTGGGTGCTGACAGATTTCAGTTAGCGATGACCAGTGAAGAAAAAGTGGGAGTCAAAAGCTACTAGCAAATCAGCAGCAACTGGCATTCCCTTTAAGAAAACGATAAACCTACAAATGCCTTTGCTGGGATCTTGATTAAAAAAAAAGTGATTGCTCTTTGTTGCCATAGCACCGTTTCTCAATGCAGCATTTACAAATATTTACAGTCACTGGAAATTTTTTTGTATGTGATTGCAGTTTTTCATTGGGCAGCATTGTGGAGTAGTGGTTAGGGCGCTGGACTCTTGACCGGAGGGGTTGTGGGTTCAATCCCAGGTGGGGGACACTGCTGTTGTACCCTTGAGCAAGGTACTTTACCTAGATTGCTCCAGTAAAAACCCAACTGTATAAATGGGTAATTGTATATAAAAATAATGTGATATCTTTTAACAATTGTATGTTGCCCTGGATAAGGGTGTCTGCTAAGAAATAAAAATAAAATAATTAATAACCATTCATTGTTTTTTCATATACATACCTCCAGCCTTTTGCAATATAGAGCTTTTTTACGATCCGCATGGGAAATGTGTTTTGGAACATATAGTGCTTTAGTGTGTCTGTGAAAAATAAAGATTTGAATAAAACATGAAAAATACATCGGCCAACACCTCGTACTTAATGATTTCAGAAGTAACTGAGACCAAAGTGTTTCAAAATTGAAATGTGTACTTATTATTTTGCTGTCGGTCTTTGGAATATCCATGTTTCAAACCCGACACACAAAAAAAGGGTTCACTTAAAAATATTAAATGATCTGGAATAAATGACTTCAGACAGACATTAAGCATGGGCTATATTATTTAACAGTTTGTATTTTTTAGAAACCTTTACTGGGAATCTCACCAACTGTGCCTGTGTTACTTTCTTAGCAATGAAAATGGCATAAGCTGATTTTCTTTCAATTCTAATTCTCCACCTCACCTGACTTAATTTGCTCAGCAGAACTGTCGAAGCTGACATTATAATACCTCTTAGATGAACATAGATGGGAATGCAAATGCTTTTCTTTTTTCTGACAGCCTCATCAAGTCAAAAATATCTTCACAATCTCCAAATGAATGTGCAGAACCCCCTAGATGTATAAAATATGTAGACATGTTTAACCCATTCCCCTTTTTGTCTGCAAATTATTATTCTATAAGGAAGTGCTCTTTAGTAGTAAGCAAGTCACTGTCCTAAGGGCATGATGCCCCTGTACATCACACTGATCAGCAGCTTGAATTAATGGGCACGATTTTCAAAAAACAGTTTTATTGTATTGAACTCGTGGTATAGTAACGAGAGCTTTAGTAGCAAGTGATTTTCAAACGAAATGTGCTAATTAAATCAATCCGTTAATGCTTTGAAATTGAGTCGATGAGGTCGTTAATGAATGTATTTCTCGTTAAAAAGCTTAATTGTCGCAGGTCACCTACATCACTTCCTGTCTCAAAGACTAGATAAGGGGAACTTGTTAAGCAAAATGCATGCTAACAAAATCAAGTAAATGAATGGAAGCATAATTCAGTGTTATGGAAACTACTAGCGTGTGGAGTAGTGGTTAGGGCTCTGGACTCTTAACCGGAGGGTCGTGGGTTCATTCCCCAGTAGAGGACACTGCTGCTGTACCCTTGAGCAAGGTACTTTACCTAGATTGCTCCAGTAAAAACCCAACTGTATAAATGGTTAATTGTATGTAAAAATAATGTGATATCTTGTAACAATTGTAAGTCGCCCTGGGTAAGGGCGTCTGCTAAGAAATTAATAAATAATAATAATAGCGTACAGGGAGGCAGCTCTCCCACCAGCGCGCAGCAGCCAAATGGAAATAAAAACAATTATGGTAATAACTATGTTGTGTATAATTTGTAAACTTCATTTAAAATTGTGCATTTTGTCATGCAGAATGTACATTTATTTAGTACACTTCACATATAAAATGCTGATTTACGATGATCTGACATGTGGGTAAAAATCGGACGGCATGGATTAAAAAATAAAATAAATAAATACAAATTAAATCCCACTAGTCATTTACCCTCTTTCGGGGGGATATTTTTTTTTGTTTTAAATTTAGTAGTCGCCAATTTATTTTACCTTGTTTTTCTCCCAATTTGAAATATCCAATTGTATTTTAGGCTCAGCTCACCGCTACCACCCCTGCGCTGACTCGGGAGCTGCGAAGACGAACACACACTGTCCTCCGAAACGTGTGCTGTCAGCTGACCGCTTCTTTTCACTCTGCAGGCCCACCATGCAGCCAACCCAGAGCTACAATGTCGGAGGACAACGCAGCTGTGGGCAGCTTGCAGGCAAGCCTGCAGGTGCCTGGCCAGACTACAGGGGTCGCTGGTGCGCGTTGAGCTGAGGACACCCTAGCCAATCTAAGACCTGGGACTCTTTGCTCGCCTCTGCGATAAATAAACTCAACATGATTAGAAGTAGCCACCGAACACATACAGTACTATATGAACATTTTATATGCATACAAATGTGTGAAGGTGAAAGTGTACATTGTACATAAAATGTGGGGGGAGTTTGATAACATTAAATACGCTTAGGCAAATTCCTTGTCAGTGATCTCAATCACATTCGTAGTGGATCTGTGTGCCCTTGTATGCCTGTTCTTGATTCTTTTGTGAATTAAGACACAATCCTGTGTTAAAACACAAGGACGCACTGCAAATCTGCAATCACCTAAAGAAACTGCATTGTAATATCTAATACACCGTTTTCTATATCAAGATTTCAGTTGTATAATTCAAATAAAATCTAGAGTAGAGGTCATATAATGTACAAAGGCAGAATTCAAATATGCTACAGTTGCATTGATAATTTATTGGTAGTAACATTACACTTTATGCAAATAATGGTATATCATTTTAGCAATACAACAAAGGTTACAAATGGTTAAAACAAGTGAATAAATCTCCTTCATAACCACAATTATAGAAAAGGCTAAATTATATTTTCATAACTACAAATATTGAATTATCTATGTTGTCTGTAAGAAATTAACTCTGGTCCTGTACACACTCTCTCTCTCTCTGTATCGTCAGCCGCGGTCTGTTAAATTTCTGTTTCAAGGTGAGTTATATACTGTTCATTAATTAACACCCTCCTTTTCCAAGTGCAAATTAATTCGCAAGAAGTACTGCTCGTTAAGATATTAACATTATTCTGTAAATCAACAATTTCTGAGTATTTAATAAAGAAATAGGCATGACAACCGCTTGCAAATGTCAATACTACATACCGATTTCTTGATTAACACTGGAGTTATCATTTACAAACTTTTGAAAATCCTGCCCAATGTCTCATCACTGTACTAAGTGAGCACCTTTTTAGTTAATTTGTGAAGTGCCTGTGAAAAGTGGCAGACTGACACAATGGTTACAGCACAACTACTAACACATGTGCCCTGAGGCAAAAGAACCAGTACACCCCCTTTCTTTGCACCATGAGCCAACCAGCATTTTTGCCAAATTGATAGTCAGTGCAAAAGGCCAAGATAGTGCTGGATTCATAGGCTTGAACTGGCATGTTTAGGTATCACAAAAAATGTATAAAGCCAAAAAACAAACAATCAACAACAGACTAAACAACTAAAAGATGTTTAAATATTACATATTTTATTTGACATTTACAATGACAAACAATTTGTCCTTGAGTGTTTACAAACCTGGGTTCCTGTTTTTTTCTATTAGTCGTTCATTCCTTGCCCTTTGCGTTTGCTGATTGAGCATCATAAACAAAGGCATGGTTATAGAATGACATTTAGCTGTAATATCTAAAGCTACAGTAAAAAAAAACCAAAAAAACACCAGACAGTTTAATGAGTTTTGGAATATATAGAAGCTTTTGCAAGAAGAAAAGCAATTACTGGTAAAAATACATATACAGATTATGCAACAGACACTTTTTAAAATATGTTGTTCATAACAACTAAATAACAAGAGCATTAATATGGTGCAATATCTAATATGAAACCCTATTTTGAATAATTGCAAAATAGAACACTTTTATTAAGGGATAATCTTGTTTAAGTCATGCATGAACCCAAAGAAATGAATGGAAACACTTTTAAATCAAAATGTATTTTGGGTAGACCTAAGCTTTGCACTTTGGAGCAGTACATAATTTGAGGGTACATTATTACAGTGTTCCAGGGGCTAGGGCAACATCTGTCCCAATTGCTAGTCAGTACAAAGACATCACAAATCTGGGTTAGTGTATGTTGTTTATATCAGTGGAGCCTCCTCACAATGTAAAAGTTTATATTGCCCATATATTATATTACTGTTGTGTAGCATTATAATATACTAATGTTCAATAAAACAAAATAAAACGAATTTAAGAAAAAAATGACATTTTAACATAAACCCTAGTCAACATTCCTATATTAACAGCAATTCTGGAGCCCAGAGAGATTTTTTCCCTCAGAGGAGGCAAGCCTCCATTATAAACTCCAATGTGCTATTAAGCACAGTCCTAGTAGTAGCAGATGACGTGGTCTGAAGCACAGGTTTTAATTGGAGGAACAACGCACACCCTCCCGCCACTTACCGAAGAGCTCCTACTGAGTGTGCTCGATAATGAGTGGGGTTCAATAATGGAAATTTGCATCATTCGGTTTTGCATTCAATTTTCTGAAGGAGATTTTAAAAAGTGACCAGAAAAAAAAAATCCTTCAAAATAATGGGAAAAATGTTAAAAAGTTCGACAAAGCCAGCATGTTGTTCACATGCGTGGGTGACGGGAGTTGTCGTTTTCCTCTGCAGTTCTGCTGATTGGAAACACCTATCAGCGTGTACCAGCTAAACTACTATTCCCAGAAGCCACTGCGCACCCATTTTCACACCGTTAGCGTCAGTAAAGAGAGACATATTTTATAAGTTTCATATTATTGTTGCAGGGGGCACTTTTAGTAATTAATTGTTTACATGCTTTATTGAATTATTTTCACAAATGAAATATTTATTTTTGAATATCTGGTGCACTGATAGAGATTTATTATTCACTTTAGTATTTTTAGTTATTTAGTATTTGTTTGGTCACTTTTCACTGTTTTTGGATTGTTTTCTTTTCTTTTCTTATTATATGTACGCCCCTGCAGCTAGACTAATTAATCGCCCACACCTGAAAGCAATAATCTGTTGCCAGTCCAGTTTCTCTAAGCCTGCAGAACAACCAAAACAAGGACAGGGACAGAGACAGGAGGTAAAGGAGCTGCAAAAGGAGACCAGGAAACAGTAGAAATAAAGGGGGACTGACAAGCTAAGCGACCGCTGTAGCAGAAGGCATGAACGGTGGCTCGTAGGAATAAAGTTGGAACTGGAGGACAGCGAGAGAAGGAAGAAATCTAAAAGCAAGTTACCTGGAGAAGGGAAAATAAGGCAGCGTGTACTGTTTATTGAGACTCCCCTGTATAAGTTAAGTGTTTTTATTTATATTCCCTGTATAAGTTAATGTCGCCTAGTTTTAAAGTCCGGTTTGCTTGCCCCCCTTTGCTTGGTTTTTATTGATCGTTGGGTTACGGTACACTTAACTCACACACTCAAAAATAGAACATTTTGCCATTTTTTTTGTCGTAAAGCTTTAATAGGTAATTTAATAGGTAATTTCAATAACAATAAAGTGAGGAAAATACAGATATCCACCACAATATATATATATATATATATATATATATATATATATATATATATATATATATATATATATATATAACCTTAATAACATAACCAAATAGTGTCTAAGACCCATATTGGTGCAACAAAAGCTGTAGTTGTATTATAACGGTACAGCTGTCTTATTTTACTATATTTTTGTAAATAGCTTTAGAATTGTATTTTCTGTTGACAGCACAGCTGAATGATGTCCCTAGACAAGGAAGCTGACAGATACAGACAGGCACTCGTGGGTTAATGCACTGCGGTGCGTTTTTATTAAAAAATAAAATAATTAAACAAAAACAATGCTCACAGAGCAAAATAAAAGGTAGAACCAAAACAAGTCTCGAACACAAATAAAATAAACCTCCAAACAAGCACTGTGCTGGTGCTTCCAGCACATGTAGCAATGGCTATCTTTTTTTACTTTTGTTTTTAATTCTTTACCTCACTCTCTCATTCTCCACTTTGAACACCCACCACAAACACACACGTTAAAAAAATTAACCCGCAATAACACATTCGTTTTCAACATCATACATTTTTAAAAAATCATAATACATTCAATTACCTGTTCTTAATAAACATAAACAATACATTTTATCAGCAGGGCTTTGTCCTGCCTCCTGTAATTACGTGCAGGGCTCTCCTCTGCCATGTTACATCCGCATTTTTTTCTTTTAAATTAATATAATAAAGGTCACAGATGAGAAATTTGGTAAGATTTTGTGTTTTTGAGTTTGTGAGTTGTGTAGGGGTCTACTTAAATCGTGGTAAATTTACGTATTTTTCACAGCTAAGTTGTGGAATAAAATGAGGATTTCGCAGACCTGTTTAAACATTAAATAAACCTAAGTAGACAGTATTTCATAAAGCCTAAAAATAGTGGTACTTGCTTCCTTACTAAAACAGAGTGCTGTCATTTGTTAAAGACAAGCAAGACTTGCCCATACATTGAGACTGCACGTTCTGCATCCACTGAATTGGTTGGGAGTGTGGAGCAGTGGTTAGGGCTCTGGACTCCTGACCGGAGGGTCGTGAGTTCAATCCCAGGTGGGGGGCACTGCTGCTGTACCCTTGAGCAAGGTACTTTACCTAGATTGCTCCAGTAAAAACCCAACTGTATAACTGTGTAAAAATAATGTAATTGTATGTAAAAATAATGTGATATCTTGTAACAATTGTAAGTCGCTCTGGATAAGGGCATCTGCTAAGAAATACATAATAATAATAATAGAAACAGCCCCAAAATTCAGTTACCCAAGGGCATCTGGCATACTTTAATAAAGGCAATAGATGCAGCATGTTCGTTGTCATGTTCTTTGTCCCATCCAATAATTAATTTTATTAGTACCGAGTCAAAACAAAGAAAACGTGGCTATTCGGGTCTAAAATTCCAACTGCAAAAAAGTAAGCAGCAGGTTGAAGCGAGGTGGCTGTGCTAGATCGTTGTAGTACTGATTTAACTTCAGACAGGAATACTTTTTGTCTGGGCTGACTTTCCACTTTCTGAAAGCTGTTTATTTTACATTCTGTTCAGCAGCCTCTGTAGTAGCCTTTTGTTTAATGTGTGATTCTGAAGCTAAATAGCGATCGATCGTATTTTCTCCAAAGACACATTAACTTAAGATATGCAATACAATTACCTCCATCTGCATGTACAGTTTCTTTAGGGAAATGTCTTGACACGATCAATCACTGAAATATACTTTGCTTTTTTTTGCCTTGTCGTCCATTTCTACTATTTTACCTCCAATGCTGAAAACTAGATTTTAGCAACCTAAATCAAAACTATGGAGCGCCATTTGTGCCAAAACTATCCGGCCGTTAGTTTGTCAATTTGTTTGTCAATTTGTGAATTGGTCAATTTGTCCAGCAATTTGTCCATAAATGTGTCAATTCATACAGTAATTCATAAACGTATTTGTTAATTCATCTAAAAATTAATTAATTAATTTGTCAATTCATGAATACGGAAGGCTGTACGGACCTGCAAATTTCCAATCAACCAGACAAACTTCCCAACAACCAGACAAACTTCCAACTATCAATCTCACACTGTGCCAAAAACACTGCAACGTTTCTAGTCAATGGGAGCACACACTAATATTTTAATAAATGAATATCCAGCCTCACTCAAAACTGCCTCAACCAATAATATTTAGAAGGGTGTCTCAAAAGATATTCTATTTAACAAGATACTCGACTCTGCTGATTTTCAATGGAGACTTCCGTCTCACTGCGCGCAAAGCATTGTGGTATATAGAGAGTTAGGCAAAAAAATTCTATGGAGAGTCAATGCAGACGTACGAAATGTTGCTGTTTTTCGCCATCTTAAAAAAATGCATAAAACTTTTGAAGTAGATTTTACATTTGCCCAAGGCCTTTTGAAGAAAATGGCAACATTAGCAAATTATGACAATACGTAGTTATTATGAAAAATGCTATTTTCGGAGCACTGTCCCATTCGTTGGCGCATGCGTAGAAACATCGCTCTAAAGAAGCGTATTGATTAAATCATTTAACAGTCCGGTAATACCGGTTACTTTAGAAATACATAACAACATCAAATATTATCAAGACACAGCAATATAGTACAGTAAACAAACTACCAGCATTTTGTTTTTAACATGGCGAAAACCAGCAACATTTCATACACCTGCAATGACTCTCCATAGAATTTCTTTTGCCAAACTCTATATACCACAATGCTTTGCCCGCAGTGAGACGGAAGTCTCCATTGAAAATCAGCGGAGTCGAGTATCTTGTTAAAAAGAATATCTTTTGAAACGCCCTTCTAAATATTATTGGCTGAGGCAGTTTTGAGTGAGGCTGGATTTTCGTTGATTAAAATATTAGTGTGTGCTCCCATTGGCTAGAAAGGTTGCAGTGTTTTTGGCACAGTGCGAGATTGACAGTTGGAAGTTTGTCTGGTTGTTGGGAAGTTTGTCTGGTTTCGATTTAATGAATTGACTAATTAATTAATGAATTTAGATGAATTAACAAATACATTTATGAATTACTGTATGAATTGACAAATTTATGGACGATTTGCTTGTCAAATTGACCAATTCACAAATTGACAAACAAATTGACAAATTGACAAACGAATTGACAAACTAATGGCCGGATAGTTTTGGCACAAATGGCACTCCATACAAAACAATGCAGCACTGACTTCGTCCCACCCCGTTGCACAGTACAGGTCACAAAAACAGTACAGATGCACTGATAGGCTGATTAAAACTGTCATTTGAATAGTAAACAAGAACGTTAACTGCTTTGGAGAATTTTTTTTGTAAATGTTATTTGTGGATATTTTTTGTTTGTTTGTTTGTTTTTTGCTTAAGTTCAATGCACACAGGACGGTGAAGGAATCAAAAAGGGCTATCTACAGAAGGAAGACACGTAGTTTGCGTCGCTTGCGTTGTGCAGTAATTAATTTAAACAAGGTTTCTTTTTTTTCCTCTCCGTAGTTGTTTGTTATGCATTGGTCCCTAAAAGAGGTGAATTTCGCGGTGACCCCTCAATTTCACGATTTCCGCGAAATCCGCAAAATTTATCTAGACCTCTCTAGTTATGTGTTAAGTTATTTTGCACCCTCTAGTAGCTACTACATCCGACACTCACCATCCTGAACTAAAAGGTAATACGCAGTAATGTTTTCACCTGTATTTCTGTATTTCCTCACTTTATTATTCTTAAAATGACCTATTAAGCTTAATGAGAAAAAAATTGGCAGAATGTTCTATTTTTGAGTGTGTAAGTTAAGTGTACCGTACCTGATTGCTGTCTTTCCTCAGTTTGTATCCTTCTCTTAGTGTCTTTTTAAAATTTATTTATATTTTTTAGTATTGAAGTGAGAGTGCGGTGCTGGGCTTTACTGAGAATCTACCTGTGAGCGTCTAAACTGGAAACATTACGGCAGTTTTTTTTCTTTTTTTCTGCCTCCCTATTTTTTTGGCCACCAGCTGCCACTGGTTTATATGCTAATGTTCACTGAATCCTCTCATTATTGAACAGTTACTGCTAACCTGGTATTGTGTCATGTGCACTGATAAAAGATCTTGATCAAAAGGCCCAAATGATTACAAAATTATGTAATATATTCAGAGTACCTTGTTTTGTCTTCCTTTTCATTTCCCAGTGTCACTGTACTGTTGTAATCATACAACAGTACACTTCCAACAAACAGACGGTGTAGTGAGAGGATATAGTGAAGAAAGCCAAACTGCAAAACAATCAAGAATGATGTTCTCTTAATCATAGAAAATAATATACTGTCTGGACACAGTCTTTGTTTGGCCCACCGTTTGCCTTGATCACAGCTTTGACATGAAGTGATACAGACTCCACAAGGTGCTGGAAGATAGCTGAAGTCACTATTAAGGTCCTCGAACCATTCATCTTGAAAGTAGTAATTGCAGCATTTCTGGGTTGACTTGATCCACTACAACTCTTAAGACAGGTCCCAAGTTTAGTTTTAAACAGTTGTTACAGGGCCTTTAATAGTTGTTCTTAACATTGGTCCAACATAAAAATGAACAAAAAAAATGTATTAAAGTTTCGTAAGTACTGACCCCAGCTCACCTTCATTAAAATTTGGCATGACCTCCTTTGCCTTCCTCGCAATTTCAAGGCTTGTCATACTATGTATTGTACAAGCTCTCCGAGGGGATATCTTTTTCTTCTCAACAGATCTGTTGAATACTTTATGATGTTATTTTCACCATCCTCCTCTGGGCAATGGACAAGAACATTGATGTTTCCACCCCAGTGTTAAAATATTGCTATTGCATGTTAGTCAGGGGAATAACTTTGAAATTAATAGAGGAGGACACTACTTATTGCATCAATACAATTAGAGTCCCAATTCAGATGTGTTCAAATGAAAACCTATCATGTTCTTCTTACTTGTGCTAGTACCCAACTCAATATCACATCAGGGTGCAATAAAGCCTTCATGCTCAGACAGTTTGCTGGTTTCAATGTATAAGCTACACCATAAACTACTGGAAAGGATTTTATTAAAATTAATTATTGATGCCATCATCAGGAAAAACCACAAACAGCCTACAAGCAAGTCTAATATTATATATGGCTGTTCCCAATAGAATAAAAGTCAATACAATTAAAATGAAAACAAAACTCAATAAGAAACCACTGGCTTAAGACATCACAAACTTTTTTTTTTCTTTGTTGTCCACAGCAACTTTATCAACAACCTAATAGTTTGTTTGCATACATAACTGGAAGGGAAACTGTTGGCATTTACCAGTGACACCTTTCTGCACTTGCTTTTTGATGGGTTTTTGTTTGTGTTACCTTATTTCAGAAACACGTTGGGCTTGTACCTTTTAAATCCATTGGCTCAATGCGTTTCAGTACTGCTACAACTCATCCTTGACAAAACTCGCTCACAGATTGTTGTCAGTTTCACAGTTCTTGTGACTGTTGACCTTAAGGTGTAGTGTTCCGGTAAAGGCTGGTCTGCGCCCTTGAACTGGTAGACCTAGACATGGAAACTGCAGTTCAATGCTTCTCCATGCACTTTTTTTATTATTTAACAAAACAAACAAAACACAGGAACGAAACAAAAGGTTTGAACAAAACACTACAAAACAGAAATACTTCAGAATAAACAGCACCCACTCTCTCTCTCTCTCTCTCTCTCTCTCTCTCTCTCTCTCTCTCTCTCTCTCTCTCATACACTAACTACCCCATGCTCTCTCGACTCTTCAAACAAACATTCCTTTGTCCGTTATTATACTCTGTGGCCAGGGGTTGATTGACAATCAAGCAATCAATCACCACCTGACCACATTTCACACTTTTCCAATCAGCTAATTTCAACATTTCACACTTTTCCTATTAAACAATAAACACATTTCACCAAACTTTTAATTAACATATGGCTGTGCAATTGGTGGCCATCTTGGCTCCAGGCTGTTCCTCCATTCCTGAGCCAAGATGGTCACCAACCACAGGAACACACAATTGAATGTGCAGAGCCTCTGCTGTGCCACAGCGACATGGTTAACTTAATAACTTGACAAACCTTGTGTGGACAAAGTTTCTTTAAATCTATGCAACTTTCCTGTAGTCCTGAGGAAGAACTGACAGACCAAAATTGCAATCCAATTCTACCCCTTGATTTACTGTTTATACTCCAGTTACAGAATATTTGTGTTTTCTTTGTATAACTTCATAACCACAGTATCCTAAAGAGTACAGTATATATCACATTTGTTTCAATATCTTCAATTCCTCTTAATCACATGCTTAATAATTAGAGAACAGACCTACTAGCTCATTGTAGTCTTCATGCTTTGCTAAACTAAGTATTTATTTTAACTCAGCTGTCTGGGATCTGCATATCTCAAGTAAAATTAGTTTGGTTTTCTCAGCCCTCAGCGGACAGTAGTCCACATCACAAAGCCACCGGACAATCTATCAGTATTCCTTCTGGTCACCATGTCCATGGATAAACACAGGCCTAACTTCTCCGTTCTCCTTATAGAGGGAGGTTGCTGAAAGGCAGCTTCGTAGAAAGGACTTAAGTGTGCTGTCAAACCTTTCATCAGAACAATTGGAACTTGCATTATAATTGTATGCAGGTAAATTTTGAACTAGCTACAGACTTATTATATATTGCATCTCTGGGCTAGACTGACAGAATTCTACAGCACAGGGATAGTACAGAATTAGCACAATCACATGCTGACCTATTTGCATGCCTCAGTCTTGTACAGCAGTAATACTAACGGAACATTTATGAAATGAATTGACAAATGTTGCAACTATATTTCAACAGTGTGCACAATCAGGATTAACTGGCTTTGAGTACAGAGCTTAATAAAGGCATAACAGAGATCACGACCGATACATAAACAGCGTCTTCAGTAACCCAAGCTCCCTTTGATGCGATACAACAAGGACCATTTAGATTAGTAAACAAAATGTTTAAAATAGTTTGATTGAATGTACGCTTTGAAGAACTCAGATTGCATGCATATGACAAATTCTACAGTATAATTGATGCATAAGTATGTATCTACAAAATACAACACAATCTAACACATTATGTCCGTTTTTCCCAACTAACGCTCACTATTCTCTTATAAAAAGCCTTTATGTAACTTAAGTATTTATTTTTTTTAATTTTCACTCCTTATGACTTGTGCAAAGTCGCATGTATTGTAATGATTACAATTTACTATTTGCTATATCCAGTCAATTATTAAGAGATGTTTGTTTGTTATACTACAAACATTGTAAAAACCTCCGATGCATTTAATACATGAATTACCAGACATACAGTTAAATAGTAAACAATAGTCACAACAACTGTTTCACATGACGAGAGAAATATAACATGCTACTTTTTTATATTAGTTTTACAGCCAAAAGAAATTACATTGCTAACAGCTTTAAAGTGAGGCGCTGTGCGGAAAATGGCAAATCGCTGTATGAAAGAAAAAAAAGCAACAAAGAAATTGCCTGAACTTACATATATTCAATGGCAAAAACATCATTAAAGTAATTAACCCTTTGCGGTCCTATGTCGGAACAGGTCCAACATTAAAATTTTTCCTTTCCGGTCTAATGTCAGACCTTGTCCAACATCATCAAAAAGCGACAATGGTTAACTTAATAACTTGATGAACCTTGTGTGGACAAAGTTTCTTTAAATCTATGCAACTTTCCTGTAGTCCTGAGGAAGAACTGACAGACATCATCCCAAAATTGCAATCCAATTCTACCCCGTGATTTACTGTTTATACTCCAGTTACAGAATATTTGTGTTTTCTTTGTATAACTTCATAACCACAGTATCCTAAAGAATACAGTATATATCACATTTGTTTCAATATCTTCAATTCCTCTTAATCACATGCTTAATAATTAGAGAACAGACCTACTAGCTCATTGTAGTCTTCATGCTTTGCTAAACTAAGTATTTATTTTTAACTCAGCTGTCTGGGATCCACATATCTCTTAAGTAAAATTAGTTTGGTTTTCTCAACCCTCAGTGCAGTTAATACAAAAAAGCCAAAAAGGGGGCGTAGTCACAATAACAGAAGTCATCGCCTTAATGCGGTAGGCGATGTGTCAGTCATCGACTGGAGGATTGCACTCACTACCGAAGGGGGCGTAACTGAGGGTATATCAGGGGATGTGGCCAAGCAATCTGTTCCTCTGTTATGGTTACGAAACGACCGGGAGGAATAAAAATAAACCGTGAGTGTTTAGTGTTGTCTTGACTGACTATTTAATTGTTGTTATTTGTCATTGTAGACTAAATACCTGGGAGCTGCTATAAGCCAGCATCAAACCCGGACTGCACTGCACTACTGTTATCACTGTTTCATGTATTCACAACACCACTTGTACCCGGAGCACTCACTGTTGGACTGGTGATCGTGTAGGTGTTCTAAAGTGTGTGTTATTATTATTTCGGGACTGAACCCCATGGTTTTGACTGGCTTCACGCATCGCTGTGTATAGCCAGTATTATTATTTAAGCAAATAATAAAGCTTTGTTTACACCACTGAACTGTTGTTGGGTTGTTATTACTGAGCACTGCATCACCTGCGCACTGCAAACCAAAATCACTCAAGGGATGAAATGGTTATTTTAGCCTTTGGAAAAGATGGTACTATGAAATGAAAAGACACTCAGTTTATACGCTTCTTTCTTCCTCCATCTTGCACAAGTTATTTACATCCGGTTCATTGTTTACAAATCGTGCACAAAGGGCCTTCTCTGGCCACATCGCATTTCATTTTGAATTTACCGACTTTCCTTGATGAAAACTAATCCACATCTGGGAGGTTACTTTCTTTTCCAAAGGCTAGTCGGTACTTATGTTTTGTATTTTGTGCCCAAATCATAGCATTTTACTGAACGGTAGAATCTCAGGACCGATCGTACAAATTTTTATATTATATTATGGTTTATTATAAAAACTGGTATTGCTTGGAGGCGAATTCCTTTGAAATGCTTAAATAATTATTCTAACATAACACATAGTTGGGAGTAAAAAGACACACAATGCTTGAGTTTGAAATTTTACAGAAGGTCCAGATGTCCTGTAAAAAAATCAGAGGATAAAAAGAAATGGACGTTTCCCATGGGACTAAATTTCACTTATGTCGGTAAAAATTCTGAATCCACCGGTTTTATGTAGTGATTTTTTAGTCCTGTGCTAATCCATGCTTTAGTCTAGATTGACAGACAACGTTCAGAGAGCATGTGCTGGAATGAAGATTTTCCTTCATTAAGCAGAAAAAAGGTAAAATACACAAATGAATAGCGTATTTACATATTTTACAACAGATTAATTTGGAACAGAGATTAAACATAGTTTGAACGCTAACATTCAAGGTCCTTTTCCAGAGATAAGGGACCTCATATTGACCAATCAGGTTAAAGGAAATCTCAGATCCATTTTCTAATGAGAGATAAATTCAAGTAAAGGGTCTCCCATTACAAAAGACCACAAGGAATTAACTTTGAAACCAAATTTCAAAACCTGTTCTTGCTGAACTGTTTAATTCAGGTGACTTCCACACAGTCCTCATGTCCACACTGGTTTCCAGCTCGCACATGCTGTCTGAATTTGTTTCTGTTAACATTTTGTAGAAGGTCAGAGTCGAGTTAAGTAAACACTTAAATGCCCCATCTGTTTCACTTACTCATGCTGTACACTTTGGGCATTTCTGACAATATCTAGTTCAATACAAGCTACTCAAACAATGCAGCTGGTATACTCATGACACTTATCATGTCGATGACATTTAAATCCTGTTGTCACATTATAATAAATCTATCAGTGTTTGTGGTTATGAATAATTTACTAGGTTCCCATGAGGACCTTTTAAAGTTTGCAGAAGTTCTTTCAGGAACTACCAGATATATATATTCTATTATTATTATTATTATTATTATTATAATCAGTAGTAGCCATTTGCAGCCCAATAGACTCATTTAGAACTCTGGGAGTTTACAGTCCTTGTATGTACAGCTGTAAGATTATAAGGTTTATTATGTACAGGTCGTACAGGCATCTTAACTGACTTCAACACAGCACACAAACTGGCAGTTAATGACCAGATTTCAAAATATTATTGATGTGTTCGTTGAAAATCTGGAAAATTATGCTACAAGAAAAAAGAGTGACATACATTTACCAAAAGTGTACCTGGAATACCATGGTGAAAGCCAGGAAAAATGATCAAATACTAGTACAGCAACACTACAACATACTGTCAATGAGGTGTCAAAACAGATTTGAGAGGCACCACTCCGCGGCAGCGTTGCCAGATCTGAAATGTGGAAATATCGTCTTGGACCCTCAAAATTATCGTATTTTCGGAAAAATTATCGTACACTGTAAAACTTTAAGAATATATGTGTTATTTTTCCATCCTTAATATGTGACATCATATTATCTGATAAACTGCATCACGAGCACTGAAATGAACAAAAAAGAAAGCACTGCACTGATCTACTTGACACCGCGCTGGTCACAAGTCATTTTGTTTAACTCTTTGTTCTATTGCAATTTCCCTTACATGTATGAATAAAAAGAAAACATACAACACACACGTAATCTTGTGGTAACGCCCACCTAGTACAGTTAACATAATAAGACTATTAGATGCTATTATAATATAGAAACGACAAACCATATTTAAAAATAAAGGTTTTCTAATAGTTTTATCCTGATTTCACTTCAACGTTCCAGCAAGGGGAGCTGATTGGCTGTTGGCACTCAATCGTTTTCTAAATTATAATATAACTGTATAATAATAAATTTTGTCGAATTCCATTTTGGAATCGCTGTTATTTTTCTGTGCTATGCTTGCTCGTCACACGTCTCTACTGCACCTCCTCGAGGTAGCGAGTGTCAGTCGCACTTAATTAACGACATACGTAGTGCGTGCCTGCCTGCGTGGTAACTATTAACATATTGGGTGCGTTCACGAGAGGCAGACTTTGCTAAGTCTGCGCAGATTCTGCAAAGATTCTGAAAATTCATTGGCTACTTGCTCCGATTCTGTGCAGATTCTGCGCAGAATGACTAAAGTCTGCGTGTCGTGAACGCACCCAGCGTCTCAGCAGCCGGTGACGTCACGTGAAAAGCCTTTTTTGCAATTATTGCAATTATTGATCGTACATCGCACAAGCTGGGCATTGTGAATCGGGGGAGATCGAAACAGAACAGCACTTTGCTCTGGACTGTGCAAAATACAGTCAAGCCAAAGATGATTTCTCCCCTCGATTCACAAGCCAGGCCCCCGACTTCCCACAGCTAGACAGACAGTCCAGACTGAGAGCAGTACTGGGAGAGGCCAAGGCCACAGCACAGCTGGCTGCACTAGACATTTACACATGCCACAACATGAGAGACATATACAACATTAAAAAAAGTACTGTAACCATATAAAGAAAATAATATGTCTAATTGTATTATTTATGTTTGTCTGTTTTGTTTATATGTAAAAGCTTTGGCAATACTGTACATATTGTCATGTAATGCCAAGAAAGCATTTTTTAAATTTGAATTTGAATTGAGAAAGAGAAAGAAAGAGAAATTAAACCTTTTCAGAGCAGATCATGAACTGTTTTTGGTGGATAGGATGTAGCTGTTAACAATATCTGTACGGATGATCATTCTATCATCTGTCTTCTGTAAACTTTCACGAGGAGATCCCTAAAGGAGATACATCTGTTAATCTGTCAGTAAACTACAGTTGTTAAAAGTAACAAACTAAAAAAGTGCTCATTAAAATAAAGCAACATGCATTGAGCTTTCTATTCAGTTCTTCCTGTCTGTACTCTTAAATGTTAAATTGAAGTAAAATGTAGTAATTGAAAACAAATAGAAATGAATTACAATTATTCACAAGAGGCAAAATAAATTGTATAAGAAAACTGACAAATCTAGTCTTCTGTTTAAAATCAGCATGTTTCACGTACTGCATTTTAACACAGCAATCCACATAAGCAAAAGGTTATTCGGTTTTCATTTTTAAATTGATATATATATTTTTAAACTGGGAGACAGACAGGGTTAGCAAATCAAGAGAAACTGACCTCCCCTTTAATGTGGAATACGTCTGACTGCACATGCATTCTCTGTGATTTTTTGTAAATACAGTAATCCGTCACGTATCTGACTGCGGTGGGACCAGAGTAAGGGTGTATATGTTAAAAGGCGGTGTGGAAGGGTGGTGGGCAATTCACTGACACACACACGGGAGACAGAAGGTTTTATGCAAGACACTGCACTGGTGCCCAGTTTTATTATTTTCTTTCTTGATTTATTTTAGCCCGCAGAGGGCGTTGTTGTCCATGGCCTGAATACCGACATCAGTAGTCAGGTCCACAGTAATACCAACACAGGTAAACAGTCAAATGCTGGCACACTCACAGGTGCTCTGAAATAATAGCGAATGACAAAAGGCGAAAGAAAAAGGGAAAATAAAACACAGTAATAAAACTACAAAATAAAGGTGCTGCTTGTGCAGTGCCCCCACTGCTGCTAAGCCGGTCAGCTTGGGCCTCCGTCCTACGCTTCGCTATGCACTTCACACTGGGCTGGCCAAGGTTCCCCTCTGTTTACACGTCCCCCCCTCGGGTACGTAACCATTTATTTTAATTATAATTATCTTTATTTTAAGGCTGGCAGTCATCCTCAGCCATGCTTGCCTGGTTCGTTCTCTCGCTCCAACCACTGGTGCTCCTGCCCGGTCTTTGTTTACACTAGCCTTCTCAGCCAGCATCTCTGGGAATTTCCAATCACGGCCACCAGAATGCATATCCAAGCGCAGTACTTATGGGCTGAGCAATTCCCGAAGGCCTGCCCCTCAGCCACTCAGAGAGAGGGAAAGCCAACACTTCCTCTCCGTGCCATCGCCATGACTGACAGGTGGATCTAACAAAGCTGCTGCCCTCTTCTTGCAGAACCATGCATGCGCCAGACAGTCAGCACAGATCTCCCGTTACAGGCGGATAAATGAATCCTGTTTTAAATACCATTACATACAACTGTAACAATTAATATTTTCACAATTATTTTTTTGAGATTCAGTTTTTATTAGGGAGCTGCCCTAAATCCCTTGTTTAGAAAGACACAGGGTATTAATGCTTGTGACAGAGTAGCCATCTGCAGTGTGGATGAGTGCATTCACTGCTGAGTGATAGGCAGGAGATAGAGACAGAGGTTGAAGTTGATACACCCTGCAGGCAAACGGGATTTATTTACATATCAACACATTGAACAGCTCACATGACACTACCAGCAATGGTTGTGCACAGAGCACATACAACACAGTGTACGGAAACTTTGGTAGGCTGGGGAGGAGGAGGCAAACTGTAACTCTCAGCAGGGAGGTAATGGATCAGGTAAAATTTGAATCCCTTTCCTGACGATCATTGGACAAGTAATTACGCTGTTAGCGATAAGGTACTGCTATTTGATTGACAATTGTCTGGTTATCGACACTTAATAAGCTTGATTTGATTGACTGATTAAAAGTGAGTTCCCTTGCTTAATTTCTTAAGCAAAAGATCAGCATACCATTACTGCAGTTAACATATTCAAACCTGGTAATGTGTGTCTTGCAGTCTTGCCTGTGGTGGTAGTGCCTCTATCTCTACAAGAAGCTGTAAGACTGCAGATAACCAACCCCTTAATTAAAGTTTCTATCCCCTGTTGGCGTTACTTTTTACTATATGTTTCCCATTCCTTTCTGTTTGCCCGTTGAGATCGCTGCATAATGCAATGCACAACAATATGTCACTAAGGGAATTCTGGAAGCTCTGTACCAATCCACTCCTTCCTCATAGAAAGACCATGAAATTAATCTCGTAAACAAATTAAGTAAAAAGTCTGACAGCCATAAACTCTTCTAAACTATTTAACAACAGTTTAGAAAAAATATCAAAATGTATTCATCATAAAACCTTCTTTAAAAAAGTTAAGATATGTGAATAAGGCCTGTTTTTTTCTTAAAATATTGTTAAAGGGGTTTTAAATAATAGATAAAGAAATAATTTCATACATACAGAAATAGTGCCTCAATTGAATCCAATATTGGTGGCAGTTATCCAGGGAAATGGTTCCCCTGGTCCTGGGAAAGCTGAAGTTTCCTAGGCTTTCACCAAAATGTGATGAAACATTTCCTTTATCAAGGGATACTCTTCCCCAGTCCTGGGAAGTTTTCCCTAGGGGAAATACAATATTATTTATTTATGAGGCTACATTACCACACTTATTATTTTAAAGTGTGGTAATTGCAAGTGGGTGGGCCAATTATAAGGCAGGGAGGAGGTGTGTGTCTAGTGAATTCATTATATAATCCATATGAATAGGATTAGGGCTAAAGGGGTATGTACAAATCTGCGATAGTGTGGTGGGATGTAGTTCATTACCCTAGAGCAGTGTTTAATGCCAGTGCAGCAGGTTCCTCTGACAACCCTCCTGCCCCCCTTCATTATCATATGTAATTCATGGAACTACTTCATTCCAAATCATGGAAAGTATATGACCATGGTAGACCTCTAATCATCTATTTCTGCCCACGTTATAAATTAAATCTCAGAAGGCTTACAGAAGCAAGGGAATCTTAGCTGAGTGCTTGTCTACTAAGCGGATGTCAATTTGTCAGCAGACTGTGCAAATGTTTGTCCTTCTCACGTAACACTGAATATTTATATACATTTTAAAGCAATCTGGAGACAGAAAGATAGGGCAAGGTGATGGATGGTTCTTATAAAAGATGTAGCCATACTGCCCTTGCCCAAGCAATGGGAGGTTACCCTGGCTGTAATGACAGCCACACATCTCTGTCAGAGAGCCGTATTAGAAAATAAATTATTTATATTTATATAATGCTGCCATTGGGGGAAAAAGTATGTTATTTTGTTATTAATATTGTTATAATGCTACAATTGTAAACAAATTGTTATTTTGTTATTTAAGTTCTATTGAAATAATATATTAACGTTTTTCATAATAACAATAAAAAGTGTGTATTTTTAAAAATAAGGCAACTGTCCAAATTGCTTATTTGACGGCTAAGAATAAAAGATAAAAAAATAAAAAAAGCCAATTTTTGACATGGAAGTTGACAAAGTAAATGGGCAGCTTGGTGGTTAATTACACATTTAAAAACTGAGGCAACAGTGAGAGCAATATCACCACTTAGTTGGAGGCTGAGTGGTTGTCTCAGTTGTCTCAGAGCATACTGTGCTTGGTTAGTTTATTTCTGTGCAATGAAGAAACAGAATCAGTTCATAAAAATGTGGAAGCGAACCAGGAAACCTTCCTAGTGAAGTGAGTTCTGTTGACTTAACTGTGTTTTGAATTTAGGGGGAACCAAGTTCTTTTGAATCCCAAACAGGGTTCATTTGTAAACAAAAACAAATGGACAATAGTGGTTCCTTTCGCAATGTAAGTGAATGGCAGATATACTTTTGAATGACTGGTTAATTCAGGTTTTTGAAGTGTAACATTATGGCTTAGTCTCTGTAACCAACAGTTATCTATGAAAAGTTATTCTAATTCTTAGCTAGTGCCTTGATATTGAGAATATCAAGTGGAGCCCCTGTGGAGATGTATTTAATAACAGAAGTATTAAGGCGTGAGGTAAGAGGGCAGTGATGGATGGAGAAGCCACTTTAAATTAACATCCTGCCTGTTCAGGTTCCTCTTGACACAGTGTTTACTCGCAGGGAACCAGGCTTCTTAATAAAGACATTTGTAATCCTAATTAATTACAGGGGGTCTGAATCCTGGTTAAATAGGAGTGGGCAATCCCTATCTACTCAGTATCAGCTCTAATACATACAATATATTTAAATACTTCTCAGTAGAGCAAGTGCACCACTTTGTGGTAAACAGTGAGTTAAAAATAAAATACGTAGTTTCCATACATATTATTTTCCTTAATTAACCACTTCAGCTCCAAGGCGTACGCATGTACGTCAAATGAAAGAGCACTTGCAATGCTATGCAGTACCTGTGTACGTCAAGGTTTGCCGTCTATCCTATGTTTTTTTTTTTCGTGCCAAAAATGTTTGCAGTTTGGCTGTGAATCAACTTTCTAAGGCAAGCAGATCACTTGCAATGCCTGCACCAAGCAGTGCTGTACTTTGCTTTGCTACAATCCCTCCCACACAAGGCAAGCAGAGACCACAGAAAAGATGCAGGGTCTACTACATTATTGCAGCTGTGTTTTTTTTCTTCTTTTTTTCTGCTATATGAAATATCTATATAGTTGCTTTAATGATCACGTGTGCGAGAATGATGTCAAAGTTTGCACATGTGCAGTACACTATCAGAATAAGTTTTCTGAAAAATGCGTTTACATGACATTAATTATGTTAGTTTTTGGAATACTAGTCTTATTTTCCCGAAACTCACTTTCGGAATTTTCCGATACGTTTTCGGAAAACTGTGTTTACATGACTTTTGATATCGGAATTACTTTTCGGAAAACTATATATTCCGAAAAATATCGGAATTCTTATGTTCATGTAAGCGCACTGTATGGCTCACACTTTCTGTAATGTTGAAATGTTGTGGCAGGGAGGAGGTATCCTGTAAAGGAGAAAGGTTCTCCTGCAGCATACTGGACCACTACAGGTGGTCCAGTACTGTATATGTAAATATACATTTTCAAATTTTCTGGTATTGATTTGGCAATAATATGGTTAATACCCTGCAAGGTGAGCAAATCAGCCACCCAAACTGATTTCTACAGACAGCCAAGTGGAGACAATGTCAATCCACAATTTATAATTACCTGTCTACTTCTGTATACAAGGGAATGTGGTTCCTCAGAACTGAATGACAAAGTTACATATCTGATGCAAACTTGTGAAGTATGGTTCAGAACAAAAGCCCTGTGTTTGAGACGTGCAACCTGCCATGTGTAAAATCTTCAGTTCATGTTCTGCCTGATTGAGGCCATTTTCATTGTATCACGTATTTCTGGTGTTTCTGAACTTTAAGTGTGCCGACTTGCAGTAAAATGTATATCTTTGAACAATCTGTTGTTTCCTTACAACTTTCAGAATCCGGTCACAACTGCACTAAATTGATGTAAAAGGGCTGCTGTGAATACTAGATTTTGCTGTACCCTTTGATGCGAAACCAAAAATTAATTCACACTGAAAAGATGTATTTATTATTTCCTAATAAATAATTCCTCATTCTCATGGGCTACCAGAGTGAGACTGAGACTATTTCATTTACCTTTATCACAGCATACAGTATGTAATTATGGGAAAATATTGAAACCGAATCAGCCAATCACAGCCTGTCAGCTTGACGAGCTCAGCATCATTCAACAACAACAAACTGAGATAGTTCAGTAATATTGCTCCATTCACATATCTGGCACTGTCCAGATAAACTATAAGGAACAGACAAGTAAAAAGTTATTTGTTTAATAAAGTTATTTTTTTCTCTCTCTCGTTAAGTTTGTGTCCCTTTATCAACATTTTACTAAACCTTTTCTCAGCAAAAGGGTACCTGATGAATCATTACAAGTGCAAGGTAAACCTAGGTTTTAAAGTGTTGCTTTAAGAAAATAATCAGGAAACTTGGTTTCTAATAGCGATAGAGGCCTCTTGATGAAGGCTCTGCCATACGTAGTTGACCTTGACTTTCATTAGCACACTAGTGTAAGGAATGTGTTGTTGTTGTTATTATTATTATTATTATTATTATTATTATTATTATTATTATTAATAATAATAATAATAATAATAATAATAATAATAATTTCTATGCATGTCCTGAAAGTTTCATTCACATTCGGATGGAAAAAAGGCAAATTTGTGGTTACACCGTTTTCAAAAACCTTCGAGACCTCTACCCGGAAGAGTGCGCGTGCGTGACGTCACACCAGGACATTCTCTGTTGTAAACAAGTGAAAGCGATGTTACCGGTTCGGATGTTTTAGCATCTTAAATCAAACAGATTAGAAATGTTGGTCTTGTGCTTCATTTATATTGGCTTCACAAAAAAAAAAGCTTGTTTACATGTGCACTTCTCTCTCTTCCGTGGTTTGTTGATGATAGAGTAGCACATGACAGTTTTTTTTTTTGTGTCAGTTTCAGGTTTTTTAATTTGAATTTGTTTCTTGGCAGTATTTTCACGCCTGCTTTTAGTGAAAATCTTGTGCCAAGCATCCTTATTCAGACGGTGAATTTATCGCTTGATTGTTGCATCTATGCATCCCTGCTGTAGCGCGTTACTTGAATTTAGTACTTTATTCTTAACTTGTGGCCTATTAGAATCTGATATAGTCTACATCGATGGAAAAAAAATAATAAATAAATAAAGTTGAAGTTTATGTTAAGATTGGCGATCTAAATAATCCGGAGGCAGAAGATCTTACGCGAGAGTGTCCCGACGAAATCGAGAGACTTCACAGGAATGCATACGAGAGCGTGACATAACGTGATCACTGTGTTACATTATTTATTAATAATGTACATTGGGGGTTGTTGGCTATATAATCGCATCACTTAATACATATTTTCATCAAACAGTAAGAGATAATTATAATGAAATGATAGGATCATGCCCTTACTCTCTGCACCTCTCTTTTCCTGATAGCCGCTCGAGTCCTGGCGATTTTACTTTTTTTTTACTAGAAGATGCTGCTGTTCTGCAGGTACCATCCGCATTTTTGCTGAAGCACAGTTTGATTAATAAATGATCAATACACAACATATTCAACTCGCAATAAATATACAAGAAACAAACAAACAAACAAAAAAAGCAAGAGACACAAAAATCTAACAAGTCAACAACAATTAAATCGAATAAAACAAAAATGATTGGGCAGCTGGTGTTTTTTATTGATTGGATTAAACACAAAGAAATGGTAATTGACTTAAAAACAGTTTGTCTTGAAAATGTAAATGGTCTGTAACGAGAATTCTATGCAGTGCGTAATGCTGGTCAAGAGTACTCAATGTTATGTTAGCCTCTGTGCTGGTCTAAATCGCTCAGTAAACAGTGCAGACTTAAATTCTATCAATTTTTATAAGTGGGATAACACACTCCAGGGCTTGTGCATTGTGTTGCATTAACATATGGCTTTGTTGGTTGAAGGCACTCAGCTTTGCTTTGTGCCTCTAACCCAACTACAGCCATATGTTAATGCAGAACAAAACACAAGCCCTGGAGTTATCCCTTATTTTACAAGCTGCTGTGTTGAGTGCACATATGAGTGCAATACACAAACTCCTCAGTAAAGAATACATTTTACACACTCCAAAACTATATATGACGGAGAGTTTAGACCTTTTTTTTTTTAACTTGGATACATTGTCCATGTATGCATTTTTTCCTGCTTCTGTAGCTGAGTTTTTAAGGTCTCAAATTTTGGGTTTGCAATGGGATCTATAAACTATGCTGCCGCTTCCTTTCAGTAATTATGTAACCTTTCCACGGACCACCTGAAGGGAGCCGACAGACCACAGATTGAGAACCTCTGCTGTAGATATACTTATTTGTTTATTTAGCTGACGCCTTTATCCAAGGCGACTTCCAGAGACTAGGGTGTGTGAACTATGCATCAGCTGCAGAGTCACTTACAATTACGTCTCACCCGAAAGACGGAGCACAAGGAGGTTAAGTGACTTGCTCAGGGTCACACAATGAGTCAGTGGCTGAGGTGGGATTTGAACCGGGGACCTCCTGGTTACAAGCCCTTTTCTTTAACCTCTGGACCACACAGCCTCCATATACTTACACTACCTGTTCCAGATATAAACATGTGGTATCGGTATTCACACTTGTACCTGTAAAAAACTCTCTTGGTTCTGTATAAAATGTGCATTGCTAATTTCACATGGGTTTATAAAAGTGTAGTTACTAATTGGTTTCAGTTTCCTTTTAAGGATTTGTAAAAGTAATTAAGACATTAATAAGTGGAGATCGATTCGACTGGTATAAAGTCATTCATTTTCACCTGTGTGACGGATCAATAAAACAATTTATTTCACAGGATACATAAGAGCCTACCAGCAGCAGTGCAGTATTCAGAAAAGAGTCCCCTTCATAAGGAACAAGGGCGGTATTTTTCCAGTTCCTGGTAAGCTCTCAGCATATTGATCAGTTACTAATTAAATGAAGAAACATGAATATATTAAAATTTGTACGAGTGGAATCTATTTAAAGTAATCACTTGTTAATTACTTTTTTTAAAAGCTTAATATTTTTAAATAAAGTTGTCTTTAACTTTGAAACATCTCAGGTACAAGGTACAATACTACTGCTACAATGTAATTTATAGTAAAGTAATTATCAGGAATACTTGTTAACTACAGACTAGAAACTACGCCCACTGCAAACAACATTGTTTAAGTGGAATTTAAGTCCTTATATGTCATAACGTCTTGTGTTCTCAAGTTATCTAAGTGTGACATACATACAGACAGAGAGACACCTCCATATGTCCCTGCAATCTGATACCCCAAAAAAACATATGCTAAAAAATGTGAACAAGAAGTTTCATCACCATTTAATAGTCGGTTTTCAAAATATGTACAATACAAAAATACTGAACTAGATCATTTATGATGGGTTTGGTACCTTAAATGAACATTTCAAATCCTGTAAGTGTTGCATTTCTCCAAACAACAAGGGTATTTTGACAGAATTATAATGGAGCAAAAACTCTGCTTGTGTCGGAGAAAAACACAAAAGGAAATATGTATTTTCACACTTGCCTTCCTTAAAGGAATTACAGGCAGAAATCATTGAGGAATGGTCATGTATCCCTTTTAATCAACACTTTGCAGACTAGTCACAATGAGTCAATGCTTTCCTGGCTATCCATGCAGGCCATATACCCTATTGATAGTGTTATTATTTTTTGCCCCATCCCTATACTTTTATAGGAACTACACTGTTACTCCAGATGTACTGGAATCCCAGTGTAGTCAATAGGATTTTAAATAAAGTATAATCCTACATTTTGTTAAATGCCTTGTCCAATAAATTATATTCCCTCTGTTACACTGCAACCAAATGATTTATTAACTTATCTGTATTTTCTTTCTGCACTCCCACAGGTTTAACAGTTGGTTGCTAATGTTACATTTTCCACATCGACATGTAAATACTAATAAAAGCAACTGAGTGGAAACCCCATACATTAGTAAAGTAAGATTAGATGAGGAGCAAACACAAAACTGGCCTACTTCAGTTATAGACGAAATACTTTCCTTCCTTCCATTTGATATTTTGGATAAGCTGGATGCCATGTTTTAGTGCTTACAGATGTCACTGGAGATCTTTTGATCATAATGTGTAGAAATACCATAACACTATAATTAGGGTGTCAGGCCATCGTGGACAGTCAGGCAGGACAGCATTGTTTTGACGTATCACGTTTACAAGGTGTTAGTATTATTCTGCGGGGATCTATGAGTATTCCTCAATTATAATTGGCACTTGCCAACCAAGCACCTACTACAAGCCCTCCTTTCAAAATCTACGTCCATTGTGACTTGCAATATCAAGAGACAACGTTTATATGTGACAGAATACAAGATAGGTATTTCATTTGCATAATAAATTACAACAAATAGTCACGGGAGGGACAGTCCAATTGAAGCAATTAAGGATAGTTTCAAAAGATTATGAAGGGCATATACAGTATGCAGCCAGGATATGATTTAAAAACTGTATTATAAAGATGCCTGTTGGGACATGTCTCATATTTCTGATGTGACATGGTTCTCCAGTTCCACTTCATTGACCATACTTCTTGAAATAAAGCTGCTGCTTCATTGATCAACCTGACTTGCACCGATACGTGATTCATGTATGCAGTGCACAGTAAATTAAGAAAACCACTGATGCAGAAAGAAATATGAAGTTACTATGGCTTATGCTATATAGTGTAGCTATGCACACAGGACCATTTTGAAGATTTAACACTAGAACTACTGTACGAAAACGGACAAATTGACCGCTACATAGACAACAATTGTAATTTGCTTATACAGTACAGTATTCTATTTTATTATTTGTATTTCAGTCAGGACTGTGTCTGCAATATATTGAACTGTGATTAGATCAGTCTGCAGCCCTAACATGAAAGGCTTCTTGTAATCTGAGGTGTCTATTGTAATTCAATCAGCCTTTTGAAACTTCTACAAAAGGCTGATGAAAAAAGACTACTGAAAAAAAACAACTGGAGACTGTGGAGTTTTACAATACAACAAAGTATGGAGTTGACATTTTTGACTGTACTTAGATTTATTGAACAGTTCTTTTATATATTGGTAATTAATTCCAGAAGTGTTGCATTGGTTAAATTGTTATGCTTTTGTGACATCTAAATATGTTATATTTAATATTATATAATATATTACGTGTAATGTTACAACTCATGGTCTAGAGATGCCCTCTAACAGATGTAATTCTATTTAATAGTATCAAATTTGATGGCTCTTGGATAATTGATATCTGGTTGAAGATTACTCCATTTAACTGATTGATTGCAAATTCAATGGTCAAAGCAGCTGTTTATTTCGTTGTTTGGTCATTTGCGACCGTAAATAATAATAACTGACAATACACAACAATGTATATTAGGACAGTTACAAACCACAGGGTTCAGCCCCGAAATAATAATTCAATAATACAATAATACAAGCAACAGGCATGGTCACAAGTCCACAGTGAGTGCTCTGGTGCAGGTGGTGAAATACAATTATAGTGAACGGTGAGGTAGTGCAGTCTGGGTTTGGAGCTGGCTTCTTAGCGACAGCTCCCAGATCTTAGCCATCTAACAATGACAAACAAGACTATTTCTAGACAGACAAAAACAACACGAAACACTCACGGTTCTTTTTATGGTTCTCCAGCTGTCTTTCCGTAACCATAACAAAAGGAACAGATTGCTTCGCCACATCCCCTTTTATACCTTCAGTCACGCCCCCTTCGGTAGCGAGTGCAATCTCTTTTTCTCCAATCAGCAAAAAGTGTACAAATAAGATTATTTTGTCTGGCCTTATTCATATACACTACCGTTCAAAAGTTTGGGGTCACTTAGAAATTTCCTTGTTTTCTATGAAAACATACATGAAATGAGTTTGAATAGGAAATATAGCAAAATGAATAGGAAATATAGTCATTGACAAGGTTAGAAATAATGATTTTTAATTGAAATAATAATTGTGTCCTTCAAACTTTGCTTTCGTCAAAGAATCCTCCATTTGCAGCAATTTCAGCCTTGCAGACCATTGGCATTCTAGTTGTCAATTTGTTGAGGTAATCTGAAAAGATTTCACCCCATGCTTCCTGAAGCACCTCCCACAAGTTGGATTGGCTTGATGGGCACTTCTTACGTACCATACGGTCAAGCTGCTCCCACAACAGCTCAATAGGGTTGAGATCCGGTGACTGTGCTGGCCACTCCATTATAGACAGAATACCAGCTGACTGCTTCTTCCCTAAATAGTTCTTGCATAGTTTGGAGCTGTGCTTTGGGTCATTGTCCTGTTGTAGGAGGAAATTGGCTCCAATCAAGCGCCGTCCACAGGGTATGGCATGGCGTTGCAAAATGGAGTGATAGCCTTCCTTCTTCAAGATCCCTTTTACCCTGTACAAATCTCCCACTTTACCACCACCAAAGCACCCCCAGACCATCACATTGCCTCCACCATGCTTGACAGATGGCATCAAGCACTCCTCCAGCATCTATTCATTTGGTCTGCGTCTCACGAATGTTCTTCTTTGTGATCCGAACACCTCAAACTTAGATTCGTCTGTCCATAACACTTTTTTCCAATCTTCCTCTGTCCAGTGTCTGTGTTCTTTTGCCCATCTTAATCTTTTCTTTTTATTGGCCAGTCTGAGATATGGCTTTTTCTTTGCAACTCTGCCTAGAAGGCCAGCATCCCGAGTCGCCTCTTCACTGTTGACGTTGAGACTGGTGTTTTGCGGGTACTATTTAATGAAGCTGCCAGTTGAGGACCTGTGAGGCGTCTGTTTCTCAAACTAGACACTCTAATGTATTTGTCCTCTTGCTCAGTTGTGCACCGGGGCCTCCCACTCCTCTTTCTATTCTGGTTAGAGCCAGTTTGCGCTGTTCTGTGAAGGGAGTAGTACACAGCGTTGTAAGAGATCTTCAGTTTCTTGGCAATTTCTCGCATGGAATAGCCTTCATTTCTCAAACAAGAATAGACTGACGAGTTTCAGAAGAAAGTTCTTTGTTTCTGGCCATTTTGAGCCTGTAATCGAACCCACAATTGCTGATGCTCCAGATACTCAACTAGTCTAAAGAAGGCCAGTTTTATTGCTTCTTTAATCAGCACAACAGTTTTCAGCTGTGCTAACATAATTGCAAAAGGGTTTTCTAATGATCAATTAGCCTTTTAAAGTGATAAACTTGGATTAGCAAACACAACGTGCCATTGGAACACAGGACTGATGGTTGCTGATAATGGGCCTCTGTACGCCTATGTAGATATTCCATTACAAATCAGCCGTTTCCAGCTACAATAGTCATTTACAACATTAACAATGTCTACACTGTATTTCTGACCAATTTGATGTTATTTTAATGGACAAAAAATTTGCTTTTCTTTCGAAAACAAGGAAATTTCTAAGTGACCCCAAACTTTTGAACGGTAGTGTATATACAGTGTATATATATATATATATATACAGTACTGTGCAAAAGTTTTAGGCAGGTGTGAAAAAATGCTCTAAAGCAAGAATGCTTTCAAAAATAGACATGTTAATAAATTATATTTATCAATTAACTAAATGCAAAGTGAGTGAACAGAAGAAAAATCTAAATCAAATCCATATTTGGTGTGACAACCCTTTGCCTTCAAAACAGCATCAGTTCTTCTAGGTACACTTACACAAAGTCAGGGATTTTGTAGGCATATAGTCAGGTGTATGATTAAACAATTATACCAAACAGGTGCTAATGATCATCAATTCAATATGTAGGTTGAAACACAATCATTAACTGAAACAGAAACAGCTGTGTAGGAGGAATAAAACTGGGTGAGGAACAGCCAAACTCAGCTAACAAGGTGAGGTTGCTGAAGACAGTTTACTGTCAAAAGTCATACACCATGGCAAGACTGAGCACAGCAACAAGACAAAAGGTAGTTATATTGCATCAGCAAGGTCTCTCCCAGGCAGAAATTTCAAGGCAGACAGGGGTTTCCAGATGTGCTGTCCAAGCTCTTTTGAAGAAGCACAAAGAAACGGGCAACGTTGAGGACCGTAGACGCAGTGGTCGGCCAAGGAAGCTTACTGCAGCAGATGAAAGACACATCATGCTTACTTCCCTTCGCAATCGGAAGATGTCCAGCAGTTCCATCAGCTCAGAACTGGCAGAAAACAGTGGGACCCTGGTACACCCATCTACTGTCTGGAGAAGTCTGGTCAGAAGTGGCCTTCATGGAAAAAGCCATACCTCCGACGTGGAAACAAGGCCAAGCGACTCAACTATGCACGAAAACACAGGAACTGGGGTGCAGAAAAATGGCAGCAGGTGCTCTGGACTGAGAGACTCAAAATTTGAAATATTTGGCTGTAGCAGAAGGCAGTTTGTTCGCCGAAGGGCTGGAGAGCGTACATGAATGAGTGTCTGCAGGCAACAGTGAAGCATGGTGGAGGTTCCTTGCAAGTTTGGGACTGCATTTCTGCAAATGGAGTTGGGGATTTGTCAGAATTAATGGTCTCCTCAATGCTGAGAAGTACAGGCAGATACTTATCCATCATGCAATACCATCAGGGAGGCATCTGATTGGCCCCAAATTTATTCTGCAGCATGACAACGACCCCAAACATACAGGGAAAGTCATTAAGAACTATCTTCAGCGTAAAGAAGAACAAGGAGTCCTGGAAGTGATGGTATGGCCCCACAGAGCCCTGATCTCAACATCATCGAGTCTGTCTGGGATTACATGAAGAGAGAGAAGCAACTGAGGCTGCCTAAATCCACAGAAGAACTGTGGTTAGTTCTCCAAGATGTTTGGGCCAACCTACCTGCTGAGTTCCTTCAAAAGCTGTGTGCAAGTGTACCTAGAAGAATTGATGCTTGATGCTGTTTTGAAGGCAAAGGGTGGTCACACCAAATATGGATTTGATTTAGATTTTTCTTCTGTTCACTCACTTTTGCATTTAGTTAATTGATAAATATAATCTATTAACATGTCTATTTTTGAAAGCATTCTTACTTTACAGCATTTTTCACACCTGCCTAAAACTTTTGCACAGTACTGTATATATATATATATATATATATATATATATATATATATATATATATATATATATATATATATGTGTGTGTGTGTGTGTGTGTGTGTGTATCTTACTGTACATCGTTGGGTTCAAGAAATGCAGGCGAAAAAGTATGAAATAGCCTCCTCAAATGAAAGACTCCCATGCTGCCTATGCCATCCCCTCTGATCCCCTGTTCATCAATGCAAGCCTAATAAAAAACAGTTTCTTTGTTTTCTTTGTTTAAATATAGCTGATACAGCATATGTAAATAAATATTTAATTATATATTTTGTTTAAAGATAGCTGATACAGCACACGTAAATAAATAAATAAATAAATAACAGAGAATGTTTTTGAAGTTCATACTGTATAGTTGGCAAAGTTTTTCTCAGTCTGGTTTGCGACTGCTGCATAATCCAGTTCATATCCCGCCTGTCATATTTGTTTTCGTCGAATTGAATTTGTTTGAATTTCAGACAGTCAGAAAACAGTGACAGTAATGTTTTAATCACCATTTTAGTGTTTGCTGCATCTTTCTTTTGTAGTATGTTTTGTAATTAATTTTCTGTTAACTCACAGAATCGGTATTCAGCCATTTTCTCTTGTGAAGAGTGTAGGGGAGAAAGGCGTTCCTTTGAAATGGGGCAAATGAAGCGCACTTCCCAACCTTAGAGGCCCAGCCATGCTGGCCTCATCCTCCACCAGGAAGTTTCTTTGCGAGCCAGAGTGGACCCCTGACAGAAGCTATCCTTTTTCCTCTATTCACTATCCATTTTCACCCTTGCCTGTATCCCTATCTGGAAAGCAAAGCTTGTTCCCAGCCTCAGAGTCCAGCCATGCAGCCGTTTTCTTTTTCCAGCATTCCAATCTCCCCCCGTGAGGGATGTGAAGCTCAGTACTCACCTCCCTCAGAAAAGGCGAGCCTTGCAAGCTGGGGAGACCACTGGACTTCTCTTCATACTCCAGATATCCTATTTTTTCTCTTCCCAGCCCTGGAGGCCAGTCAGTGTGGCCTTGCCTCTGCCAGGGCAGCTCTAGGCAAGCAAAGGGGAGACCTTGTCCTCTTTTCTAAATCACAAGCACTTTCCTCCCATATAAACTCTCGAGGTTCTTCCTTAACGCAGCCCTTGCTCCTATCCCGAGAACTACCAGTATTTTGAAAATGCACTCTATTAAATATTTTGACTGGATATTTTTTTACATCATTAACCTAAAGTGTTGGGTTTCAGCTGTTCATAGACTACCTTAAGGATCAGAATTTCTGAAGCTACCCTTTTGTAGGAAATCTTGTATATACAGTATAATTAATATATATAGGCAGTCAAAAAATGCTTAGCAAATAGTACATGGATACACACAAAACTCTTATGGTATTTGTGTAACACTATGTCTGGGTTTTTGTTTTGTTTCCCTTTGCTTTTTTATTTTATTTTATTTATCTTTTTGGTGGCCAAATGAGACAAGCTGCTTCAGCACAACTTAAAAACATCTTGTAAACTCTGCAGTTTTAAAAATCTGCAAGATATCAATCATGCAAGGCCAAATTGGAACACTGACAGAAATATTAAAAAATTCCCTCCCATGTTTTAATATTAATTAGTTCATTTGAATTTTGAAGGAGACTTTCTTTCCCTAAAACTACATGTAAACCCAAATTGCCTGAAAGGTACTACCAAAATAGCATGATATAATTTTGCATGTAAACCAAGCTATTGTGTAGAATTTTTGTATTTCAGATTCAATTATAAAAGTGTAGAATATCTATTTTTGATCATTATCACATAATGCATTGGGTTGTCTAAAATGCACTATATACATTTGTAATGCTTCTACAACATGTTGTGCATGCATATTGTTATGTTATTTATTGCTATTTGTGTGTTATAGAATCTTAACAGAAAGTTGCTTTTTAAATAACTTCTTGGCATCCTTTTTAAATAAAACAAAATATGTTTATTGTATTTCTACATCACATTAATCCCTTTATGTAGCACAGGGCTGGATTAAAAGACATGGTGGCCCTACGCTGACCCATATTTTGGGGGCCCTATGCATATTATGGTGAATGGTGTTATTGGCATATTGGTTAATCTGACCCTGGATTTTTTTGGCCATGGAATTTTCACAAAAAATGAAGAAAAGAAGGTGACAAATACAGATGCAGTCACTGTTCAGTATTTCCCATCATGCCTGGGTAACCATGAATTTTCCACTTTCAAACCAAAATTAGGCACTCTTATGGTTTGCAGACTTGAGAATTGCATTTAAAAAAAAAAAAAAAGATTTTATATTCAATGTGGTTGGCGTTGCACTTTATAATTCATTATGGAGGGATAAATATATATTCTCCAGATTGTGGAGCTGTGTTAAAGGTGATCTATATGTAACACTGTTTTTTTTATTTAATTTAACTTAATTTAATTTAATTTAATTTCATTGTATTTAATTGTATTTTATTTTAGTTATTTTTTTTATATAGTTTTGCTATTTCTGCGAGATTAGGCTTCACAGTGATTAGGCTTCTTGGCTGAAAAATCACAACCAAAAACTTTAAACCCTTTTTTTCATGGCAGAAAGGGGACATTAGAATAAGAGAACTTTACTGAAATGAGGTAATTTTGCAGTGTTACATTACTATCGAACCAAGAGCACATTATAAACAAAATGATCTATGTACTACAAGACTTACATCATATTGGAGAGGAAAAAACAAACAAACAGTAGTACTTCAATTGTAAGACTTTGCAGAGGACAGAAAAGGCAGATGCAGGAGCTCATGGAAATACAGAAGGTTGCATAACAAAGAAACTAAAGAATGCTAAAGTCATTCACAGATGTATTTGCTGTATAAAAATGTTACTGGGTTGAATAATTTTGAAAATATAAATGGTTCTATTTTTGGACAGTTTTTAAATTGTATGTTGCTGTACAACAATACTTACATATAATAGAATCATCTTAATTGCAAGCGTAAACTGAACTGTAGCCATCTGTAAATAAAACATGTAATATAACAATCACAGCACTGTGGAACAATGCTCTCAACGTAGTTTTCAATCCGTACAGGACTCTAAAGCATGGTGTTGGCTCTCGATGCAAGTGCAATAGAGGCATTAAACAGCAGATGTTCTGCACAATCTATCATACATTTGTTATACTATCAATTGATTGGTGAGCTGCTCCGATGTCTGTAGGAAGAGAACAAATGTAGGAGTGGACTGCAACTGATGTCCAGCGACCCATAGTTTTTATAAAGTGATGACCAACATTGGCTTTTGCTGCTGCTGAGGCTACGCTGATCCTGAATGAGTGTGGGGTATAGAACTGGAGAGAAAGACCTGCTTTGTTGATGAGAGAAGAAAGGTGAGTTGCGAACCAGTGTCTTGTAATAACATTATGGGAACAATCAATAAATAGGGGATCTAGGGGACTAAATGGTTTTTTGACAGATAGGAACCTGGAAAAGGAAGCGTAAGGGCAGATGTGGGAGTTTATCTTGGATAATTGAATAAATTGTCCTTCACGAAGCTGGTCAGATCAGGAATTATTGAAAGGTCACAAGAACGAATACATATGGCTGGGAAACTGGATAGTGATGGTACTGTGGATTCTGCACGTCTTAGAAATCCGAAGAAAGCTGACAGGCACGTAGCTTCCATCACCAGGTCGTCAAATGGGTTGAAACATCCTGTGCGCAAAATTGAAATTAATTGAGAAAGAATGTCTGTAGATATGGATAGTCTGGATGGAGATGACGGGGGAAGGCTCTTAGAAATTCCTCCGAGTGTGAGGCGCACTGCTGGGATAGAGATAATTGTTTGTGAGGGGATGGACAAGCTGCAATAATGAAATTGAATACCTGAGATATAGGATTTTATGGATGCTGGTGAAAGATGAAGAATGTCTCAAGCATGGACGATGAATGCTACAGTCCAATTTTCATTGAATGGGGTAGGGGATATTCGATTCTGGGCACAGAATGAAGAGAATGACGACCAACCTGTAGCATAGGAGGACCTGGTAGATGGAGAGAGGGCTGATGACATGTATTTTCTTGCAGATGAGAGTAGGTTGGAGAGTGATGTGTTTAATTACAGTGCCTTGCATAAGTATTCACCCCCTTGGACTTTTCCACATTTTGTAGTGTTACAAATTGGAATTAAAATGGATTTAATTGGGATTTTTACCATTTGATTTACACAACATACTTAACACTTTGAAGGTGCAAAATAATTTTTATTGTGACACAAAAGTTAATTAAACAAAAAAAAAGATATTTGTTGGTTGCATAAGTATTCACCCCCCTGAGTCAATATTTGGTAGAAGCACCTTTGGCAGCAATTACAGCTGTGAGTCTTTTTGGGTAAGTCTCTACCAGCTTTGCACATCTGGATCCTGCAATTTTTGCCCATTCTTCTTGGCAAAATTGCTCAAGCTCTGTCAAGTTGGATGGGGACCGTTGGTGAACAGCAATTTTCAAGTCTTGCCACAGATTCTCAATCGGATTGAGGTCTGGGATTTGACTGGGCCATTCTAAGACATTCAGGTTCTTGTTTTTAAACCACTCCAGTGCAGCTTTGGCTATGTGTTTAGGGTCATTGTCCTGCTGGAAGGTGAACCTCCGCCCCAGTCCCAGGTCTCTTGCAGACTGAAACAGGTTTTCCTCTAGAATTTCCCTGTATTTGGCTCCATCCATCTTGCCCTCAATCCTGACCAGTTTCCCAGTCCCTGCTGATGAAAAGCAACCCCATAACATGATGCTGCCACCACCATGCTTCACTGTGGGGATGGTGTTCTCAGGGTGATGAACAGTGTTGGCTTTGCGCCACACATAGCGTTTTGCGCCAAGGCCAAAAAGTTCAATTTTGGTCTCATCAGACCAGAGAACCTTTTTCCACATGTTTGCTGTGTCTCCCACATGCCTTTTGGCAAAATCCAAGCGGGATTTGATATGGGTTTTTTTCAGCAATGGCATTCTTCTCGCCACTCTTCCATAAAGCCCAGCTTTGTGGAACGTCCGGGTTATAGTTGTCCCATGGACGGTTTCTCCCAGCTCAGCTGTGGATCTCTCCAGCTCCTTCAGAGTTACCATTGGCCTCTTGGTTGCTTCTCTGACTAATGCCCTCCTTACCTGGTCACTGAGTTTTGGTGGACGGCCTTCTCTGGGCAGAGTCGCGGTTGTGCCATATTCTTTCCATTTTTTAATAATGGATTTAACGGTGCTCCGGGGGATGATCAAAGTTTGGGATATTTTTTTACCCAACCCTGATTGGTGCTTCTCCAGAACTTTATCCCGGACTTGTTTTGATAGCTCCTTGGTCTTCATGATGCTGTTTGTTTAGATATGCTCTCTAACAAACTCTGGGGCCTTCCAGAAACAGGTGTATTTAATCTGAGATCATGTGACACTTTAATTGCACACAGGTGGACTCCATTCAATTAATTATGTGACTTCTGAAGGCAATTGGTTGCACCAGAGCTTATTTAGGGGTGTCACAGCAAAGGGGGTGAATACTTATGCAATCAAGACTTTTCAGTTTTTTATTTGTAAATAATTTTGAAAAATATGTTGATTTTTTCCCCACTTCGACATTATGGACTATTTTGTGTAGATCAGTGACAAAAAATCCTAATTAAATCCATTTTAATTCCAGGTTGTAACACTAGAAAATGTGGAAAAGTCCAAGGGGGGTGAATACTTATGCAAGGCACTGTAAATATGAGATGATGGAACGGAACTCGAAGAGGGATTGGAGCTGCTGAAGGAACCAGACTGCGAAACTTGGTGATCTGTAAACGAGATAAAGCATCAGCTGCATTATTGAAAATACCTGGAAGATGACAAGCTTGTATTATAAAGTTGTAGGAAACTGAAATCTATATGAGATGGCGGAGAAGATGCATGATAAGGGGGGAGAAGGATCTGCCTTTATTGATGATATACACAGTAGGTTGATTGTTGCTGAAAAATAAAATTGATTTCCTAGACCAGGAGTGCCCCCAGAGGTGAGCTGCTGTGACTATAGGGTAGATTTCGAGAAGAGCTGATGATTTGAGATGCAGGGAAAGATTTTGAATTTCATGAGGCCAACTGTCGTAAAACCATTCATTGCCTTGGACACCTCCGAATCCTAGGGAAGAAGCATCGGTATACAGACATAAATCGTGAGGGGCAGAAATTAAGTCATTGTAAAATAGCAAGAGTCCGTTCCCGTGTTGCAGAAGAGTAGACCATATTTTGATGTCTTTTCTGGCTTCTGGGGAGATTTTTTCATGGGAATCCAGGCTTTTTGCTGTTAAGGAATGGGCGAAAAGGTGAGAAATGAGTCCTGCCTTGGGGAATAATACAGAATGGATAATTGAAATGGCCTAGAAGAGATAGAAGGTTGCACTTAGAGATTGATTTTGCTGCTTGAAGTTTATTGATGAGATGGCAGATGCAGGCTATTTTATCAGAAGGAAGGCTGGCTTCAAATTTAACTGTATCTAAAGTGATTCCAAAAAACTCGAGTCGGGAAACTGGACCAATGGTTTTATCTTCTGAAAGGGGGACTCCTGGAGAAGAAAATCGAGTTTAAAAACTTTAAATGGCTTGAGCTGGAGGGTCTGAGGGGGGATATAAGGAGAATATCATCAAAGAGATGGAGCAGGAAGGGGACCCGATATGAGTTAAGAAGAATCCAACAGAGCGCTTCGGAGAGAGAATCAAAAATTCAGGCTGCTGCGGCAGCCGAAGGTGAGTTCAATGGTGAACTAGAATTGATCCTGCCAGCAGATTCCGAAGAGATGATGAAGAGAGGGGTGAATAGGCATAACTTTTAATGCATCAGATATGTTGGCATTTGCGAGCCAGGCACCATGACCTGCTATTTTTATGAATTTGATGGCATCTAGAACTGTAATGTAATGAAGGGAGAATTGTTCCTGGGGAATTAGGGCATTGATACGTGTAGAGCTGCCTCTTGGGGCTGAGAGAAGGGGTCATCCATGAAACCTTTGTCCACTTCGGCTCAGATTAAGGATGAGATGACTAGGGGCTCTAAAGTAGCTGATCTGAGATTTTTTGATGAATGAGAGATAGATGGGATGATGAATAAACCTATAGAAAATCCTTACTGGAGGCCATTAATAAGATAGCCGGCGAATTGTTTATCGGGATGCTGCTGGAGTGTGCTGGCAAGGACTTGGATACAGGTGGGGGTAGAAACTAACAATAGTTTTGATTGTCATTTGGGAATGACTGGACAAATAGATTTTGAGTGTGCATCCCCACAGTAGCTGCATGAGTGGAGGAATCTACATTGAGGGCGAGTACAAAAGTTATTATTAAAGTTATTGCAAATTTGTTTGGCTGTGGAGAAATTGATGGGGTGGCCGTAAACATCCTTTGCTGATGGGGAGAAGAGAATGAATTGGGGCTGTTATACCATCTCTGAATCTGGGAGGGGTAGCTGGAGGTCTGGACGATGAAGGGGCAACCGCTGTTTTTGGGCATAGGGCTGTTGAGTGGGCAGTAGAAGCGCAGACTCTGCATGCATTAGCCCGAAGGCCAATGAAAATAAAGTTAAAGAGATCGTTGTCTGGGGAAGACCAATCAATAATAACGTTATCTGAAGAGAGAATTGCTGCTTCTTTGGCTGAAAATGCTTTATGGTATTCAAAAAACACGATTCCCCCGAATCTCACAGATAACTCTACAATGTAATACAGATTCTGATCGAGTTTAGCACAGCGATGAGGATAGGCAGAGCAGAGGACGTCCCGGAAGATAGAGAAGGAGAGAACAAACTCTCCAACAGAAACATTTCTAAGAAGACGGGGATCACAGGATTTTAATGTGACTGATCTCCACAATCAACAACTCCATGATAAATGAATTTTGATGATGCAGTAAGAATGGCAACGAGATTAACATCCTTACCTTTGATTATTTGACAGTGTAATTGAGGGGAAAGAGCGTGGCGGCGAGTAGCTGCTGCAGACTGAGAAGAAGCTGATGCGAGGTTGAATTCTGGTGTGATTATGGTTTCCTTTTTGAGCGACGCAGCTGGAGAGGCTCTGGGTCAGGGACTGTAACAAAGGATCAAGATGGCGCAAGAGGTATGGAAATGTTCCGTGAATCTTCTGGTTCAGAAGAAGACAAGGTAGGTAACTCCATGTTCTGTGTCGGGTCCGGTCCAGTTCAGAAAAGAAAAATTAAGCAACTAGTAGCCTAATTGGCAGAAATGCACAAGCAGCAGATGGCTAAGAGTCAGAGACAACAACAGCAGCAGACGGAGCTACAACAGCAGCAGCAGCAAATGTTGATACTGCAGCAACAGCAGCAACACGAACAGCAGCTTGCACAGCTCATTGAGGGAAGAGCGGCCACGGTACTGTCCCTGACTAAAGCAAAGGTGAGGCCCCCAACAGAGGAAGCACCAACAGCCTGAAGTTCCTGTCCACAGGACACCCTGTGGAGATCAGGGTCATCAGTGGAGAGGCTGCCTTGATGTCCCTTCACACTGGTGTGGGCTCTGCAAATAGTCTGGGCACGGATGACAAGAATGCACATACCCGAGCTCTGAGAACTAGTGAAGAACTGGTGAAGTATTTATAAAAACTTGTTTTATGTCAATTTATAAAGTTCAATTTGTTATGTAATGCACTTCGGGTGACAGAACCACTTAGCTGTCATTCAATCATTGTGTTCTTGAGAAGACAGTCTTGCGTCTTAAGTCTTCCATGTAAGTGGTTGAGGAGATTATAACTTGAGATGGTTCAACACAACCATACAGAGAGATGGTTTCTGATGTCGCTGTCTATAAAAACTGCACTGCAAAACCTTGTACTACATGTGCTTTATTGATTGTCTTGCAAGCTCTTTGCCACCATATAATCCACAATGGCCTTTATCACTAACCCTGTGACCCTCCTCTCAGAACTGTATTCCTTTCCAACTCCCTCTCATTCATTTTATTTTAGGCCATTCTACTGGTTTGTTGGTCCTTTACAGTTGATAAAGGGGCCAGCACTGGGGTAACTGTCAGTCACAGGGAACAGGATCACATCGTAATCGCTGAGTATATTTTTAGAAATTATTCTGTTATCTTGATGTATTTATTTTAGCATTTCTGGAAATGACTTGCTGTTGTAATTACTGACATTATTATTGTAGAATGTCTTTGGTTCAAAGCCCCTTTTTTCATTAGCAGTCATAGTAGATAGGGAGAAGCTTCACTACTGTATACATTGCCATAGAAACAACACAGACAACGATAAAAATATACTGGTTGGGCATGCCGGGTCATAAGTTATGAAGCTACCTATGAGTTTATTAATTTTTATGTTAACAATGGAGCTTATTTATTTACATACAGGCAGCAACAGTTCTTATACAAATTGGAATACTATGTTTCCTTTACGGAATACTGAAATGTGTTTAGGTGGGATAATTCTAGTGTTTTAATTAAACTTAGAGTCAGTTTGATAATTCGCTATATTTTACCCTGTATTGTGTGTTATAAATCTTTATTTATGAGATCCCTGCATTGCACATGTAACAAACTGTTATAAAGTGGTATAGTGGTTAAAACAAGTCTGAGTGCCTAAAACAACAATGGTTTATAAGTTAAAAGAAATTACAGTACCTTAAAAAATAAATAAATATATATATATATATATATATATATATATATATATATATATATATATATATATATATATATATATATATATATATATATATATATATATATATATATATATATATTAGTGTTAGATTCATAAGGCTGTAACGCAGGGTTATTTTTCATCAGTAGACTCATGCTAATAATGTGTACTCAGAGTACTAATTGTTAGTACATATTTAATGATGATAGTTAATTATCTTTTTATTATCAACCATTGGCGACGACTACATTTAAATAAGCTGCTTGTAAAAGTAGAGGAGGGAGTTCTGCTGAAGAGCAGTTTCCAGAATGTAAGTGTATAGAGGGAAACTCTTCAGCCTAGAGAGAACCATCTTGATTGAGTAAAGTCAAATAAATGCATAACATACACAATCTTTAGTTATTCCATACATGAAGTGTGCAAATTAAGGTTCTCTTACCATGTGAGAATTTGTTAAAAAATGGAAAAGGATGGGAAGGTACAGCATGAAATAAATGTAAAGAGAGAGAGAGAGAGACTTACTTAGTTTACTTTAAGTATCCTAAGCTGAATGGTTGATATCTGCTCTGTGAAAGACCAGGCCTCTGCCGTGATATTCTCTGGACTGATTTCCTTCACTATGATGGATCCTCAGAAGCAGAGACTATCGTGGAGTGCAGGGATTAAAGAGAAAAGGCAGCTTGTCATCTGAAACAGACCGAGAAAAGGATTGCTGTTGAAATTGAAATCTACAGAGTCTTATAAACCAACAGCAGCAATGAAAAGCTCATAGAATGGTGAAGAGTCTCAACTGCTGCATTCCCTGATAAAGGCAATCAAATCTGACCTATGGAACAGTGGTTTCAATCCAGTCCAGGTCAAGTGTACTGAATGTCTTTGTAAAAGTACTGCCATACCTGAGCTGATAGGGCATGAATCTATTATCAAATACCACAAGTGATAGATAAAGAAAAGTGCAGAAACAAGAATACTGTTTTTCCTATTGCTATTGTACAGTTTTAGCTAATGCACAAAATCGCTTTAGATATACAGTATGTCTCAATTATTATTAAAAGTTTTTGATTCCTTATACAATCCACTAGGCAATCATTATCAAGTCACAGGGAATAATGATTGTCTGGGAGATTTGGTAGTGCAAAGATGAGGCCTGGTCACTATTAATCCCATTTGGTTCTTAATTCCCCTGGTCATTATTACAGTACAAAACTGTGTTCTACATTTGTTTAAAAAACAAGATGATTATTATTTTTTTATGCCTGGAATTTCTGGAGAATTAGCAACCTTTGTAGGAACTGTATAACAGGACCAATGTGCACCAGATTACCCAAACAGTCTAACCTGAAATGTTGTAGCCAGACCTTGCCAGTTCAGGATGGTTATGCACTAAATAAAATAAATAGTTGAACAGGTTCTTTATAACCAGGAAGCATACCCAGGAAAGACCAAAAATATCTAGTTAAAAAGGTTTTTGTTTTATTGCAAGTTTATAATTGTAGACAAATACACAAAATCTAAAATATCCACAATTTGGCCTAATCATGAAGCAAGTTCAGTAATTTATCAAAGTTGGCTTTAGTGTAAATAGGAGAAATGACACCACCATATATTAAGTGTTTATTCAACCAAAAAAAAAACAACTAATAATTTCAATAAAGTGTAAATAAAATATTGAAATTATTTAAAGTAAATATAGAAAATAAATGTATTCAAGCCAATGTTTAGTAATGCAGTGAAACCATAGGAAATTATGGGCAGGCAAGGCCAATCACAAGCAAGCATAGTATATACATTGGAAAAGAAAAGTACACTTTTAAAATGTTATTGTTTTGAGTTAGAGTTATTTATTGAGTGCATCTGCATGTTCAGATTGGCAGCCAATCATGGTCAGCAGGGTTTTTAACCTGTGTTGAGTGGTACTTGAAATCAAGGTAAAGTGACATTTCAATTGTATTTCAACACACCCCTCCTGCTCAATTTTTGTTTGTAGCCGAGTAATATTTTTGCCCAACATAACACACGACTGTGTGTGGTTGATGTAGGTCAATCATATGATAATGATATTCATCTAGACTGAAAGGAAAAGCAGAAGAACTTTTCTAATGAGGCAACAACCTTTAAAACAGGCATTAAAAGACAGCTGTCTCCTTTCATCTTTTTACAATTCCATACAACTAAATACTATTGCTTGTCAGGGCTTTTGTTTTATGCAGAACACAGTTATTATTCCTTCAGTAGAAAGAAAGCCTGCGTGACACCTTCAGTACTTTAAGATTCATAAAACTACTAATGATAATACAGCAATTAAAATATTTCCTTTGTCTTTTTCCCTGTTTACCAGCATTTCTGAATTTTTCATACTTCAAACTTAAACTCCAGAAATAACTACTCCACTTGATAGTTAAGAAATGATCCGTTCACACAAAAAACAAAACATTTTGGGGCTCGGAGTGGCGCATCCGTAAAGCGCTCTGCATGGAGTGCAGGATATGGCCTATAGCCTGGGTGTTGCCAGTTCGAGTCCAGGCTATTCCACTGCCGACTGTGGACAGGAGCTCCCAGGGGGTGGCGCACAATTGGCCGAGCGCTGCCCGAGGGAGGGAGGTAGGGCTCAGATCAGCCAGGGTGTCCTCGGCTCACGGTGCACCAGTGATCCCTGTAGTCAGGCCGGGCACCTGCGGGCTTGGCTGTAAGCTGCCCAGAGCTGCTTTGTCCTCCGAGGTGGCTGCATGGTGGGTCTGCAGTGTGAAAAGAAGCGGTGAGCTGACCGCACATGCTTCAGACGACAGTGTGTGTTCGTCTTCGCCCTCCTGAGTCAGAGTGGGGGTGGAAGCAGTGAGCTGAGGCGACTACTAAATTAAAAAAAACAAAAAAAACAAAAAAAACATTTTAAGAATAATCATTGATGGGAAAGAAACTGGTATAGATATAACTTAACAGATATGGCTAGTAGAGCGCTCCAGTTACATCTCTCATAAACCCGGATAGCCACGATTAGGGAAGTAAAATTGGAATGCCTCTGTGATATCATTCTAAAATCTTACAAACGTGCTGTATGAAATACTACCATAGACCCTTCTTAATTACCAAAAGTGCCACCCACTGGCATGGCACTTAGACGTCAGTTGTAACCCTTTGTCAAAATAAAAAAGGACAGGGTGAAGAGTTTTTTTCAGGAACAATAGTGTGACAATCATAGTGCGCGCCCCCTCCATTTTCTTTGTAAATGTAGTGCTTGTGGTACTTATATTTTGCAGATAGTGAAAAAAAAAAATGTAATTGAATGCTTGTATTAACCGGATGCATGATGCCTTGGTACTAAAGGGGTCACGTGTCAGTCTTGTTAGCACATTTTCAACTCAAGTAATGTGTGCTAATAAGCTAGGCTGCTGTATAATGGGCCTCCATATCAGCCATTAGTATTCTCTCCCAAACAACAAGATATACTTAATGCAGCCTGTTAAATATGTATGCCCAGGAATTTGGCATATTAAGAAGTACCCAATAAGTATCCTTTGGTTTCCAGATATAGCTTCACAGTGCCATGTATACACCATATGCATGTAATGCATATCTCTGTGGGGTTGTGTGTACTGTATGTGTGTTTGTTGGGAGGTACTGTCAATCATTTAAATCAATACGACAAACTTTAATTAAAAACTTGGTTTTCCAAACACATATACAGTATTGGATTCAGAAATATGAAAAATGTAATATGGGGGCGCATCTATTCGTTGTATCTGATTCTATGTACAGTATGTCTCCCAGCTCTTTACTATCTATACTTTCTGCATATGTGCACTGTCTATACTGCTCCCTGCTTCTGTTGCTTCATAACTGCCACTTTGTCAACTCTATCCATGGTGACTTTCTCTGCTGATAACAAGCAAGCAGTGTTTCTTATTGTTTTTAAAAAATAGAAAATGCCTTTTATTAATAATGGACAAAGCAGATTGATTGTCAGACATGTCTGTCAGCACTGTGGTTACGCTGGCTGAGCATAAAAACCTAGTAACTCCATCCTACCTACTTTTCAGATATGAAGCATCTAAAGCATGTATGCTTACATACAATCAATGCTATCTATTGTACTGTATGATAATACAGAACTTTGATCTTTGTGTAGCCCGATGGTCTTTCAGTTTGATCAATAAAGACTCGGACATAAAGCTTCTTGGGGTCGTTTTGTCTGGAATTTATTATTTTGGCAGAATGAGTTTGTAGTTATTCAAAACATACTAAAGTACAGAAAGGAAAGCGGTAGGTGGCCTCTTGGATGGCTTAGGATTCAGATATTGTACATAAACAGGATGTCTGCTCTAGATGTGTGCGTGTTTTTTTTTTTTTCAATTGCGGTTTGCATAGATTCATTCCTTAAAGGGGCGGTACACTTACTACAAATCACCAAATTCTCCATCTGGTCACATTTGTCTATATACAGGGTGAATTAAAAGTCAGTTGGTCACTTCACATGGCTATTGTGGAAAAATCATTCACCTTAGAGCTGTGGTCCTCAAAGTAATTTGAACGTGGGCATAAATGTGTCCACCCTGGTTGTTTGAGGGCATGCTGATGTATACTGCCAAATATGTGTTTTAAAACAATAATTGCATAATCACCTGGATAAACTATTATAGGTGTACAAAATGTCTGATCCAGTGTAAAGATTTGACCACTGTTAACTAATGACTTTTCCATTGCCTTTTTATGAAGCACTATTTATTATTTGATTACAAAGAGAAGGTGGTGTAAACCAGCAATAAAAAAGTCAGCACTGGGATATCCGTTACCCAGATACACGTCAGTTGTGTTTTACCGCCCTTGTATAAAATCAATCCCCATTATATATATGTAACAAATTAATGCACTTACCCGTCACACATGATTTCCAATTCCGTCACCAGTTTTCTGATACAAAGCAAAAAATATTTGCTTATAAGAGTAAATTCCATTAAGAACATGTAGTAAGTATGATAAATGGATAAGAACGATTTCAAATAAGAGAAGGAGTTACAGTAGTCAAGGTGAGACAGTACCAGGGCCTAAACTAGGAGTTTTGTGGAGTAGTCGGTGAGGAAGGGGCGAATTCTGCATATATTTCTGAAGCGACAGGACCGTGCCAGAGTAGAGATGAGCTGAGAGTAGAAGAGGGAGGGGTCGAGAGTGACACAGAGTTTCTTAGTGGATGAGGAGGGAGAGGAATAGATATAGAGATGAGCAGTGAGGGAGGAAGAGGGGGAAGAAAAGGAGGTCTGATTTGGAGATATCACACAGTAGCTCAAAAGGACTTTGTATTCCCCAACTAAAACATCAATGTTGTACATATGTATCAAGGACAGCTGAGAACCACTGCTTTAGAGCATGATCTTGGCCAATGGACTACCACCATGGGTGACAGACAAACATATTTTTTATGGAAGTTGTTTCACCTTTAATTAAACTACCATAGTGTATATTTGAATAAATTAAATTGTCTATTGCCACATTCTTATTTTTTCTATGTGTACTGAATCCTTTGTAGGCCCACATATGCAATTTTGCATCCATTTTGCAAGCTTCATCTTTTAACAACATCAGTCATCAGCATGTTGTTTAACATTATGAAAAGATGATATTGTTTAAAGATGATGCTTCGATTAAAAAAGAAAAGTAGGTAAAATGAGCAAAATTGCATAAGTGGGCCAACATTGGATTAAGACATTTCATCCTTTGAACATCTATTTTACTTAACAGGCAATCAAAATTGACTTAACCTACACTGCATTAAATATGGGTGCAGATCATCTAACCACATACCAGTTCCACATTGAACCATGGAAATTACAGTTTAACGTAGTTCTTCAACTACAAGTTACAGAATTCTTAAATAATTAATTTACCATAGCATATTAAAATACAGGCAAGAAGTGTTTCAATGAGTGAAACTCTACATGACTGCCTAAATGACAGCATGGTTTATGGTGCATAATGCATTAAAGTATACTGGTGTTTTTTTTTCAACATAACTGCGTTTTCATTAGCCCGCACTCTCATTAGCCTGCTCTCATTTGGAGTGTTTTTGATACATGTTATGTCCATATCTTATTATGAATGCTTCTCTGTAGCTATTGATATACTGTATGAAGGTAAACAGGATTTACTTCTTTAGGGATGATATCATGTTTCTGATGTGAGTGCCTATGTTTTAATCAAGTCTTCAGTTGTTGCTGATTCTTACGCTGATTTTAAGTGCTTGTGAAATTGGAAGATGTTGCGTTTAATATTCAACTGCTTTACTAACAACACCACCCTGATAGAAGGCTATCCAAAAACTCTTCAATCTGGGGTCTGAAAACATGCAGCCATTAAGTTGGACACTTTATTAAAATGTAACCAGGGGTCCAAACTCTATTTAAGACCATTGAATTTTGACCATTATCTCTCTACCACATACCAAGACTCGTCTGAAACAATTGGAGACTTCCACAGTATCAAAGAGCTGTTCAGATCCAACAAGTGAACCTGTGAGGTCTGTTACAGTCAGTGTCATTGCTCCATTGTGGTGTATGGAATATGGAAGCTAGCCTTGCATTACTTCCTTTTATAGGATGGATAAAATATCAAAAAAACACTATGAGGATGAAAACTGCCTAATGTTCAATATGTTAACAATGTCACCTAGTTTAATGATATGCTGTGGTTAATAGTGGAGAGGTGCAGGTGATTAAAGAACAGACAGTCAATTGTAATCCAGGTGAAAAGGTTTGTTTTTATTAGTTGTTTTTGTCCAGTGCCTGACGGCAAAACAAACAGGAAATAATAATGATGGTAAGTAATACAGCGGCATGTATTACTTACATTTATAATCCCACAAGGATGTATTTCTTGGCCCAGTGTTTTAGAATATATTCTTTATACATATTGTGAAGAAGTTGTTTAGGCAGTACATTTTAGCAATAAAGGATGAACAGTAAAACCTGTGTAATGTGCAAATACTGTGCATTGTGCAATTTGCAGGAAGTCAAAGTGACATGCAAAATCATAAAAAATGAATGGACTAAGGAGGTTTACAGTCAGTGGCATGCCATCTATGTATGCAACGTATGCTGCATGCCCTAAAGCTAAAAAAAAAAAAAAATCTAAACAATAATATTATAATTCATATATTATTATTATTATTATTATTATGAAGAATCATATCGGTCGTGTCCGGCATGTCAACGCATTCAATGCCCCGAGTTGCATCTCGTTGCCCGGGCAATGCGACGCTGTGCGGCAGATCTCCACTTTGGCCGCCCATTGAAAAACGTAGATAAGGCATGCAATTGAAGAAAAGAATCGTCCTGATGGAACAGGGCGAGTAGGTCGACTCACAGCTGCCAGCTTATGGGGCTCAGGTCACGAGCGGAAATGGAAGACAGAAAAAAACGGTTATTTTGCAAAACTAGAGAATACGTTTTGATTGAATTTGATTGAAGCAGAGAGAGAAATGGATAATTTAGTGCAAAAATTGCTGTCAAATCCATTTAGAGCAGGCGATTATGAAACTAAAGAAGAAATCATAAGAAACGAATCACTGAAGCTGAAGTTAGAGAGCATGTACAACAAAGCAGGGAAAGTGCAAGTGCGAGTGGATCTGTGGATGTGGGGAGACAAACAAGTGATTCTGTTGGCCGTGTCTACTTTTAATTAACAAGAAGAGTGTGGAATAAGGCTGGATACCATGATTTAAACAATTTACACAATGCCTGAAAACGTCATGAAACTAGCCAGCAACACCTAACAGCGAGTATACAGTTACGAACATTTGGACAAGCTTGCACTGATCTGCAGTTAAACGAACAACGGAGACTTTCAAACACAGACAGCACGATGAAAAAGTCCATCAGAATCGTGAGATTTTGCAAAAACTAATTTGTGTTGTATGTCATCTCGGAGAACAACAGCTGGCATTTTGTGGGCACCACAAATTGGATGACTCCCTGAACCGTGGAAATGATGTTGAAACCTTACAGCTAGTCAGTGGGTTTGATCCTTTACTGAAGCAGCATTTGGAAACCTTGACTGCTTTTTCTGGGACATTTTATACGTTTCAGAATGACCTAATCGAAGAAATTGAGGAGGCACCATTTGGTGCTATCCTACTTGATGAAACCTCAGATATAGCCAGTAAGTCTCAGCTTTCGGCTGTACTGCATCACATGACCAAGGACAGTGATGTTGTGGAACGCTTTGTTGTTTTTACTGATGTTAGTGACAGTCGGACTGCAGCTGCCCGTTTCCAGCATGTTGATGCTGTGGCCAGAAGTTTAAATGTGGTGACAAGTTGGCTGCTCAGACATACAATAGTGCAGCAGTAGTGGCAGGCGAAGTAAGTGGACTTCAGAAACGTGTGAGTGAAAAGTTCCCTTGTGCACTTTTTGTTCACTGCTACGTGTAACCCCCCTTCTCAGCTCTTAGAATTGTAAAAACGTTAACCTCCTGTGCTGGAGGCCAACTGAAACCAACAATCCTCCCTCACATCCCCAAAGCTTACCGTCTAATAGGGCTACAGTAGCAAATATATAATCTATGCGGTACTTTAAAACATGGGTGGAGTTGCTGTGCCGTCTAATGGGACAGCACAGCTGCAGCGCTCCAGTGAATTGGTTTAAATACACAATTCGGCTAGATAGTGCAGGGATTAAGACTTCCCTTAACTGTGTATGTACAATATGTAATTTGCGTTGTGTTAAATATGTAATAAAGAACCCAGACCAAATCTGTCTTGTTCAAAACAAGCCAGCAGTATTCATTTCGTCAGAACCTGTATATTTAAAAAAAAAACATAAAATAACAAACAGGTACACGACAGGCTCTGTGCAGTGTTGTTCTCTGCTTCACACCTCTGCTGTCTAGCACGAATGACAGAGATCAGGGGCAGCCAGGAAGTGATGCGTTCTGTGATTCTGCCGGTTGATGTTTTATTTACTAGCCCGACAGAACTACAAAACACGTTTTCCTCTGGCTGCCTGGCTACACATGCACATGTTTTAAATCTTGTCCTCAGTTTTGCAGCAAATAATATTTGGGAATGCAGGATTTTTTTTTTTTTAATTTTGAAGGAATAGCTTAGCTTTGCTCTCGATCTACAAAGCGGGCTGAGATTCTTCGCAACATAGTTAAACGAAGACTGCCTTCTGTTTGTACTACTAGGTGGTATTTTCACTCGAGGCTTATACAAACTGTTTCCATCAGAAAACTGCAAAGCAGCAGACTGCAGCAGCTCAACCTGGATTCTGTGCTGCACCGAGTGACACACACACAAGAGAAAACATATGTTACTTTCATTTTAAATTAAAAACTACTTTCCTTTTTTTCAGTTTTGTTTTTCAGGTATGTACATATACCTGTTTACACCTGTTTACACACTAGTTTCTTTTGAAATGTTTATTTTATTATAGTTTTTCATTTTCTGAAGTAGTGCTTTATATTTGGTAAGTTAGAAAACAAACCCTTTTATGTTTAATTGTTCATTTAAATACAGCATTTCGGCTGTGCAGATGTTTGATAGGATGTGCTTGAGTAAAACCTTTGAGTTGTATCCGATAGTTTGTCTTTCATTTTAATATTGATGTTGTTTAAAATGTAACCGTCATAATGACTGCCAGCAGCGGTTTTAGGTATTAGTATAACCGCGGCAGTTCTAGTGTTAAAAAAGCTTAAAATGGGCATCTAACATCACCATTACATCATTGTTCATATATGAACTATTTCTAGCACCGTCATAACAGAAAGCTTTGACTGTATGTTCGTGGTGTTATTTTTGCTCTTAAAGTTGTACTATAATTCATATATGAGGAAATTATGTCTGCTTCGGGAGCATCCTCGACTCTAGGAGAATCTGTAAACTTAAACTTAATTTTAAACCCTAACCTTTATTATCAATTTTACCCCAACCTGTAACTAAATCCTAACCTTAGTCACAATCACAATATAACACTGCAATTCAATCCCCAAGCAGGATGATTGACATGTATACAACCTTTAAGAAAATGGTTCAGTTTACTATGCATTTCCCATGCCTGGATTACGCATTCTCCACGAGCTAGCCTTTAACTTTACATTGAGACAATATGTTTCATTGGGTACTGTCAAATGTCCCTTTTTTAAAATAAAAATTCTCCTTTCAAATTAAACAGGTTTGGAAATTTGACAAGCCAAACAAGGCATAAACCCCAGAAAAAAACAAAACAAAAAAACAGTAATATGACATTGTACCTAACTTGAAGGACGTACAGCTCTTCTCACCATCTGTTCAATCTGTCAAATTAATACAAAGTCTACTAATCTACTTGGGTAGTGATTTGCAAATGAGAAAAGCTCTTAAAGGTTGTTTTTGGTTTTATATCAATTATTATAGTGCCTTTTTCAGAACCACCTCTAGTTAGGATCAAGCTGAAACCACCTTTTACAAAGGTAAAACAGCAACTTTTTATATGTTTAATAATAGTTCCTAAGTGGAAGTTTGTTTTGTGATTTATAATACAGTTAAGATAAAAGGGGGTCTCTTATTACAGGCGTCATTTCATACAATTTGAGCATTCATAACTGGTGTTTCACTGGTTGGTTTTCTTGTCCAAACGAGATGACATATCTTAAAGCAAACAAAGGGGCACTCTACACACAACCAACAACCAATGTCACTTTTGAAACAAGCACAAAATTTCACAATTTAGTTCCCCTGTGACCCTGATTTGTCTATTTCGATAAAGACAGTATTCATATGATAAGGTTCTGTATCAACACTCAGCATTGCGTGTCACTGGTCATGCTCAGGTATTGGTGATAACAAAACAACCCTTTCTTGTATCTTATGAGTTATATAAGCATTCTAGAAGGCTTTGAAATGCTGTTTCAAATTGGGATGAACATGTTTAAATCTCCCAGCCCTACCTTATAAGTATGTGAACAGACTTGTTTAGATTTTTGTTTTCATTGACATAGGACAGCTTTGCATCAGAAAATCAGATCATTGAAAAAATCAGTTTCCACAAGCATATATTCAACCCAGAATGAGGACAGGAAGATAACCCCCTAAACTCCCATTTGCCTTTTCTTTTCATTGTCATGTTAAGCACAGATTTTATAAGTTGCTACTTTAACAGTTTTTTGACCGATAGCTTTGCTCAGATGCTTAATACACCGTTCACAGCCGGCAATCTAAGCATGAAAATAGATATGCTGAGTCCATGCAGTGTGAGCATATGCTTTTCTGAAGAAAGGACTTGAATGCGCTGACCTTGTTGTTTTAGTTGAATAATTCCTTAAAAAAATACAGTTGTTTCCAGAAGTCCTAGCAGCATCTGGTCAGTTAGGTACACCCAAAATTGATGGAACAGTAGCAAGGGCTGTGAGGAATAAGCCCTGGGATTTGAAAATAGCAATTATATGATTGTAACTTTAGGAAGATGACATGCTTTCCCCTTGGCTCGCGGAGAGCCGCCCTCATGGAGGCAAGACTAAATTGATCAGCCTCCAAGGCTGGGAAGCAAGAGAAGGATAGAGGATACATTTGAGAAGCCTAGAAGTCACCCCGACGAACAAGGAACACATACGCTTCAAGCCAGAGCCACACGGGGCGACAGGAATTCTAAAAGAGAGAAGGAGATAATTTGAATAAGGCTGTGAGGAGTCAAAGGGGTTTCGGTCTGTAATTCAGCTTCCTGACAGTAGAAGGCACCAAGCTAAGTCGGGACTTCCCTTACCAAGATCACATGACCATGTGTCACAAGGTAGGCTTGAGTGGCGTGTGTGGTGACATCACAGACCAGGAAGCAATGTTCAGGAAACAGACGTACGGGGCTGAAACTGCGTGGCAGCGCAGTGTATTTATTTAACAACAAAAAATTAATACAAACAAAATACTTTTAAACACAAAATACAAATGGCACGTAGGCCAAAGTAAAACAGAACAAAACAAGTAATCTTGAAACTAGAACGAGTACCTAAAGGTCTCAGTTGGTAGCAATCGTCTTTCTTATACTCACAGTATTGTTTACCACTCCTCCTCTTAGCTCTCTCCCCAGGCAAAGGATCTCTCCTGACTTTTATAGTTTGTGGCTGGAGCCCAATTAATCAATAATTAACAATTACTCAATTAAGGCTCCAGCCACATTCTCACATGTATTTTGGCAGGGAGGAATTTAACCCCCTCCCTGCCGATCCAAAGCACACAAATGCAAAATCATATTAATAATAAAAGGACCAAATACATATATACATAAAAACGGTAATAGAGCATAACAGCAAAATAATATATATAAATTAATAAGGGGCGGGCACCCCATCACACCATGACAGAAGTCATCTTTATGAGGGGTGTCACCTTGGTGAGGGGCGGAAGTGCGAGTATGTAGATCCCGGTCTCTCGAGTCAAATGAATTGTAGCAACACTTGTCAGTTTGGGATTGGTATTTCACTGACTACAGGGGCGGGGATCTGCATATTAAAGTGTACGCGCTACTGTGTTCCAGGTTGGTCTTTGAAATACAGGCGGGGTTAATAGGCTGGAGGGAAAAAAGCAAGGAGTGCTTATGCCACAGCGTGGAGGAGTGGTATTGTTTTGTGGGAAGGAAAACTGAAAGACAGGACAGCGAATTCAGAACTGCGGAGAAAACCAAAGAATGCAGACAGACACAGAGATTCCACGACTATATCATTAAAAGGAGAAAAACAGCCTCAACGGAGGATTGAGATTAGATGCAAGTAGTGATGGGGAGACGGGGAAGAAGGATGAGGAGGGGCACTCTTCGTCATCCCCTTATGGAGAAAGCGAACAGCAGGGATAGATGAGAGACGATAGTGGTATTGAATGCCAGCTACATAAGATTTGAGAGTTCCTAGGGAGAGGTGCAGCTGAATGAGAAAAGATAGAATTACATCCTGGTTAAAGGGGATATTCTATTTTGCTTACAGAAGGTCATGAAGGTGGACCAGCCAGTTGCATAGGAGGAGCAATGATGGCGGCCATATAGTAGTGTGCAGAAATGAGATTACAAAGAGAAGACTTTAGTTCAGTATTAGATCACTGAATGAAGGAACAGTCAGGGGGAAAGGATGAGCCAAGGGAACCAGACATCTGAACCAGGGACTCTGTAGGCGAGAAAGAACATTGGCAGCATTATTAGTTATACCTGGAAGATGGTGGGCTTGCAAGATTAAATTATTAGTAAATGAAATCCATATGAGGCAGTGCAGGAGTTGCATAATGAGAGAAGAAGAAGAACGGCCTTTATTAATAATATGCACAGTAGTTTGATTATCTCAGAAGAATAAGATGGCTTTTTTTCTGCCATATTGGGCCCAAAAGATAGGCTGTGGGGAATAGTTCAAGGATGGCTGTGGATTTATTCTGAGGGGATAGAGATTGGATTATCGGAGGCCAAGCACTGGACAACCATTGATTGAGGAAAATGCCGCCGAAACCAATGGAGGAAGTGTCCGTAGGAAGTGAGAGGTCGTGGGGGGCAGAAATTAAATGGTCACAAAAGAGGAAATTGCCATTCCAATGCTGCAGGAGGGAGGACCACATCCTGATGTCTTTCGAAGCTTCAGATCATATATTGATGTGGGTGTTGAGAAAATAAAAAAGGGGCCTTCCATGAGTCAGACACCTGCGGGCAGGCCTTTGTCCTCCAGAAGCCGGCAGCTTGCTGGCATCTGCTTTTGAGTTCCTGGGTGTAAAATAGAAAGCTGGCTTGTTCATGGGATCGGAGGATGCCAACTGAACCTTCAGCTCTCCTGAGCTGTGTGGGGAATTGCTGCGGTGAGGAGAAAAAATAATTGGGCATTCCAAATTGGGTAGAAAATCGGGGGTAATAGAGTTGGGCACAAAAAATTATTTAAAAAAAATACAAAAATACAAAATCTGGCAGTGTGATTTAATATACAATCTTTTGTGATCAAACTAAATAAAACCACTCATATTTTATCTGTGATTATTTGCCTTACCTTAAAATAACAATAATAAATACATATACTATTATGCACAGCGGTAGCTCTTAAGGTTGCTATTTCCATGACTGATTTTCATTGTCACTTTACAGCACAACAATAAAATTTCAGCATCCCAGGTGACGGCACATTCACTTCCAAGATGCTTTTAAATCACTCAATGTAGCCGTTAATTGCCATTAATGGAGGAAAGGCAATGCCATAAAGATGGAGGAAAGACAGCTTTTCTTGTTTTGAATTTAACACATTAATTAAAGGCTTTTCTGGTTTCACATCATACCTGCCAATAAAATCATTTTAATGGAAATTACTCTGAAAATCACAATACACAGTTCCATTGTATTATACTGTCCAGCCTGTGAGCATACTGTAGCAATAAAGGCAGAGTCAGAGGGTTCTGCAGTTCTACATTTGGTATAATGAATCTTAATTTACAACTCCTTCTTTACTGGTATCATTACATTTGTAATGTGTGCCAAGCAAAATGGAACAAGCTGCAAGGCAAATGCAATGCTGAGGCAGAGCTGCAAGTGTTAGGTGTCACTTTTGAAATTAATTTCAGTTCTTATGCTTGATGTGTCTGCTACTACATGAGGCATTGAACCATTGGGTACAAATATGAAGGACAAGATACTTTATGTACATAGACATACTGATGTATGAAATTGCATCTGCACTGTACATAGTTTTATATAGATAGTATAATAGATAAAACACTATACTCCCATGCCTTATATATAGTCATATTGATAGATACTAGATACTTATATTATAGACATACATATTTTATATATGTAGCTATACTTAAAAACAACAGTTTTGCATCACCCTATAGAATGCACTAATTTTGCTTCATAAAAGTCGAATGAAACCTGCTGAATATTGTTACATTAACATATTGAATTACATACCTCTTTGTAGTTTTTCATATAACTGACAAAAATTGAAAAATGTGACATTTTGAAATCTAACGTGAAATACTCTACTACTATTAGGGCTTCCGGTAGACTTTTGCGATATATATATATATATATAATTATAATATATATTTACATAATTAGACATAATTATATATATATATATATATATATATATATATATATATATATATATATATATATATATATATATATAATTATGTCTCAATTCTAAAATGTTAAGTCATGCAAAACTTTTGACCATAGCTGTATATGTGTAGCCACCATGCTGCTTCGTGTATGTGTTGCATAGGCATCACAAATGTCTGTCACACAGTCCTAAAGCTAGGCTGTGAGCATCACTGTCTTTATATGCACATCACAATTTCCAGTAGTTTTTGTTTTCTGATAACTAATTAGGATTTCAAATAGATTTTTGTTTCGGAATTAGTGGATTAAATGTTCCAAGTCATGTATCATGTAAATCATTAGAATCTCAATATGAAAACTCTCTCAACAAGGCTAAATAGATACAAGAACAGAGAATATTTATTAAAACTTATTAAGCCAGGTTCCAGAACACAAGCTTTGAGTCAACTCAAAAGTGTCACATTAGTAGTCTGATACTGTGACTTTGGTGTCACCCAAGCATTTTTGAACCCCATTGCTTGGGATGCTTCAATAAAAATCAACCAAGAAAAGAAAACATCAAACAAAAATTCTAATGAGAAAAGGAAGGGTAAGAAAGCATGAAGAACTAAAACTACGCAAAAACTCCTCCGTGCCATAGCAAAATAAATTGCTCTCAAAAACAGCAGTTATCTGTATCCAAAGCAAGTACCCCCTGATCTTTGAGACCAGTTAAACATCTAAATCACAGTAGCAATCTAGTTAAGGTAGAAGAATGTAGGAAAAAAAAAGGCAAAAAAATAAGATGTCCAGCACGGTATATAAACAGGCGGTTTGATTGCTTATCAGGCACTTCTTGATTTAAAACTTTTCAAATTCACAGTTGGACTCTCTCCAGAACCTCACAGAGTTCACGAGACTGATATAAAGTCACAGCCTCAGCCTCTGCGACAAAAACAATGTCAAAGCAACTAGTGACAAATGTAGCAACTTTCACTGCCAACAACAGTGATTTTCAGAGAAAGAAATTGCCAGATTGTATCATCACAACATCAGATGCAAGCAGCTCAATTTTATTTATTTATTTATTTCTTAGCAGACGCCCTTATCCAGGGCGACTTACACTTGTTTCAAGATATCACATTATTTTTACCTACCATTACCCATTTATACAGTTGGGTTTTTACTGGAGCAATCTAGGTAAAGTACCTTGCTCAAGGGTACAGCAGCAGTGTCCCCCACCTGGGATTGAACTCACGACCCTTCGGTCAAGAGTCCAGAGCTCTAACGACTACTCCACACTGCTGCCACACAATACTCCATGCTTCTCCCATCCTGTAGTACAGTGGTGGTGTTCTTGTAGTGCAGATTTCCACTATTTAAACAGAATCTCAGAGATGCACGTTCTTCGAGGGCTGCTGCGTGACGTCACTTAACTCCACCCGCAGAAATCTGTGCAGATCCTGCACAGCCCAGCGCAGATTTAAAAAGTTGCTGTGGAGCTGGTTGCGGCTGTGAACCAAAGAGATCCTGAGTGACATGCTAATCGTAATGCAAATAACTTCAGCTGCCCCCTTGTTAACGGAAGCAACCAACATCAATTATTTAAACAAACATAAATGTACTAAATCCGTGATAAGGGATGCATAATGTTAATGTTAATCAATCACATCACACTGACTCTGTATAGATAGATAATCCAGACAAATATAAAATGTTTAAAAATGATCAACCATCATTAACACATTTAATATTGTTTACATTGGTGTTTACTCTTAATGGTTAAGTGATTCCGAGAGGAGTGATAAATTGTCTAGCGACATTTTGGGCGACTTTAGAATATCTAAATAGCAACATCTAGCGACTTTGTGAGGTTTCTCTGACGACTTCCTGCTTTGTGGAGTTGCCAACACTGGAAGTACATTGGGTTTATCCAGAGTAACATGGGTTAACTTTTTACTCCTCGCTTACTTTATAACTCTAAAGCACAGAAAGCAGGTGATGACAACATCACATGGTTTCTCACCCAGGATGAAAAAAAGAACAAACATGGCAAAACAACACGTGCCTTCAAGCAAGATGGCAGCCCACATTTTGGAAAATATTCAAATAGAAATTGAAGCTGTATGTCCAACAATGCTGGCTTGTTGCAACAGTGCACTCACTCATCTAATGAATTACACCTGGTCCAGGAATCAGCCTACGGGCCAAGGTATTATTAGAATTTCTGTTTTTCTTCCTCTCTCTCTTTCTGCCCCAGTCTGTTTCAGACTCACTCTCACTCTTCTCCCTACAGACCTCTCATCTGAGTAATGAATGACGGCAATGTAGCTCTTGTGTGATAAGCCAGAGAAGGAAAACAGATCAATACGAGTCCAGCATTGTAAATTACCTGCAGTTTGCTCCGGTGCTCCCTGGATGCTTGTTAAGGAGACTCAGAGCACTGAGGGGAACTCTGGAATCATGAACTAAGAATATTAATAATGCTGGGAGGGCTGTTTCTTTATTGTCTGGATGCAACTAAACTGATCCTTTATAGAAGGGCCACATTTGTATTATTTTGTCTAGCAGATGTGTTTGTAACTTCCCCATACACCTGCAAAATAAAGTTGTAGTCATCCACAGTTATATTTTGTATTGCATATTGATGTTGCAGGCAGTGTTGTGTTAGCAGTGCCATCAAGGAATCTGATCCCTTAAAAGCTCTATAACTGTTCATGCAAACACATCTGACTACTTTTTTTACAGTGACTAATATGCTGATTTTCAGTTTTATGGTTGTTAGTAACACTAGTAAAAAAGTTGTTAGTATAATTAGTTATTTGTAGACTCTACGTTAGAAAGGTAGAGTGCTTCACTTGCTGCCACAGGTGTGTCTCAGTCCCAGCTGCCATGGGACTGGCTGTCACAGAAGCGCCGCTGCTGTCATTCCTGCCACAGATTATGGACTAAGGCTGTCACTTTTTTTTTTTTTTTTGTAAACATGTAAACTATCTGCAGTAAACTGAACAGCACCATTTATATGATGGACAGGGCCTTGTCAAGAAAAAAAAACAAACACGGGCATTAAATCATTTTTTAAAAAAAGCATTACCTTTCAATTTGATACTAAACATTACTGCAGTACTAAGCAGTACAAAACACAATTTTTGTAAGGTAGAAAGAAATGTGATACATAATTAAAAGTTAATTGAACACCTGTGCTTTGGTGGGTGAATACAGAGCATTTGGAAAACCTCATGGCTAGTTAACATGAAGCACACTCTTCCTCACACACCAGCTGCTCACTTTTATCAAATATTGTACAAATCTACAGGTAACTTACACAAGCAAACGAAGAACAAAATTAAAATCACATATTATTCTGGCAATAAAACTTCTTTAGATTTACAAAAAATGAGCTTACTTTCGTCATTTGAAACAACAACTCCTTTTTTAACTTTGCTTACCTTTTTACTATACCGTACTGTTTCACATAGAGGAAAAAATATGATGATAAACAAGCGAGGCATTTTAGACACACTTAGTATTCATTTGGCAAGAATTTGAGTCCAATCAGGTGCATTGTGGACTCTGTAGTTTATTTACAAGGGCTTGTATACCGTCTTTGAACAAAACATGCTAAGTTGTTTATAATTATACAGACTTGTCTGCTGCCTAATGTTTGTTTATAGCTTGTGGATTTTCTAAACATTTATTATTATTATAAGTAAACTAAACTGAGGTGTTTGCACTTTTAAAGATGGCATCCTTTATGGATCCACTTATGGAAGCCCTGGGTAGAGGTTGAATGGGTTTGTCTTATAGAAACCCAGAGGAAGTTCTTGTTTCTGAAGAACAATTCGACATTGGTTTCTTGGATGCAGTTAAGTAATTGAGATTCTGGTAGTCTGTCTCATATCAGCAGGCAGACAGCTCACCGAATTAGTTGGTATAAATCCATACTCTTACTCTGTTTTGTGATATAAATCAGCCAGCTCTTGACGCACTTGACAATGCGAGTCATTTTATGGTTGGTTTATTGGCTGATAAGGAAGACAAAACAGTGATATTCAGTGCCACCCTGTCCATTAAAAGCATATTTTGCATTAATGGAGATTGTAAAGTGTTACTTTATGGTTTCTAATGCAAAACCTGCTCTGGTGATAATCTATAGATAGAGACTGTGGCACAGACAGTAAGAATGGCTATGCAGAATTAACTGGCATTGAGAACAGATGGAGTGTTCACAAAAAAAGACATTGCCCCATAAAACAGAAGGCATGGTGATTTCTGTTCAGAGCATACTAACTGAAAGGACTTTATGCAGGAAATGCAACATTAATTAACCTGTGGGAAATGGATGTCTGTCTTCTTTGTTTAACCGTGTAACCATTTGTCAGCTGTTAAAATTTCCCATTTTTGGAGTTCTTTGTAAAGCAGTTGGCAAAACAATTAGTCTTGAATGAGAAAAGCAGATACTAATCATTTGTTAAATGATTAGTATCACACCAGTAGACCCCATATTAATGATCTACCAGTACTTGGTTAAAAACTGCTCATTAACTGCAAGAAAACACCCACTGTCTTTCAACATATTCCATTAGTTCTTTCAGCATCTCCTACAGACAATATGTATTCCTGTCAAACTCCAGTGTTGCTGCAGTTGAAAAGCTTCAGTTCAAGGGTTCTATGCTTTAATATGGTAGCAAGATTGTGCTCAAGCTGAACCCATGACTGTTCGCCTTCACACCAGAAATAAAAACAAATTAGGTAAAACTGAAAAGGAGAGGAGAAAGTGCGTTTAGCTTTAATGCACGCAGACTGTCTTTGCCTCCCTCTATTAGAGGCACTGCTTCGGTCAGTATTTTTAAATCAAGATTAAAGACTCACTTTTATAGCTATTTTAACCTAACTTAGATATAAAGTTGCTGGTATCTATTTTTATCTGCAAAATTTTGTATTTTATCTATCATTCTTATTTATTTCCTTGTATTTTTTACTTATTTCCTGTGTTTTTATAATTGTCTTATCTAGATATTTACTATGTTACTTATTGCTATTATTAATACAATTGTATGTTGTTCATTTTGTAGTTTTACTTTTTTTTTTTTTGATGATGATGATGATGATGATGCATACTTTTTGTAAAGCGCTTTCAGATACCATGGTATGAAAAGCGCTATACAAATACAATCAATAAATAAAATAAATAAATAATGTGACCGGGTCGAAGTTATAGATTTGTTTGTTTTTGTTGATTGAAATAGACACGTTTATTGATTATACTGTATATTTCATTATTTTGGCTTTGTTGCAGTTTTACTCCAGTCTCTGTGGTATGTTATGTTGTTACCTCTGCAGGGTTTTCAAGATAAGCTACTTTTATTTATATTACGATTATTTTCGGCTATTGTACAAAAAATAAAAAAAGGATTGCTTTTGTTATGAGTTATTGGGTGGGTAATGTCAAAGGAGGATACGGACAACATGCCCCACATGTTGACCTGTTCCTATCCAGTTTTAAATAACTTTAGCATAACACAGGCAGAAGTGTTAAAGGGACTAGGAGCGCTTAAAATAAACAAATCCCCTGGGCCGGATGAGATCCTCCCAACAGTACTCAAAGAAATGAAAGAAGTTATTTACAAGCCGCTAACCAAGATCATGCAACAGTCTCTTGACACAGGGGTTGTACCGACAGACTGGAAAATTGCAAACGTAATACCGATTCACAAAAAGGGAGACAAAACCGAATCAAGTAACTACAGACCAATAAGCCTGACTTCTATTATATGTAAACTTATGGAAACTATAATAAGATCCAAAATGGAAAATTACCTATATGGTAACAATATCCTGGGAGACAGTCAGCATGGCTTTAGGAAAGGAAGATCGTGTCTAACTAACCTGCTTGATTTTTTTGAGGATGCAACATTGATATGCTTTAATTGCAAAGCATACGACATGGTTTATTTAGATTTCCAGAAAGCTTTTGACAAAGTCCCGCATAAAAGATTAATTCTCAAACTGAACGCAGTAGGTATTCAAGGAAATGCATGCACCTGGATTAGGGAGTGGTTAACATGTAGAAAACAGAAAGTATTGATTAGAGGAGAAACCTCAGAATGGAGCGAGGTAACCAGTGGTGTACCACAGGGATCAGTATTAGGTCCTCTGCTATTCCTAATCCACATTAATGATTTAGATTCTGGTATAGTAAGCAAACTTGTTAAATTTGCAGATGACACAAAAGTAGGAGTGGCAAACACTGTTGCAGCAGCAAAGGTCATTCAAAATGATCTAGACAGCATTCAGAACTGGGCAGACACATGGCAAATGACATTTAATAGAGAAAAGTGTAAGGTACTGCACGCAGGCAATAAAAATGTACATTATAAATATCATATGGGAGATACTGAAATTGAAGAAGGAATCTATGAAAAAGACCTAGGAGTTTATGTTGACTCAGAAATGTCTTCATCTAGATAATGTGGGGAAGCTATAAAAAAGGCCACCAAGATGCTCAGATATATTGTTGTTGAAAGTGTTGAATTTAAATCAAGGGAAGTAATGTTAAAACTTTGCAATGCATTAGTAAGAACTCATCTAGAATATTGTGTTCAGTTCTGGTCACCTCGTTACAAAAAGGATATTGCTGCTCTAGAAAGAGTGCAAAGAAGAGCGACCAGAATTATCCCGGGTTTAAAAGGCATGTCATATGCAGACAGGCTAAAAGAATTGTATCTATTCAGTCTTGAACAAAGAAGACTACGCAGCGATCTGATTCAAGCATTCAAAAGTCTAAAAGGTATTGACAATGTCGACCCAGGGGACTTTTTCGACCTGAAAAAAGAAACAAGGACCAGAGGTCACAAATGGAGATTAGATAAAGGGGCATTCAGAACAGAAAATAGGAGGCACTTTTTTACACAGAGAATTGTGAGGGTCTGGAACCAACTCCCCAGTAATGTTGTTGAAACTGACACCCAGGGATCCTTCAAAAAGCTGCTTGATGAGATTCTGGGATCAATAAGCTATTAACAACCAAATGAGCAAGATGGGCCGAATGGCCTCCTCTCGTTTGTAAATTTTCTTATGTTCTTATGTATAGATGCTGTACGCCTTTAAGAAGAAAGGCAGCTTGTCAGCTGATGGCAGAAGACGGATGGGAGAGGGAGATCTGAGGAGGAGGAGGAAGAAGAAGAGTTTGGAGAGACACTGCACCAAACTTTTAAAATAAATCTGGGTGACTTGAATACTTGGTACCAATAGGCTCTGTAAGATTTGTTCAAGTGTAGCTTTATTATGAAAAGTTATTTTATTGAGGTTAATGTTTAATATTTGATACATTATACACACAAAAAACATATTTACTTTAACTTAAGTATATTTAAAAATCTTGACAAAGAGTGCACATGTCATGAAAAACAACTGGTATTTGTGACAGGTACCTTAAATTAAGAAAGTCTTTGTTATTTACGTTTTGAATGTGTTATTTTACTGAAAATGAAATATGCTTTTAAAATATGCGGTTGGGTTTTTCTTGCATGTTGGAGCTACGGATGTTGGCATATTTGTTAATCCGGTCCTAAATTATAATAATAATTTAAAAAAACAGGCTACTTAGTAGCCTAGACAGTTAACACAAAACAGATCATGGTCCTGTATAGATGTTCAGAGTGAGCTGGAGGGGTTAGCAGCACATATGTGCAGTCTATTGCTCCCAACACGTTGGGGAAACCAGAAATGTTATAGAAAATGTGTTTTTAAGGCTTGTAAGTACAATCTGCCTTCAGTGAAAATTAGGTACTTGGGTGTTCGTCTCAAAAACGCATTGAGCACAACTTGCAACACATGAGAAAAAGTAGACTGGGAAATGCCAGCAACAATTGTGACTGTTTAAAAATGGAATTACATCCCAGGATAAGATTTGGTAATATTATTGTTCAGAAGGCACACTTTTGAGGACAGCTGTGTACGTCTTCGCTGCTCCCGAGTCAGCGCGGGGGTGGTAGCGGTGAGCTGAGCCTAAAAATAATTGGATATGCCAAATTGGGAGAAAATAATAAAAATAATTGGCGATTACTAAATTAAAAAAAAAAAAAAGTTATCTGTGTCTTTGCTTTGCTGTGGAGGGTGGCTCCTGCACAAATAATGTCATACGTTGCCTTGTTTTATATCATTTTTTTGGTGGTAGTGAAATTAAGATTTATATATATATATATATATATGCTAAAATTTTTAAACAAACAGTGAAAGAAAACCGGAGAAGCCCACCCGTTCCCTGTAGCTGGTGTCAATACATTGGATTTCCATGATTGGTTTGCCTTTATTTTGGCATCCTAGAGGATTTGACATATTCTCAAACAGCTCATAATTGGTTTTAATAGATAATTAAACTTCACTGAGAACTGCAAATAGATGTTTAAAATGTGCCCTAGGACAATACTCATGGTGCTGTCTGCTGTCAAAAATGTAATCGCTCATTCATGCCATTATTCTTATTGTGGACCCTTCAGGAATAAAAAAGTTAAATTAGTCTTATTCCCATAAGGCAGTTATATCACAATTAACACTATTCAACCCTTATAACAGGCTTTGTCAGCATTCTTTTTAAAAGACATTTACCTCTCATATACAGTAATGTTTGTGGTGGTTATGGATATAGAATATAGAATATAGAATCTCTCTGCCTCTCACTTTCATTTCAATTAAAAATCTTGTTAACCTGCAATAACACAACACTGTCTCAGTTAATCTCAGTTTTAATTGCATATGGTTTTTTTTCGGTAGAAAAACTGCACCCATCTTTTTCAAAGTTAAATAACAAGATGTTATGCTTTCGGCAATTTCCACAGGGTCTATAGCAACAGCAGCCTGTTGCCGAACCAAATGACTGATTCAGTTCAAGTCAGACTCATAAGTGGAAGCAGCACCTAACTGACTTCTTTATTAAAACTACCATAACAAAGTAAATACCAAAACTCTTACCATACAACACCTAAACCAACTTTGCATATTTGTATACTTGAAGAAAACAGTCTCCATCGCAGCTGGAACATCCTTGACTTCATAAAAGATTTTAACCACTCAGAACTTGATGTGCCTTATAGTAAACCATCTCTACTCATTCAATGCCAAGTCTCAATAGGATTCTGAGTGATTTTACCATGGGATATTTGAATGTGTTTAATTAATAAAGCTTTATCCTTTATGAAGTTAAGGTTTTAACATTCATGTCTGATGCCTGGCTATGTGTGTTTACAACAAGCATACATAATATCATCAATGATTTAATGTTATAGTCGTTGGTACATTGCTTTGTTTTTGACATGATTTTAACTATAAAAATGCTAATCTGGAGTCAACAACTCACCCTTTTTACTTACCCTAGATTCGTAGATGATTTTTGATTGTTTGGTTGTCCGTACTCTAAAAAAAAGCAACAGTGATGGCTGAAAATCTTCAGTTTTGTTGGACTAACTAAGGTCTTTAACCATGTACCAATGTAATTTAACTCAATGGGATCATGTTCGCCAGAAACACTGATCCAACATTATGGACCAAATACTGTAGATAACCTAACTATGTTTTTCCAGAGTTGGCTCAACATCACCAACTCTATTGGACCAACTAAGGGCTGCATGTAATTTTACTCATTGGGACTACATTGGCCCAATAACACTGATCCAACATTATGATCACAAGGAATGTTGGACTAACAAAGGCTAAACTATTAGAAACTGCCATTAATATCAATCCACAGTCTAACATAACTGGTGATTTTGAACCACGGTTGGTTGACCATGTTGGATCATTGTTAGTATCCAACATAATCCCAAGGAGCAACATGACGTACTATGGTTGCTGTTGGTCCAACAGAACTGGTGCGTTGAGCCAACACTGGCCCAATGGGTCTTTTCTAAAAACAGATCTGTTCTAATCATGTTAATGGTATCTCCCTAAGTTAAATGTTTAATTTAGTACCACATCCTCATCCCTGGAGCAATCAAAGTCACATTCATACTGCGTTATGAACAGCATTTTCTTTTACAAAAACAGAAATGAAGCACTTAACTCACAATGCTTGTTTCTTAAGAAATTGTCCTATAGCTCCCTTTCACTGTTTTACACAATTTCTGATGCAATAAAAACACTGTCATCCAATTTCTACTAGATCAGGTTTTGTCATATGTGTCACTTTAGCTTTTTGTTTTTCCCAAGGGATGTTTCAAAAAAAGGGTAGTTCACCCTTGCAAGTCTAGGCTGGCATACCCTTGGTTTAATTATAGCTACTCAACCAAGAGGCCTTCATAATTCCACAAAGAAATTTCTAATGCTTCAGACAGTGTAACAAAAAATGTTTTATGATGCTGCAGTTCACATTTTACTAAAGTCTAATAAAAACTTTAACTGTGTTTTAAGTACCAGTACAACTATTGCAGCAGATGCCTTCAACAATTTAAGTAGGAATGGGAATGTCAGGTTTTAGCAGTATCAGTTAGCCAGGTAGCTGGAAAAAGGAAATTATATTGAATAAGAGTAAAAACAGTAAAATTAAAATGTATACTATTTGCACATCTCTTGGACCACCTAATTTTACTTAAGGTAAGGTTAGATAAGTGGTATCAGGATGTGTGAAACCAGTCCGAAAAGTTTATTGTAGGAGAAAACTTTAAGATAATTTTATTGTCGAGACAACTATTGTTGTACTTTGAGACATGGGGCCCTATTCTGATTAAATGAGTGTAATCACAGTGGTTAAACTCAATCGTGTCTGCCCCGCAGGGAGTGGATTCTCCAAAAGTGTGATTCATGATGAAATTAAAAACCCAGTCCAAGCGCATTTAGTGGCGCACTGACAGCGCCCAGCCAATCAATACTGAGTAGGTTGGGGAATCTGCTGTCCAATCAGGGCCAGGCAAAAATCACTTGCTCATGTCGAGTGACAGCAGCACAGAGCAGGAACAACCAGCGCAAGTCAGCAGAGTAAGTGGCAGGTCACTCGCCGAGAGAATACATTAACCATGCTTCATGACACAGGAGATTGCTATATATAATATCTGTTAACATTCATTAGTCCACTACTTTTGGTCCTGGCTATTAGCTGTGCCCTGCTTTATTGCTTTGTGTTTTTTTTTTGGTTCTGTGTCATAATGTGTGGTTTATGTATTCTTTCCCAATGGCATGTCCTAGGTCCACAAGCTGTACTAAAACATACTTTTTGTTTCAATAAACCAATTTAACCTAACTACGTTGTTTCTTTTGTAATGCATTCATGAAAATAATATTACATACCTGATATACCCTTCCTCTCAATGGATTATTATTATTTGTTTATTTAGCAGATGCCTTTATCCAAGGCGACTTACAGAGACTAGGGTGTGTGAACTACGCATCAGCTGCAGAGTCACTTACAATTACGTCTCACCCAAAAGACGGAGCACAAGGAGGTTAAGTAACTTGCTCAGGGTCACACAACGAGTCAGTGGTTGAGGTGGGATTTTAACCAGGGACCTTCTGGTTACAAGCCCGTTTTTTAACCACTGGACCACACAGCCCACCACATGGATGAATTTATAGTAATAGCAAGCATATCATCTGTGATTATATGCGGTGGTTGTTCATATCATAAAACAAAAGTCTTCAAAAATCCTACACGACACATTGAAATAGGTGTGTGAGGGATACAAGCAGTGGTGTAGTCAAGCTGGAACGCGTTTGGTACTTTTTTGGAACCGGAGACTGATAGCCAGGGTGTATTTTAAATGTTTGTAAAGTTATGTCATACACATGTTCCTTACACTTGTCTGATTTCAGTCAGTGTCCTTGTGATGCAATGAAGACACCATTAGGAACTCATATTACATACTACATACAGTACTACTTTAAGAAGGCTAACAATTTTTTTTTTTGTAAAAATGCTTAAAAAGAAGACGGCAAAAATGCATCCTATGGCTGTGGCCGTAAACATGGGTTTAAAGCTGCTTTATAATTATGTATCGTCAGTGCAGAGCCCCGGGGTTTGGAATGAATGACTGACCTTGGTTTTAAGATTTAATATATATTACAAAATCATAAATAAGTGCTACACATTTATTTAAAATAATAAAAAATACAGTAAGTAATGCTGTAAACTATTTATTTATGCATCTGCTTTGCCTGTTTTTTTTATTTCACACAGCTTACAGCACCAGAACTGTTGTTTTTGTTATGATGAGATCAGGTAGGTCCAGAAAAAAAAAAAAAAGATATTCAAAATGTAGTGTAAAATGACATTGTCCAGAACTGTCGGCAGATAGTCTTTAAAAATAAATTCAAAAACAATTCTAATTGTACTGATACAGTTCTAAAAATAACTGACCGTTGTGTGATTCGTAATTTTATTGGATGCAGAGCTCCAGAAAAAAGACGTGGGTGATGAACTCATAATCGAAAGGAATAGAAAAAAAACCCAACATTTACCTGCTAGATGCTTTCAAAACAAGCCAAATTTGGTTGAAAAAAACATCAATCTGGGAGCACTGAAAAAGGGGGAGTAGCCTAAAAGTCGCATGCGAGACACATGCATTACCTATTAAATGTTATCTCAAGTTCAATGTACAATTAAAATGTGAATTTGTATAATTTGTTTTAGAAAAATCTATATTTTAATTGACGTTCCAGTACTTTAAGATTTAGGACTACACACTGGATACAAGGTACATTATTTTATGGAACTGACATTAATACATGTAAATTGGAAAATACTTACTACTGAGTAAAACAGTCACGTATTACACCCTCCCTATCCTGTCTACCAGTAGCAGCAGCTGATTCATTTACTAGCGGGACATAAAGTGTCGCATCATATTGCCTCTGTGCTTGTAATGTATCCACCGGAGTATCAATATAACCTCCATTACCTATAGCAATACTGTGCACTACACAAACTGCAACAAACATATTACACACCTCCAGAGGACTGTACTGTAGTGTTCCACCTGAGCGATCAACACATCTGAAACGCATTTTCAGTATTCCAAATGTGCGCTCAATTACACTTCGAGCTGAGGTGATGGCTCTGTTGTACTTGTGTTCAGCAGGAGTAATGGGATGAGAAATCGGTGTAATGAGCCACTGTTTAAGTGGGTATCCATTGTCTCGTATATCTTTCATACATGAGCGCTCTGTAGTACTCAATTGTATCTGCAAAAGAGGATTTTTTAAATTCATATATTTGTTTATTATTAATTTAACTTAAGCACAAACTGTTGACAACAAAGTTGTCGTCAACAGTTTAAATCCCCAACGTATGTACATTTGCACACATTGGGGTATGCAAACGAATAGTATAACAGAACATACTGAAAACTAAACAACTTTACTTCATTCTGTTTTACAAAGAGAAACCATCGACTGTTACTTCTAAATGCTCTTGGCTTAAACACACACTCATAAAACAAATAACTGGAAAGAAAAGTGTGAGAAAAAAAGCAAAACCCTTAAAGCTATATTGCTGTACTTTTGAAAAATCTAAATGTGTAGAGAGAGAGAGAGAGTACACTAAGAAGCCGCATTTTTCTTATAGGTAAATCAGCTTACCGTCATCGTCAGCAGTTCTGCTCTATTGCATTTGAATCACAGACAACTGCGCATGCGTTTATTCATATACAGTATGTGCCTATTCAGGGAGTTTCCGTGTTTAACCCGAATGCAGAAAAAAGCATTCCGGGGGAATCGGATTAAATCGGGTGAAACCAGAAAATCAGACGCCCTAGTCTTAACCCAGTACTCAATTGTCTATTTGGGACCCCATTGCACGGTCATCAGAATCTGTTTGGCGAATATGTTAATGATACCAATCCCGAAATTTATGCTGACCTGTGGCGATGCGGCAGGCGTTCTATAATAGAGCAAGACATGTCTTCAGAATACCATTTCAGTGCAGTTTTTTTATGTCTTCCCTCCATTTATGCGCCACAGAATCGAGGTGGGCAAGCGCCATTCGTGCTTGCACTCACTACTGTATGTTTAGGATCCTCATCCAAAATGGGAATTCATATACACTCATCCATTTTCGTGAGATTAATGTGGATGAAATGTCTGAATAAGGAGATGAGTTTTTAAAAAAAACATGTGTATGGCTTATATAATTATTAGGGCTGTTAAAACAATTACAAAAATGAACCTTGATTAATTTTGAGATTTAAAAAAAAAATCAATCTCAGTTAATCTTGGTTTTTGGCACCCATCTTTAACAAGGTTAAATAACAAAAAAGTCATGATTTCAGCAATTTAAAAAAGGAAGAAAATAGCATGGGAGAAGCGAGGCACAGAGAACACCAGGCGAGCAGCGGAGTTCTGGATGAGCTGGAGCGGACGGGTGGCGGACGCAGGGAGGCCGGCCAGGAGGGAGTTGCAGCAGTCTAGGAGGGAGAGTACCAGGGCCTGGACGAGGAGTTGCATGGAGTAGTTGGTGAGGAAGGTCAGATTCTTCGTATGTTGCTCAGAGGGAATCGGCAGGTGCGTGCTAGAGTGGAGATGTACTGGGAGTAGCAGCGGCAAGGGTCCAGGGTTACTCTGAGGTTCTTGGCTGATGAGGAGGGAGAGGGCGTGGTAGATTCCAGAGGAATGGAGATAGAGAGATCAGAGGAGGGGGAGGAGGAGGAGGAGGAGGGAAAGAAAAGGAGGTCAGATTTAGAGAGGTTGAGTTTGAGGTGATGCGAGTGCATCCAGGAGGAGATAGCAGACAGACAGGTAGAGATACAGGAGGGTATGGTGAGGTCAGAGAGGGGAGACAGGATGGTAGTTCTGGAGGGAGGTGGGGTCGAGGGTAGGTTTTTTGAGGAGGGGGTGATAGAGGCTTGTTTGAAGGCAGAGGGAAAGAAGTCAGAGAGGAGGGAGGTGTTGAGAAGGGAGGAAATGAAGGGGAGTAGAGCAGGAGCAGAAGCTTTAAAGGTTAGTGGGGAGGGGGTCCAAGGCGCATGTGGTGGGTGTGGCCCTGGTGGAGGGTAGAGAGGTCAGAGTCTGAGAGGGGAGAGAAGGAGGAGAAGGGTGTTGGGGTTGGAGTGGGAGGAGTTGGTGGGGAAGGAAAGGTGTTAAATAGTATGCGGATATCAGAGATTTTAGAGGAGAAGAAAGAGTCATCAGAGGAGATAGAGGAGGGAGGAGGAGGGGGGGGAGGGCTGACGAGGGAGGAGAAGGTAGAGAATATTTCCGGGGGTTGTTAGTGGAGGATTGGATAATAGATTGGAAATAGGAACATTTAGCAGAGGAGAGAGTAGCGGAGAAGGAGGAGAGGAGTTAGCGGTAGAGGTCTACGGCAGCAGGGAGCTTGGTTCTCTTCCATTTCTTTTCAACAGAGCGCAGTTTGGTTCTTGCGGAGCATAGAGGAGAGCCAGGTTTGGGAGGGGAGGGGCGAGCAGGTTAGGGAGGTGAGGGGACAGAGGGAGTCGAGGGAGGAGGTAAGGGAGAAGAGGGAGGAGGTAGCAGAGTCTACAGAGAGTTGGGAGAAGGAGTCGATAGGAGGGAGGTGAGAGAGAGCGGTGGAGGCAAGGACAGAGGGGGAGAGAGAGTGGAGGTTACGGCAGGAGGTGACAGTGGGGGTAGGTGGAGTTGGGGGAGAGACAGAGAAAAAGAGATGAAATAGTGATCAGAGAGGTCCAGAGGGGTGACAGAGAGGGTGGAGGGGCAGCAGGCCCTGGAGAATGTGGAATGGACCTCCCCATCCAGTGAGATGCAGAGTATGGGACAGGACATAAAGAGAGGAAAGAGCAGCAGGAGTTACAGTGTTATCAGGAGAGAGCCAGGTTTCAGTGAGAGCAAGGAAATCGACAGAGAGGTGGGAGGCAAAGGCAGAGATGAAATCAGCTTTGTTAGCAGAGGAGTGACAGTTCCAGAGGGCACCAGAGAGAGTGCGGGAGGGGAGAGAGTGGGAGGGGGAGAGGCAGAGGGATGAGGTTTGAGGGGTTAGGGGAGCAGCGGCAGAGAGAGGACTGAGGACGGGAGTGAGAGGACAGAATAACAGGGATGTGAGAGACAGTCATAGCAGGACAGGTGAGACAAATAGGTACAGTAGTAGTGGGAGCAGGAGCGGTGGGGGGAGGGTACAGACCTGTCTAGTAGTTGGCGTCTTCCAGAGTGCTGCTATGTTCGGTTGGCTGCCACTTCGTAATTAAAGCAAGCAAGGATGATTTTTTTGTTTGTATTCACTGACAGATTCATGTTATTCACATCCATACCCGTGATGGGACTTAAGTAACGTATTGTCAGAGCCATGCCACCCTACATCCCACCCACAGTTTGAAGTTCTATGTTCTTGCAGTTCTGCGTGTCTCTTTTACAACCATCTCATATTATAGTTTTAACACGAAAAAGCATTGAAACTGAGAGAATCATAAGGCTTCAATGATGTATTGAATTTGTAGTGTGTTCTGATTCATAAACCTGTGATTGGAGTGTGAAGATTAATCAGTTCATAAGGTCATAATATTTCTGATGCATTTGTATTCTTGTGATGAGACAGACTTATCTGAAGCAGAGAGTGTCAATCATGATTATTATTAATATTAATAAAATAATAACATTTTTAAATCTACACTGTCGCAAAAGTTATCTTCTGACAAACAACACAAACTTTTATACCAAATAGGCCACAATTTCTGCTTTGTTCCTTCTCTGAATAATAAAACTATAACTGCTGAAAACGGGCAGGTGTGTTTCATTTGCATATCCTCTCTTCTGAAGTTACATATAAAGCTGTTATATGAGAAATGGCTTTATCAGCAGAGTATATAACTTTTCCCCTGGTGATTAAAAAAAATATGAAAAATGGTTTCTCTTCACCACCCTGCAGGGTAATGTGTTTGTTGCATTTATACAGCTGTGGTATGTACTGCCATACATACATACATAATTCCTACAATAGGAATGTTCTAGATAAGGCAACTTGTATATATAAAGAAATTTATAAAAACATGGATATATAGATACAAACACTGTAATCCCCCATTCCATAAGTTTGATGATTACATTATACATTATATGTCCATCCATAATTACAGATTTAGAAGTATAGAGAATAAATATATATCATAGCCTCACTATATATTCTATATTACCATTGCAAAAGACCCCTAAACTGGAAAAAATAAATCCTGATATTAGTTATGTTCATATGTATGAATGTGACTAATATTGTTTTCATATTAGACTCCTTCCTACGTCATTACCTTCTTCTGTGTTCAGTGCCTATCCCGCTTAATGTCAACAGCTGCCATATTTATCATGACCGTATTCCTTTGAATTTAAGACGCCCTCGAATTTAAGACGCAGCCCAAATTTACCACCCTCAATTTGAGGAAAAAATAAAACATCAATGATTTCCATTACATGAGAGTAGATGTTAAAACTTCATGCTGATTTGAACTTGGCTCTCGCCAAGATAAGCATAAACTAAGACGTAGCTTCACAGTAAACTAATGTGATCCATATGTGTCTCCATCCATTTGCGCTTCCTTCCATATGATGATGTAGATATCCTTCTGTCTGGTGTTGACGGCTGAAGTGTAATGCTGGCTCCAGGGATCAGCTTATTTTGCCTCCCTAGCGCATCAGCACACACAACGGCTGCGATGCTGGCTCCGGGGATCAAAAATAGAACCTCAATTACGCTGTTGTATCATAACAAAACTGACACGAAACACACACACACCACTCATTCACTTATGGCATCATGCATCCCAGCAACAGCAAGCCTGACACAATACCCCACAACATCAGGCAACATGTAACCCAGCAACTACAACAGCATTGATCGCATTGCAAATACAACAGAACGGTATGCACAATACCAAATAACAGAACATAACATACGCATATGGAGATTGCTCAAACCTGTTTTTCTCCCAGTTTGTGAACTGTGGTATTGCTTGGCATGTTGAAAAATATGCTGTTTGTTAGAAATGCTGAAATTGTAAAAACTTCTTTGAATTCCTGAGGATGTCATGGATGATTCGAGATCAGGCAGTAACGTTTCGGTTGCTGCTTGTGTATTCGGGCAGACGTCTTTGTTATTCATTTCTCGGCAGTCAGTCACGTTGCTGCTTGTGTATTCGGGCAGACGTCTTTGTTATTCATTTCTCGGCAGTCAGTCACGTTGCTGCTTGTGTATTCGGGCAGACGTCTTTGTTATTCATTTCTCGGCAGTCAGTCACGTTGCTGCTTGTGTATTCGGGCAGGCGTCTTTGTTATTCATTTCTCGGCAGTCAGTCACGTTGCTGCTTGTGTATTCGGGCAGGCGTCTTTGTTATTCTTTCTCGGCAGTCAGTCACGTTGCTGCTTGTGTATTCGGGCAGAGCGTCTTTGTTATTCTTTTCTCGGCAGTCAGTCACGTTGCTGCTTGTGTATTCGGGCAGACGTCTTTGTTATTCATTTCTCGGCAGTCAGTCACGTTGCTGCTTGTGTATTCGGGCAGACGTCTTTGTTATTCATTTCTCGGCAGTCAGTCACGTTGCTGCTTGTGTATTCGGGCAGACGTCTTTGTTATTCTTTTCGGCAGTCAGTCACGTTGCTGCTTGTGTATTCGGGCAGACGTCTTTGTTATTCATTTCTCGGCAGTCAGTCACGTTGCTGCTTGTGTATTCGGGCAGACGTCTTTGTTATTCTTTTCTCGGCAGTCAGTCACGTTGCTGCTTGTGTATTCGGGCAGACGTCTTTGTTATTCTTTTCTCGGCAGTCAGTCACGTTGCTGCTTGTGTATTCGGGCAGACGTCTTTGTTATTCATTTCTCGGCAGTCAGTCACGTTGCTGCTTGTGTATTCGGGCAGACGTCTTTGTTATTCATTTCTCGGCAGTCAGTCACGTTGCTGCTTGTGTATTCGGGCAGACGTCTTTGTTATTCATTTCTCGGCAGTCAGTCACGTTGCTGCTTGTGTATTCGGGCAGACGTCTTTGTTATTCTTTTCTCGGCAGTCAGTCACGTTGCTGCTTGTGTATTCGGGCAGACGTCTTTGTTATTCATTTCTCGGCAGTCAGTCACGTTGCTGCTTGTGTATTCGGGCAGACGTCTTTGTTATTCTTTTCTCGGCAGTCAGTCACGTTGCTGCTTGTGTATTCGGGCAGACGTCTTTGTTATTCTTTTCTCGGCAGTCAGTCACGTTGCTGCTTGTGTACTCGGGTAGTCCTGTCTTTTATTGGCGATTTTAATACACATCACTATACTGTACTCAAATTTAAGACGCTGGCTATTTTTGACAAGCAAAAAATGGTGAGTGTCTTAAATTCTAAGGAATACGATAATTACAACAAGCACTGTGAAGCAGACAATAATACCCTACATTTAAATCAAAGATAATTCGAAAAACAAGGTTCACCCCAATAACAGAATTTAAACAAACATTTTAGAAAGAGCAAGAAAATGAAAATACAAGAAAAACACTTACTGACATAAATCTCACAAAGTTATATTTGCGTTCAGTGGGAGAAACAAGAGAGTTTCAACAGATACCTGAAAAAGATCTGGACAAACAACATTCGAATTGCATCTTGTCAGTAAAAAAAAAAAAAAAAAATGGGGATGACTGTAAATGGAGAGAACTTGATTCAAAGAGCCCAAACTATTATCCAGCTCCACACACTCTGCTTCCAGTTTTAGAAAAGGAATGGTCTATAATACCTACAAGTAGGCCTCAGCAACCTCCTGAGGTTCTTTAAACACACTAAGACAAATAGATAAACTTCTTGACCAATGTCTTCTTCCACTGGTATAATGTTTTTCCATACTCTAAATGTGGGCTATTGTTTCAAATAATCATACCAACAAGTTGAATAAAAAGTTTGTAACACGCTGTATAAAGATCCATTCATCACTGATAGTAAGTATTATTGTAGGATCTCAATTCCATTAACTGGGGACATGAACCTTTTCTGCAATAAACTCCCCAAAAGTATAGCAATATTGATTTAACACATCATCAATGATAAATCCAAATAATTATACTTCCACATTTACTACATGACCCTTTATTTCCCCTAAGTTTTTGTTGGTTACTTAAAAGTATATTGAATTGAGTCGCTTATACTGTACTGCTTGTGATGGAAGTCTCTAAAAAAAGACACTTTCAAATGTGGTATCAATGTTTTGTTTTTATTTTTATTATATTTCCTATTTCTCTTTCTGCATGAAAGGTCAAATTTGCCAGTTTCCTTCTTCAAAATTTGATAGAACTACATGAAAAGCAGTTATGCGGCTATTGCCCATTTCTGTATTGTTTAATCTTTTCTAAATTGTATCTTTATACCTGTTATACTTAGAAGAGAATGGTCCACTATCGCATAGTAGCATGTTACTGCCACTTCACATTGAAGATTAACTGGATGGTCTTACACCAGGGTTAAACAACTACAAAAAGTATGTTTTCAGGAAAATGTGAATAAAGTTATTCTATCAATAATACAAAGCAATCAATAACAATGTTTTGACAACAAATAACAATTATAGAGAGTATAACAAATCCATTTTTTTTTCAATTTGTTGTTGCAACACTTATGTTTGTGAAGAAAACTGCTTTGATTTAACTTGGTGGCCTGTTAACTTTGACTCAATGGTGAACCAACTCGGACAAAAGTGACAACCGAATGATTACCAGTAATATTTCTGAGCATCCATAACTATTAAACCCTCCATAATGCAAACTTTAAACAAACATTAAAGACACTTAGAGACTTCTAGATGAAACGTTTGTCTTAAATTTTGAAGTGCTTTTTGGTATTTCTGGATGTGTCCCGACACAGTCTTGGGGGTAATTAATAATAATTCATTACTTTAGGGTTTGAATGCAGGTTTAATTGGTTGACGTTTGTGGCAGGCTGGCTTGCAGTGGTGACGTCACGGACCAGGAAGTAACTGAAACCACAACAATGGATGGGCGGGCGAAACTGAACGCAACGGCGTTCAGTTAATTTTATTAATCAAAATAAACAAAACAAAAGATTTAAACAAAACAGAAAACAAAAAGGCGCGTTGGCCAAACAAATAAACAGACAAACAAGTAAGTGACGTGCTGGCTAAACCAGCACGTTTTAGCAATTGTTTTCTTGTACCTCTCTATCTCCCCGTACTTCCTCTCTGCATCCAACACTCAACACCGCAGCACAGACAGCTGTCAGTTCTTATACTCTGGCCGAGGGGTTAACTAGCTGTTTATCTTATTACCCCTCGGCCACAGTCTGCACGCGTTTGGTAAGGATGTATGACTGTCAGCTAGTTAAATAATCAGTAGCTGATCAGTCATGCATCCTCACGGGTTTTTAAATATAAATATAAAAGACGCGGGCGCTTTTACCCGCGCCGCAAAACAAAAATACAAATAATAATACATAGGGCGGGACACTCCGCCACACATGCCCCCTTGCGCAGCACACATGGCCTTTTCGGCCACCTCCCCCTTATTCCCTAAAGTCCCGGCTAGCAGTCCCGGCGCAGGAACAGGGGCAGCAACGGGCCAAAGGTGGCGGCCACGGTGGGATGTCCTCCTCCCACCCAAACAGCCAGAAGCGTTCCAATGGCCCGCGCACAGGCCGGCTCCTTTGGCCAAAAATTTTTGGGGTGGTCTCCAGACCTGCCCCCTTCTTCATGGCCGGCAGCTCCTCCGTGGGGCTCCGCCACCCTCTCCTGCAGCGAAATTGCTGCGGGGAGCTGGTCTCCTGACCTCCCCCTTCTTCATGGCTGGCAGCTGCCCTTCATGGGGCTCCAGCCACAGTATTTCCTGCCGCGAAAGTGCGGCTGGGGAGCTGGTCTCCTGACCTCCCCCTTCTTCGTGGCCGGCAGCTCCCTTCATGGGGCTCCAGCCACAGTATTTCCTGCCGTATGGCAGGACTGGTAGCGACCCCAAGCAAAACAGGACCCTCGGGAGGCGATGGCAGCAGCAGCGGACCCTCGGGAGGCGGCGGCAGCAGCAGCGGACCCCGGGAGGCGGCGGCAGCAGCAGCAGTAGCGGACCCTCGGGAGGCGTAACTCGGGAGGGGAGCCCCTGGCCATGGAGGCGGCAGCGGAGCTCCACTTCTCCCTCGTACCCTATAACTGGTGGCTCTCCAGGCGATGCGAGCAACAGGCAGCCCCAGGCGATGCGGGGCAACAGGCAGCCCCAGGCGTCGCGGAGCAACAGGCAGCCCCAGGCGTCGCGGAGCAACAGGCAGCCCCAGGCGATGCGAGACAGGCCTTCTTGGGCGAAGCGAGGCAGGCATCCTTGGGCGAAGTGAGGCAGGCATCCTTGGGCGAAGCGAGGCAGGCATCCTTGGGCGAAGTGAGGCAGGCATCCTTGGGCGAAGTGAGGCAGGCATCCTTGGTAGGTGCGAAGCAACAGGCATCCTTGGGCGGTGCGAGGCAGGGCAGGAGCAGTTCTTCCCATGATGGTGGATGTGGAACCAGCAGGTATTCACCCTCTGCTGGTGGAGCTGGGAGCTGCAAGCAGTCCTCCCACGGCGGTTGAGGCGGAACCAGCAGGCATTCACCCTCTGCTGGTGGAGCTGGGAGCGGCAAGCTGTTCTCCCACGGCGGTTGAGGCGGAACCAGCAGGTATTCACCCTCTGCTGGTGGAGGTGGGAGGGTCAAGCAATCCTCCCACAGCGGTTGAGGCGGAACCAGCAGGAATTCACCCTCTGCTGGTGGAGCTGGGAGCGGTAAGCAGTCCTCCCACGGCTTGAGGCGGAACCAGCAGGCATTCACCCTCTGCTGGTGGAGGTGGGAGGGGCAAGCAGTCCTCCCACGGCGGTTGAGGCAGAACCAGCAGGCATTCACCCTCTGCTGGTGGAGGTGGCGGAGACAGAGGCAGCTCTTGCTGCTCTGCACCTGGCGGTGGTGGAGACAGAAGCAGCTCCTGCTGCTCTGCTCCTGGCGGTGGTGGAGACAGAGGCAGCTCCTGCTGCTCTGCTCCTGGTGGTGGTGGAGACAGAGGCAGCTCCTGCTGCTCTGCTCCTGGTGGAGACAGAGGCGAGGGCTCCTCACCCTCTAACGCTGGAGACGGCAGCAATGGCTCCTCTCCCTCTGGCGTTGGAGACGACAGCGACGACTCCTCTCCCTCTGGCTGGAGAAGGCAGCGACGACTCCTCTCCCTCTGGCTGGAGAAGGCAGCGGCGACTCCTCTCCCTCTGGCTGGAGAAGGCAGCGGCGACTCCTCTCCCTCTGGCTGGAGAAGGCAGCGGCGACTCCTCTCCCTCTGGCTGGAGAAGGCAGCGACGACTCCTCTCCTCTGGCTGGAGAAGGCAGCGACGACTCCTCTCCCTCTGGCGCTGGAGAAGGCAGCGACGACTCCTCCCTCTGGCTGGAGAAGGCAGCGGCGACTCCTCTCCCTCTGGCTGGAGAAGGCAGCGGCGACTCCTCTCCCTCTGGCTGGAGAAGGCAGCGGCGACTCCTCTCCCTCTGGCTGGAGAAGGCAGCGACGACTCCTCTCCCTCTGGCTGGAGAAGGCAGCGATGACTCCTCTCCCTCTGGGCTGGAGATAGCGGTAGCCCTGCCATATCTGCAGCCAGGTAGTGGATTACCATGTCCGCAACCTCCGCGAGGGACACTGGGCAGTGTTGCTTTTCCCAGGCTTCCCATCGCTCTCCATCTCTGGCCCACAGGAGGTTGATCACATCGGGGAGGGCCTCTTCAGCATTCCTCCCAGGCTCCACCAGCCAGCCCCAGATTCCCTCAGAGGAGAGTGAACTTCGTCTTAGCCAGCGGCCCTCTCCCCTGACGCCGGATGCTCAGGCTCCTCCATCTTATGCCATGCGTGGCTCTGGCTGAGTGGAAGATACCTTACCTCGCCACACAGGAAGCACCACCCTTCCTCATCCAGACAGGCAAGGCAAACATCCGGCGTAGTAGAGACGCGACGGGACCTGTGACCGGGCCCGAGCTGCTCTTGATGCACCACCTGCTGCTGTTGCTGCTTTCTTCGGCCGCTTCTTCCCATTTTTTTTTTTTTTTTTCAAACACAAAAACACTTTTCGAAAAAATAAAAACGCCCTTTGTATTCCTGGTCCGGCTGTTGGGGCGTTGTTTGTCCCACGCAGGACACCATATGTGGCAGGCTGGCTTGCAGTGGTGACGCCACGGACCAGGAAGTAACTGAAACCACAACAATGGATGGTGGGCGAAACTGAGCATAGCGGCGTTCAGTTAATTTTATTAATCAAAATAAACAAAACAAAAGATTTAAACAAAACAGAAAACAAAAAGGCGTTGGCCAAACAAATAAACAGACAAACAAGTAAGTGGCGTGCTGGCTAAACCAGCACGTTTTAGCAATTGTTTTCTTGTACCTCTCTATCTCCCGTACTTCCTCTCTGCATCCAACACTCAACACCGCAGCACAGACAGCTGTCAGTTCTTATACTCTGGCCGAGGGGTTAACTAGCTGTTTATCTTATTACCCTCGGCCACAGTCTGCAGCGTTTGGTAAGGATGCATGACTGTCAGCTAGTTAAATAATCAGTAGCTGATCAGTCATGCATCCTCACGGGGTTTTTAAATATAAATATAAAAAGACGCGGCGCTTTTACCCGCGCCGCAAACAAAAATACAAATAATAATACATAGGGGCGGGACACTCCGCCACACGTTACATATTAAAAACCAATCAATTGATTAATAAGTCTGTTTAATAGTGATTTTACATGTTATTTTGAAATATAATGGTACAGGTAAGTACAGTCTTTTTTTTTTAAAAACTGAATAATAACTTAAAGTTGTGCCATAGCACAACACACATTCAATACGAATTGACAGCTGTTGTATACAATTCCTTGCCATGTAGAACTAAATCCTATGCATCTATAAAATATCAATGCCAAAGTGAACTAAGTCAGCCATTAATTATAATTGAACCTCCAAGGGAACAATAATCCATGAACAATTCAAGATTTATTGGCATATTACCCACAAATACTGTGTGTTTTAGACCCAGGAAATGGTATGCCTTCAAAAGTCATGAATTTGATCCCCAACAAGAATAGAATTGGTAAAGAACGCTGTTTCCAATATATGACCTTGTTCCAACCAGGACCATAAATACTTAACTGAACACCAAAGTTCAATGAAATAATTCAAGACTTGGCGAGAACAAGGCTATGGTTTGTTCAATTCAATAATTAAGGACCTGGCTACAACAACCCCTTTGTGATTCAGGCTGGGCAGTGGTCTTCACTGACTTAACCTCCATACTCTCTCCAACTCATCCAACTTGTAATGGTAGATCTGCACAACCCAGTGCCTTTAAAGCCAAGGCATTACTAATGTAACGGAACTATCAATAATAAAGTGACATTACGGACACCTACACTATTAGTTTACAGAGAAGGCAATGAACCTTAATATATTTTTCATACACAGTATTAAGTAAGTATTAATGATCTCAGTTATACTGAGAATGTATGACTTAAATAATCACTATACAGATTTTCTGTTTGTAGGAATATTTCAGTGTAATAACGTCATCATAATAAATTGAGAAATAGCATAGTATAATTTGGATACAAAAATAAATAAATACATACCAGGTAGACCTGTTTCTTTAACTTGGAGACAGATACATAAATGAACTGCAGTACATAACATATGGAAGACAACAGCTGTGAAAAACACACTTAACCACAGCAAAAATAGTTTTCTTCATTACTCTGACATAGAATGCATTTTGGTAAAGCAATTAAATATACAAGCTGTACTGAAGAGTTTGTCTTGATGTCCCCATGGTGCACTGCTGTACAGCATACACAAAAGTTCTAACTCACTGTTATGACATCCCAGTTGAGATCCAAATCACTCCCTTAAGGTTTAGTAAGTGCCTACCTAAGAAGCTTAAGCCATTAACGAAACTGTTTTGCAAATGAGTTTTCATCTGAAAACATGTTAATTACCTCAAATAAGCTCAGATCATTTATACATGCAAACATGATCTCTTTACCAACGTTTTTTATCAGTAACTCTTCAATTTCATATATTTCAAACAGCTAAATTCTGAAGAGCCATTTTGGCATTTGATTCACATTATAATGTTTAGGCTTCTAGGGAATTGCAGTGTTGGCTGTTTAGGAGACTACACACATTGTAGATGAAACAACAGAATTACCTGCCTTGGATTACCTGTAGGTAAGCCATATACCATGAAACTGAATAACAGATGGTGACACTGTTCTGACAGAGATGCCATTATTTGACTTATGCCACATTGGATACCGTTACCTATTAGATTCTCTTAAAATCAGTGAAGCTCACCAATGCAACCTATACAGCTATACAACCACTGCTTTTTTTGTGCTGGATTCATAAAAATTCTCCCACTGATTGACCAACCATGCCATGCAAAAAAAAAAAAAAAAATGCTGATTGGCTGCTTCTTTACACAGTGCACTTGTGTAAAGGAGTTCTGTTTTTTTTCCTTGAATCATAATATAACTGTGCCTAGTTCACATAAGAGCAAAATTACCCAAAGCAATACAAAGCAACCAATCAGCAGGATAATTTTATGCAGTTATATCCTGAAAACTTGTAACATTTTATACCTCTTCTCCGTAGGTGATGTCAAATTTCCTGTGTATGGGTCTGCACCAGGGGGCATGTTACCTGCATGGGTAGTAATAATGAGTCAGATAGAGGGCATGGACTGTTTCTTTGTTTTAAAAGATAAACATATTTGGCCATGTAGCACGATGGGCTTGTGGGTGGCGTCAGACCAGGAAATGATGGACACAACAGGGAGTACTGCAAGGTGTGAAGCGCTGATGCATGTGTTCATTGTGAAACAAATGATTTAAACAAAACAAAACACTGATACAAAAGCAAACGGCACGATGGCCAAAAGAAACAGACAAACAAAACTAGTAACCAAACCCCAGAACAAGTATTGTGCTGGTCCTTCCAGCATGAGTAGCAATTGTTTATCTTTTGAATTTATTTCTTCTCTCTCTCTCTCGTTCTCTCCTCTGAACACCCAGCCCCGAGTGAGAGATTTGTGCCTCTTTTATGCAGCTGTGCCGGGACTCGATTGCTTGTTAATGATTCAATTGAGTCCAGTCACAGTCTGCACATGAACTACTTGGGCAAGGAAGATAATTAACCCTTCCCTGTCGTCTTTAAACACCCGTGCCCAAATACATATATGCAGTTCAAATAATAATACACACCAGAAAACATAAAATACACACAGGGGAGGGGGTACCCCACCACAGACCACTAGAAGAATGATTTTTGAACTGCCAGATTGGTTATTTTGAGTGTGGAAGCAGTCATTTTACATTTGGGAACAGATTTGATAAATATGGCGCTAATTCTCAAAAGGCAGAAAAAAACAAAAAACACTAACAAAATAAACAATTTTCTTAAGTAAAACAAAAACAGCCTTTAGTCAGGAAAAACACACTCATTGAGGACAGCCTATGTCCGTGAATTTCAGCACCACAGGATTGTAGTGTGCTTCTGAGCAGCTCCTTTATGCTTCACAAACAGTGCTGATCCATCAAGGGATGCCTGAACAAGCATTGCTGAGCCAAACCGACTCCTCTGGTTTGTAACTTTTCTTAGGTTCTAATTAATGATGTTATATATGAATGGATGATTAATCAATGATTGAATAAATGAATGAATGACATGATAAATAATGTTTTCTCTGGGGTGATTTCTGTTTTAAAGAACATCTGTCACATGCAGGGATTCGGGTGTACTGCTCACATTTCCACAGCAAGGTAATCATTTTATTACAGAAGGCTTTGATACAAATCACATGTTGTGACAGGGAAGTAACATTGTATACCCCTTTCAGGCATTTCGGTTTTAGAGATGCATGTTGGTACCTGGGTTATAATTTAAACTGTGGCGGTTTCATTTATTTATGAACAAGGATTTGTTAACTGAAGGTCCACTGTATGCAGACTTGACTACAGGACGGACACCTCTTACCCTACCAACATGTTACAGTACAGTATTGTAATATATTGTGTTGATTGCATTTAGTTTGTATGACATCTTGTAATCAATGAACATCTACAAACAATATAGACAACTATATAAAAAAATACAGTGGGTGTTGCCAATTTGCATATTTTGCTGCACATGTTGCCAATAGTAAGCAAAAACTTATTTAGGATATATGAATTAGTGACATGGTTGAATAAATCCAAATTAAAGACCTGAAAAATCCTACTAGAACAATCTGAATATGAGGCATATTCAATCCTGAGAAATAACATTTCAAATAGGCTATCTTGGTAAAAACAACAACAACAACAACAACAACAACAACAACAACAACAACAAAAAAAACCAGGGTATTGGAAAGTGAACAAGACTACAAGATTGAACCATTTAACCAATCATTCATTTATCAACCAACCTTCAGCCAATCAACCCAAAAATTCCATTGGGAATCAGTGCCTGTGAAAGTAAATGACTTTTTATGTTTTAATACCCTGTCTAGCTACTGCTGTATCCCCTGCTCTATTAGGATTCTTGGCTTGTGTCATGCACATGCATATTACTGGTTTTACATTGTTAACAGGTCTTTTTCAATCTCTGTTTGCAATTTGACCTTATGATTTTTTAATATATTTTTGAACCATGCCCCTTGTGCTCTCTCTCAATGCAGTGAGAAATAAACATATATGTAAAATACAATATTAAAAAATGTTTAAAACTTATAGAAACTGTACCATTAAGGCAATATTTACAAACCCATTAAACACATTAAAATGCAAAATCTGTCATAGCAAACATATAACAATTAACCAAGTTATAATAATTTTTTCGTTTACAGTACGATGAGCAGAAATAAAAAAAGGTGATTAAATATGCAACTTGAAAAGCTTCAGGTCAGGATAAATGTTCTATATATATATATATATATATATATAGAACATTTAAATGGCTTGCCTGTGTGCTTTTCATGTCTTTTTTTTAAAGCATGCAAGTAAAAGACCTGAGGTGCACTTCAAAGGTTTAGATAGACTAAGGTAAGAAGATGATTCTATCAATACATTTTTAAGCTCAAAAAGTAGAATAAATAAATAAGCAATAATAACAATAATAATAATTTAACAAGGCAATAATTGAATACAATATTGCCAATTGATTTTGTTTTATATAATAATGTACCCGGTATATAAATTCTACTGCCTAATGTATGTGTTGAAAATAAGATTAATTTCAGAAATGGTAATTTAATTCAGTATTTCCTTGCTTGTTGTTTTTGTTTTCTGTTTTTATTTATTTTATTTTTTCTGGACTGTGAATACATAAAGACAAGCAATAGCTATACCTGTCCCTAAGGAACAATTGAGCAAATCATAGACAGACAAACACACTTCTGAGGAAGAATGTCCAGAAGGCTGAACAACAGAATAAGGGGTTAGGTAAGTTAGGTATTATCTAAGCTTGTCTATGCTTTATTCTTTCACCATCGTTTCACGGTGTATAATTACTGAGAATGCTAAAGCTTAATACTGAATATCATATTGTCACATTCCCAACAGCAAAATGGATTTTCTTGAAATAAGTCTACCCTGAATCCAAATCACACCCTAATTTCAAGACCCCCCAAAAAAGGGAATAAAAGAACCTGAACGCAAGTTACATTCAACTCTTAATAAAGCTCCAGCATAGTAACTAGTAACAACATACAAAAAGAGAAAGGTAACACACAGTACTTTCTATGGTAGCAATCTTTGTAAGGTAAACAAACATTATTATGTTTAGGGATTTGACAGCAGTTGTATTTGGTTTTATAGCTGTTGGTTTTACATATGATTCCAAAATGTAATTACAACTCTCTCCAAACTTCTGAACGTAACCCAAAACACATATTTCAAGAGCCAGGACCCAAGGTGTCTGCCATATGCAGTGCTCCAGACACAACACAGTTCATGACTTTCGCAACATGGCTGCCAGCAAAACTGGCCGAGAATCAGCATATCAGTAAATAAAACTGTGAATCTAAGTCCCTGTCTATATTAGCACAGCTGTGTCCGAGAACCAAGCTCAAAACCGGGTTTCCTGAAAACAGCACAACAGGGTTAGAGCTTCCAGATTGCAGTTATGAAACTGGGATAGTTTAACCTGGTTGTTGTTGAAACATACTGCATTGTGGGTTAGTGGAAGATGGTATCCCAGCCACCGTTTGTAACGTGAAAGGAAAAATATGGTTATCTCCGTCAAGAGTGCTGTTTTGTCCCTGTTTACTAGAAATGTAATGTTTAAATTTGGAAGCCAAGTGTGGCTGCATCAAAAAAGGAGAGTGCAGTGCTGTGACAGAGAAATAATGATTCTTGGTGTTAGATCTCCCTCCTGACCTGAGAGGTCACTGTCTAAAGGGAACAGAGTACCCTGGACTGGATGGCCCGACGGTTCATTCCCAGGGTTAGGTCGGAAGTCGGTCATCTAGAAAGGGGACCGAGCTACGGTACACTAAATCCTTGACCCAGAAGGTTAACGGTGTGGCATCCGCGGATTGTAGGAGCGGCTGCGTTTGTTAACCAAGGGGTCATGGTTGACGGTAAATAAATGGGACGTAGTGAGGTGATCTGTTCCTTGCTATTGTTACACTGAAACCGGACTGACCTGTATTGTTGTTATAGAGAAACATGAGTATTTTGTTTGTCTGTCTAAAAACTCTGTGATTGTTCACCAGACTAGACGGCTAACACGATCCGGAGCTGTCGCCCATGGCCAGCACTAAAACCGGACAACACTGCACTACGTATTCACCATTGTTACACATAGTAAATTGTACCTCACCACAAGCACTACAGAACTCACTTTGGACTTGTGACCATGTTTTGTGTCTAATTGTGTTTTGTACTGTGCTTATTATTTATGGGACTGCAACCCTTTATTATTACTGTGCAATACACATTGCTGTGTACTGCAAGGTCCTTAATATTTACTGGTTGGTCATCAGACTGTTGGATTATAAATAAACAAACTGTTTCACCTGTACTTTGTTGTCTGTTTGTTTAATTGGATTACTGCACCTGCGCTTCAAAAGCAGATGGTATATATGCACTAGTTTTGTTCAATAATTTTATAAGAAGAAAGTTACTTGGAAATTGGATTTACCTTTGTTGACACTGCAGATGAACTTCATCCTCAGTGTGTCATTAATAGGATAATCCAATTTTATTTTAGCATTGAAATTAGGTATGGTGTTCTATTTTTGGTAAATACTTCACTGTGAATGGTGGATTTCTAATATGTGATTTATAATTGTCACTATTGTGGTGGGGGTGCTCCAAGTAAAAAACAAAATGCTAATGTGGGGCGTGATTAAAAAAAGGAAAACTCAAAAATGTCTGGAGGACAGTGCCAGAGATCAAGACAAGCCAAAGGTTGAACCATTATCTATGCAAAAGCTTTAGAGGAGTGATAATAGCACTTAGCATATCCTGTGCTGTGAGACTGACAGGGCAAAGGCAGAGGATGAAAGAAGACAGGTAGAGTGGGAGAAAGCATGCTGAACCTGCAGGCTACACATGTGAAGGCTGGGATGCTGTAACATGATGAATCTGTGAATATGGAAAGAAACCTACAGGTATCTGGACTATAGTATACTGTAAAAGATAAACTGCAGCACTGTGTCTTAAGGTAAAGGAATAAACAGATAGCAGATATATTCTTCCTGCAAAGTAAAATGTTCTTCCATTTGTGAAGATGCTGTTAGTCTAACTTATACAAACACATATGGCCATATTTTGTAAGAATGAGATCAGCTGAATTTAGGTTTATGACTGACTTGATGACATTGTGACTGGCTAATCTCGGTAGCTGAAAAAATACAACTTCAACTCAGCTTTTCAACTAACTTTTTCAACTTTTATGTGACTGTGTCCCAAGAAAGAGCACACCTGGGTTTTGGTCGTAGGGACCGGCCAGTCAGCCAAGGCTTTCACCTTAGCAATCAGCGGTCTGATCTGGCCACTCCCTACTCGATACCCCAAATACTCCAACTCACTCTTCCCAATGGCACATTTCTTTGGGTTAGCAGTGAGCCCAGCCTCCTGCAAGGATTGCAGCACTGCCACTACCTTACACAGATGACTCAGCCAATCCTCACTGTGGATAACCATGTCATCTATGTAAGCAGCGGCGTACTGCTGATGGGGCCGCAAAATGCGATCCAACATTCACTGGAAAGTGGCTGGTGCTCTGTGCAACCCAAAGGGCATGGTTCTAATTTGGTACAACCCGAAGGGAGTCGAAAACGCCGTCCTCTCTCTGGATTCCGAGGTCAGGGGTATCTGCCAGTACCCCTTCGTTAAATCCAGTGTCGTCATAAAATTAGCCGTGCCTAGACGTTCCAGCAACTCATCTACCCAGGGCATGGGATTAGCGTCAAACTTCGATTTTTCATTGACTCAAAGTCAATGCAAAATCAGTTGACCCATCCAGCTTATTCACTAAAACAATGGCAGTGGTGGTCGCCCCTAGGCTTAGGCATCCCCGGGCGTAATCCTGCAATCGGTGAGCGATATCCCTGGGGTGATCCTCCTCAGAGAATCTCTCCTCCCGGAATTTGCGGCGGTAGCCCTCCAGAGTCGCCCCCACGTGGTTGAGGATGGCATCTTTCAGCGTGGGGTAGTCCATCATTGCCACCGGATCCAAGGTCCTTGCTGCCACCTGCACCTCCCCCGTCAGCTGTGGCAGGAGGTGGCTATCCCACTGTGCTTGAGCCCACCCGGCAGAGATTGCCATAGCCTCGAATATCTCCAGGTAGGTGTTGGGTCGATCCTCCACCATCATTTTTGTCGGCTGCTGTAATCCTGGATCCGGTCCCGCAGATCTGGCACCCCCTGTATGACCTCCGTTAGTGTTTGATGCAGGAGGTCCATCATGGCGGCGAACTGTTGGGAATCCATTCTGTCTCCCTCGGTTCTTGCACTGCTGTATGGGCAGTGCCAGTGAATCCTACTTCTAACACCACGTGTGGAAGGGTGGTGGGCAATTCAGTGACACACAGGAGACAAAACTTTATTTGTAACGCCGCTCAGGCGCACTGATTTATTTTTACCCGCAGAGGGCGCTGTTGTCCGTGGCCTGAATACTGCCAACAGTAATCAGGACCACAGGGTTACCAATACGGTAGACAGTCCAGTGCACATCCAAGTGCTCAAAATAATAGTGAAAACAAAAGGCACAAAGAAAAAGGGAAAACAAAACACTACTAATAAAACTACAAAATAAAGGTGCTGCACTGTGCAGCGTTTCCCCGACCGTCGCTACCCGCACGGTCCGGGTCTCCGTCCTACACTCCATTGTTCCCTCAGACTACGGTCTATACTTTTGAGCCTGCCCACGGTTTCTCCGCTACCCCTATATTTGTTTTGTTTTGTTTTGTTTTGTTTTCGTTCTCCGGTCGTTCTCGGTCTGGAAATAGAGCTTGTTTGTCATCCTAAAGGGGCCGACCTGAGGGAACAACAGATTGTTATTTTATAGGCCCAGCAATCCTCTCAAGGCCCGCCTCCCAATCATTCAGAGAGAGGGTGAGACCACACATCCTCGTCCCACCTCTCCGTGTCATTGCCATGACTGACAGGCGGATCCTACGGGTTGCAGCCCTCTTCCTGCAGAACCATGCATGCGCCAGACAGTCAGCACAGATCTCCCCTGTTACAGTGACAATGCAGCTAAAATAAACAGCGCAACACATGTGAATGTATTATTAATTATTTTTTATTATTTTAATTTTTTAAAATAGTTTCTGCATGCTTACTAGCAAGGTGTAAACAATTGATCTAACGTTTTGGCTAGCCTGGTCTCGCCCTTGCTCACAAATTATGTATTGCATACAAAAACTGTATTGTTATATTGGTTTTCATTGTATGCCGAAAGATTCTACTATATATATCAAACTATATATGCACATCAAATAACCGTAACTGGAACAATTTTAAGAATGAAAAGCATTCACACACACACAGGATCTTTCTTCCCAAATGGAAATTTTTTAAAAAAACTGAGATGTACTGTCTGAAATGGTTCTTAAACATTTTAAAATGAATTACAAGCCACATACCAGTATTGCAAGGCTGTAGCCAGCTATGAGGCACCCAAGGCACCGGCCTCGGTTCAAATCATAAAAAAATATTTCTTTATTTACGCTCTCTTACACGTTGCTTAGCCACAGTGCATGGGCAAGTGCCTCGTGATTTTTCATGGCTGGCTACTGCCCTGAGTATTGCTTATCATCTTTACATCTTCAGCCTCAAATGTATTAAATCTCAAAAAAACATATTAATCAATATCATATGTAGATCATTATCTGCATATCTTAAATAAAAGTCTGATCTTTATTTTTCCCGCTCGTCTGAAACAATAATTTTGATAACAATCACTTAATATGAAACTATATTGTCTCTGTTTTATAAACTACGCAAAATAACAAAATATTTTTTGTAAACTGTATACATACCTACAGTAAAATCTGCTGCTATCAACAGTAATTGGCCCACATAAACGCGCTTGTATTTCTGCATAAAAAATAAAAAAAAACCTTTCTTTGGTGCCACTAGTAAATGTATAACTTTTTTTGTTGAGTAGCCTTGCTGTTTGTCAGGAAAATCTTCTTTAGGTGCAAAGTAAAGGTACAGTTATGCACAATAAAAGGCCAACCAATAGAATGTTAGCAGAAGCTGGGAAGAGGCGGTCACCCTAGCAACCAATAACAGTACTCAGTCAGGGTCAGTTGAAATGTTTGCGGAGATCTGGCAGCGGTTGGCCATTTAAAGTCTCACGCCTGTTCCAGTCATTTATGACTTAACTTGGCATTTACTAAATATGACTGAGGGTGGCGGTGTATGGCAGCAGCTCCTGGGTTGAATAGAATCTGCTGGCACATGTGCAAAGTCTGCGACTGTTCACATACAGTTTTTTATGTCACATGCCAACATGAGTCAAAAGTGATTTCATTTTTTTTAAAGACACGTTTAGACAATGCAGACAGATACTAGCCCAACTTCATGTGTTTCCAGGCAACAGTGTTAATTCTTATGCAAAAATGCATATTTTTTAAGGCAGTATACTTTTGCAAATACTGTTTATGAGAAATGATGTCAAACTGATGGAAACTGGTAAAATGTGATAGTTTCCATGCATGTACATACGATGATTGACCACCATTGTACTGCTCAGGGTCAGGCTTTGTCTGAATTGGGAGAGTGTAATTATCACCAGTGAATGCATACCATTTGTGAATAAGGGTATTTCCTTCAACCTCCAGGACCTGGTTCAAATCTTTTCTACTCTATTCTAATTTAGTTCTGGTGGTCTCCTCTTGGCTCTAAGTGACCAAAATAAATAGGATGTATTAGAGTATGTTGTTTGTTGGCTGTAGGTTGGTAGTTTGTGAAAAACAGCATTAGGAAAGAGTGAAGAGGCAGACAGGCTAACAGCATCATTTTATTCTCAGAGGAGGAGCTTTGATGGGGATGCCACTTTTGAAGCTGGATGCCATATAATGAAGGAAGTACAATGGTACATTTTACTGAGGATTACCTTTCTGAAAATTGTAATTGCAAATGTCTGATTTAGTGATATTTCTTTGTATAATGCTGATCAAAATGCTTTTTTTTACATGTGTGAGACAAAATGCAGTATGAGAGAAAATTAAATGCAAAAGTCACATTTACTGCATGCAATCAGAAAGAAAGAACAAAAGCAGCGAAGGTGCTGGGCTATGCAGGATTATCTCAGCCAAGCAGTAACAGAAGCATGAGCTGTAATTCAAAATGATTAATAAAAGTCAAATAAGACAGCAGGGTTTCCCTTCTGTGCGTGCCATCATGTTGAAAGGCTTGACAAATAGCAGACACCCAGTCGGTAGACATTGACTGATAGATCAATTTCTGCATTTTGATCAATATGGTGTACATATATATATATATATATATATATATATATATATATATATATATATATATATATATATATATATATAGATAGATAGATAGATAGATAGATAGATAGCTAGAAGCAAAAATGTTGTATCTGGTTAATACTATCCTCCAAGGCATTCACTACATAATATAATTAAAATGTTTTAAAAATACATTAAGGCATATCAATAAAGGCAGACAGACACACATATTGATATGTGACAGAAGAAGAATGACAGCAAGAGAAAGAGAAAGACAGAAACAGACAGATGCAATCCACCTGCATAGCTACCTGTGGCATTCTTGTACATGAACAATTATCAGTGATTCAAAATCACAAGCCAGTACTACTATACCATAATACCCATACTGTGAAGTTCCAGCGATGAACAAGAGAGACTTCCTGTGCAGGACTCAGAAGCAGACAAGCCACGGAATTCTCTGAGCATGTTCGGCAGTGGGATGGACCCTGACTACTAAAGAGAGGGAGAGCGAGAGAGAGAGAGAGAGAGAGAGAGAGAGAGAGAGAGAGAGAGAGAGAGAGAGACAGAGAGAAGCAGCAGATAGCAGAATCTATACAGTCAAAAGATCAGAAGGAAGCTTGCAGGTTTAATAAAGCTTCGGGAGCTAGACGGCAGAGGCAGCTAAGAGGCAGCGTGGGGCATGCTTCACTTTCAGAGGGACCAGAGAGACAGGGAGAGGAACCCTGTGGAGGCTACAGCTATACAGCATTGAGGTGGGTCACTGACAGATCTACCACTCCCCTTTTGGGCTGACAAGAGACAGGGAGAGAGAGAGGAACAGCAATACAGCTCTTTATCCCCGCCCCATTCACAAAACATACCATCGCCGTGGCAATGCAGAAATGTTCCTTCCAATTGGTGGATGAAGAGTCCCATTGAGAGCTGAGACTAAACCCCCCTCCCTTAAACACTGCCTTCCTATACAACTCCCATCTTTCTTTTCATGTTTTTTTCTCTGTTGGTTCTTTGTATTCCTCTAGTCTTGCTCTTGAACACTCAGTGAGGGGCTCCTTTAAATATGGGTGGGAGCTGTCAACCTATTCACCTTTTGTTTTGATCCAAAAAAGAAAGAAAGAAAAAGCAAAGGATTTCTGCTTTCAGGACTGGGAACTGTAAAGCATTACTAGTCTGGATTATATATTTTTATTTGTACTTCAGGATATATTACAACAATGACGGGTGACTCAGAGGAAAGTATTGAAAGCATACGGCCATCCAACCTGCAGGTGTTTGCAAACAGCTCCACCTTGCATGGAATGAGCCATATCTTCGCCTATGGCCCCATGACCTTTCGTCGCTTCCTCTGGACACTGTCTTTCCTGGGCTCGTTAGGACTCCTGCTTCTGGTTTGCGTGGAGCGGGTCACCTACTACTTCACCTACCCGCATGTCACCAAGCTGGACGAGGTTGCAGCTCCAAACCTCACCTTTCCCTCCGTCACCATCTGTAACCTTAACGAGTTCCGCTTCTCCAAGATCACCCGTAACGACCTCTTCCATGTGGGGGAGATGCTGGAGCTGCTCAACGACAACTATGAGATCGCCAACACCCAACTGGCCGAGCCTGAGGTTCTGGCTGCCCTCAAAGACAAGGCCAACTTCCGGGGGTTCAAGGCTAAGCCCTTCAACATGACCGACTTCTTCAACCGCACGGGTCACGACATAGGCGAGATGCTCCTGCAGTGCACCTTTCGTGGAGAAAGCTGCTACCCCATCAACTTCACCACTGTGAGTCTCCCTCTTTGTTTTTGTTCATTGCACTCACATGTGTGGTGTTGCTGCTGTTGGTAAGGGTTTTGGGGGCTTTGATGGAGTTTTTCGTTGGATGTTTTGAGGGGGTTGGTAGGGGTTGCAGAGGATGGATTATGGAAGAGGTTTCTAGGATCAGCTCTCTGTTTTATCTGTTGTTTTGGAGTTGTGGCTGTTGTATTGGAGATGTGTGTATTTAAAGAATATTTGATTTAATAATTTTGTTTTTGCTGGTGTATTTTTGGTGTATATTATGGTTATGCATAATCTTATGAAATTAGATAATATTTTTTTATTTAGCAAGCAATGAAAAATGTGCTGTTTTTTAGTATTCCTTTTTGCTGTTAGAAACAGATTATCTTCAGAAAAAAGTAAATGCTGTTGTTTTTTTGAGCATTTTAGCGACTATTGTTGTTCGAAAGACATTTGTTTCCACTTAAAGTGTTTATTTTATTTTATTTTATTTGTTTTATATATTTATGTCAGTGTGATAAATATTCACAAAAAATATCCATGTTCCATGTGCAGGATGTATATTACGTGTTAGGACTATGAGGTTAGGGTTTGGAAAATGTGCAGCACTTACATTGCTGTGTCAGTGTAGGTTTTAAATTCATGCTCACACTTTGAAAATCTATACAGTACATTAAGGGATGATGTCTTTTCTTCATTTTTTAATCTGGTGTGCATTTGCATTTGTTTTACTTATTATTGTTAACAGTGGTAAGACATACTTTTAGCTGGCATTAATTTAGTAATTTGCTAATTTATTATTTATTAATAATCTAGAAATATTACATTTTCCCCTGTTGCTATATTATGAGGGTTTAAGGTAATGTTTGATTGTTTGTTTTTGTAATCATAAAATGTCCTAATTTCATGTATTATTTCAGCTGGTTCTTGCTGAGTAAATATACATACATAAGTGTAGTCATTTAAAATAATTAAAATAATAATGATTATTATATTTGTCATTGTTTCTAAGAACTTCATTTAGTATTGGGTTGCGTTTATTAAATTAAGTTGTATAGATTGCATCGTGCTCTTTTGCGATAACTTACTGTAAGATAATAGAAATACTGTATTTATTTATTTATTTATTTATACAAATCAGGCTATTTTTGTTAGTGGAATTACACAATATAATGAACTGTTGCATTGCTATGATGTACAGAAAACACTTCAATTATGTTACTTGTTCACATTCTTGTTTTAAATGTAAGTACTGCCTGGAATGGAGCCCAATATTGCTCATTGATTTTCAATGATTTCCTTTCTTTTCCTGTCCACTTTTTGTGTGCGTTTGGTATGTGGACGTATGTGTTAGTTGGTTTGAATACTGTTCGTCAGTGTGCATGTATGTGCAGGAGGTACATGAAGTTTAAGCCACAATATTTAAGGTTTAAAATAACATTCTGTTTATGTTTTTATTCCTCTCTCTACACATTTTTTGTTTGGAAAAACTGTTCATATTATTAAAGATGTGTTAATTTAAAATATATTGCAACAGTAGAAGAGACAAGGATGCATAATAAACTTAAATAAATATACTAGTTATACTGCATATGTGGGGTAAAAGACAAACCTTGTGTAAGTTTCATTCAGCGTTGTTACTTTTTCTTTTCCAAATTTACACATACCAACAGCTCAGACCTGCTCAAATTTGTCCATGGGAGTTCCTTTCAGAGTTTATGAAAAAGTGAATTAAAATGAATGAGCGTATAAGACATTTCCTTAATCTGAATGTAATACTATCAGCCTATTAAAGCTTTTATGTACTGTAGCTTTTATCATGCTAGCAAAATTACATCCAACACAGCCATGGGTTACAACAGCTGGTGAATTGTAAATGCTGGATATATGTCATGGTAAATGACATAATTAAGAGTACATTATTGTGAGAGTACCAGGGGCCTAACCTCGCAAGCTGACAGGAGGTTATGCCATCTTGCTCTGAGTGAAGCTTATTTGCACAGGTATGGAATTCTTGTGCTCATCTGTTATTATGGATAGTGATATCTACTTGAAATCAACAGATGGACTCCTTACAAGAGTGTTTGCCCACGTTAACGGTTGTACACTGTGTATTTTAAATTATACCATAAGAATGTAGCACTGCTTTAAAAAAAGGTGTATTAGAAAATATGTGAGGCTTGAGTATGAATATCAGCAAACATCTACAAAAGCAGAACTTAGCAGACAGTGCTATTCTGTTTTTGAATCTCTCCTCTTAGTAGTTTCCCAGCTGTGTGTTGCCTACTTTCTTAAGACAGCAAAGATAAGGAGACTATATTTAACACTATGAAGGGCATGACTATGGCAGACTATGGCAGAACTGAAGTAAAGGAAATGCTGGCAGCGGTGCGGGGCACTCCGGCAGTGGCAACGCTGGCCCCTCCGGACGTGCAACTGAAGATGGCAACGGCTCCTCCCCTTTTGGCACTGGAGACGCCTCCCCTTCTTACGCTGCCGGCTTCCCCTGCTCACCTTTGGGAATGGTTACCTCTCCTTTCTTCAGTACTTGGGCCGGCAGCTTTTCCTCTTCCTTTGGAGGGGCAGTATTATTATTATTATTATTATTCGTTTATTTAGCAGACGCCTTTATCCAAGGCGACTTACAGAGACTAGGTTGTGTGAACTATGCATCAGCTGCAGAGTCACTTACAATTACGTCTCACCCGAAAGACGGAGCACAAGGAGGTGAAGTGACTTGCTCAGGGTCACACAATGAGTCAGTGGCTGAGGTGGGATTTGAACCGGGGACCTCCTGGTTACAAGCCCTTTTCTTTAACCACTGGACCACACAGCCTCCTAGCCTCCCAGTAGGCCACAAAGTGTCCAGACTCCCCGCAAACGAGGCACCAACCTGAGGCCTCGAGATAGGTGAAGAAGGTGTCCAGACCGCCATCCGACAACACTCGGAAGGAGGGGGTATCTGTCTTCGGCATTTGCGAGGCCGGCGTTTAGAGAGCCTTCAGTTGGAGCCATTCCTCACACGACTCCACCTCATCCTGAAAGACGGCCTCCTTGAAGAGGTGGTCTCCCCATGGGTGCTGCTGCTCATCTACGCTCATCTACGGTCCATTTTTTTTAAAACCTGCAGTTCTGTCTCTGAGTCTCCAGGGGTGCTATTCCGCCACTAACACCATGTGTGATAGGGTAGCATCACTGGCAAGGCTTGTTACCGTCAGGGAGAGAGACATAGAAACAAGAAGCTGCAGTTTAAGCGCTATTGCGCACTATTAATTAAACAAAAAAACAAACAAATAGGTGCAGTGGCCAAAATATATGGTTCAAACAAACCGTATAACCAAACGACTAGACATTCCCCTTATAAACCAACACAACACGGCACTCATCTAAACACCAACCTTAACACACCAACCCTCAACAAACAGTTTTTTCCCTTTTTATACACCTGTGGCTGGAGCCTAATTAATCATCAATTATTCCATTATGGCACCAGCCACATTCCCATGTGTGTTCTGGCAGGGGGGGATTTAACCCTCTCCCTGCCAACCCAATATTCCCCCCACACCCACATTACACCGGCAGGGCTTCCACCCTGCCACAGCACTTAATAGCCAAGCATGCATAATACAAGAACATGTCTGCTTTGCATGTTCAGAAATCTAGATCCATATTTATGAAGGTTTTTATACCAAACTACTGTAACAGTAACAGTTAAGTATTAAGTTATATTTTCCTTGGTGCAAATTGCATTTTGACCTACAGTCGTTGAATTAATCAGATAATGAAAAATACTCCCCACTGTGAATCCAAAGACTATTTTGGTATAAATAACTGATTAGTGACCAGAGTTGGGGTAACTCGTTACTTAGGTAACGTGTTACTGTAATAATATTATTTTTGTCATTCACGAGATACTATAACGCATTAGAATTTTAATGGGAGTAATAATATTACAGTTACTTTACACAAAAAAATTAATTTGTCTTGTTAGCTTTACTCTGTTATACACCTACAGATGGCCTTTTCTTTTTTTAAAGCCAAAGTGAACTGTTCTTTATTGTATTTACAGTCAGCTCCACACAACGTCAAACCAGAAACACTAACAACTCGGCTTACGGCAGTCCCTAAAGACATAACTGCTATTTTCCTTGAACACATGGAGACCCTGAACACAGCCTTCTTTGCGTGTGTGCGCACAATCAGGATTAAATGGCTTGAGTACAGCGCTTAATAAAGGCATAACAGAGATCCTGACAGGTACATAAACAGCGTCTTCTTCAGTAACCCAGAGGCTGTGTGGTCCAGTGGTTAAAGAAAAGGGCTTGTAACCAGAAGGTCCCCGGTTCAAATCCCACCTCAGCCACTGACTCATTGTGTGACCCTGAGCAAGTCACTTCACCTCCTTATGCTCCGTCTTTCGGGTGAGATGTAATTGTAAGTGATTCTGCAGCTGATGCATAGTTCACACACCCTAGTCTCTATAAGTCGCCTTGGATAAAGGCGTCTGCTAAATAAACAAATAATAATAATAACCGAAGCTCCCTTTGATGCGATACAACTAGGGTGACCAGACGCCCCGATAAAATTGGGATCATCCCGATTTTAGGCGCTTTGTCCCGTGTCCCAACTGAGGTACTGTCGGGACGCCATTTATCCCGACTTTTAGAGTAAGCTTTCAAAACCCAGATGTAAAACGTGACATTTTTATTTTCTCGTTAGGAAATTTCGTATATGTGGCTGCTGTACTGATGGCTGGTGTTGTTGACAGGCTTGTCAACAGCACCAGCCATTATGACACTTCACCAGTAAAACCAGACGCACAGGAGCACGCACCAAGAAAAACTGCAGGTTAACATGATGGGATAGCCGCATACATGTACAGTTTCTTTGGGAAATGTCTTGACACGATCCTCAGCCGAAATATACTTCGCTTGCTTTGCTTTGTTGTCCATTTTTGGCATTTTACGTCTAATGCTGAAAACTAGATTTTAGCAACCTGAATCAAAACAATGCAGCACTGACTTTGTCCCATCTGCTATGCACAGTACAGCAGGTCACAGAAAAGCCAGTAAAGACGCACTTATAGGCTGATTAAAAAACCGCTGTCATCAGAACAGTAAACAAGAAAGTTAACTGATTTGGAGAATTTAAAAAAAAAAAATTATATTTCTCTAAGTTTTTGTTTTTGCCTAAGTGCAATGCACACAGGACGGCGAAGTAATAAAAAAAAGCTTATCTACAGAAGAAAGATACGTAGTTTGCTTCGCTTGCGTTGTGCAGTACTTGACAAGGTTTCTTTCCTCCCCGCACCAACTGAAAGTGTCCCGATTTTTCACTCTTGGTATCTGGTCACCCTAGATACAACAAGGACTATTTAGATTTATAAACAAAATGTTTAAAATAGTTTGACTGAATGTATTCTTTAAACAACTCAAATTGCATGTATATGTACTACAGTATAATTGATGCATAAGTATGTATCTACAAAATATATGTGAATCTATTGCGTTAAGTAATTTATCTAACACAATGCTTTATATACATTATGTCTGTTTTTTCCCAGCTAACGCTAGATATTTACATTGACTGAAATGTCTATTATTATTATTATTATTATTATTATTATATAATAATAATAATAATAATAATAATAATAATAATAATAATAATAATAATAATAATTGTATTGTTATTATCATTATTATATTTTAAGTATACAACAGTAGCTTAAAGAACACTATTAGTATACTTAAAGTGTAGGTTGAATATACTTTAAGTATAAAATAATATTACTTCAAGTAAACTAAAAGTAAACTCCACATATACTACCAGTATACCTAAAGTGTTCTTGAAACATATTGATGTACTGCATAATAACATATACCATTTGTATATTTCAGATATTAAAACTGGCACATTACATTTTAAAACTATTATAATAAAAGTGTACAAAAATGTCTGTAATTACTTAAAAGGACTAACATTACTCATAAGACAATATTATGCCAATAATTTATACTTTTATATAACTTAATAAAAAACTATGATCTCACACTAAATAAAATGTGTTCTCAACTCATCAAAGTTCCACCTGCCATGGATGTATATTGCTGTATGCCATTAGCAGGATGTCAAGGTAATGTTATTATATAGCTGAGCTCTGTTTCAAAAGCGCAAATACACAAATAAATGGTTGATGAAATACTTTCATAAACTACCCATTCCTACAACATTGAGTAAACAGGTAGTAACATTAAGTATTAATTATGTACAACACCGTTATTACAAACATATTTTAAATCATTTAAATGCTTATTTTCAAAAGCTAAACAGGGCTGTGTGTTACTGAACATCAACATTGGGATCAATGAAAATAAAAACAGTACAATTTATAAGTGTATACAGTCTTAATTCAGGAACAGACCGGCAGGTGTGGTATGTACTGCGTGATACCAAAATATATATTTTTTCTTTTATCAATCATTTTTTAAAGACAGTTAAAGGACAGAGTAGGACCTTAGACAAATAAAAATAAAAATAAATAAATAAATAAACACATGTCCATACCAGCGGTATTCAACCATCTGGAACGACTTATCATTGTTCACAGTTGGCTTGTTTCTACAATCTTGCTGTTTCTTTAGTCTTCAAGTTCACGGTCAGTAGAAACAGTTGAAGACGACATGAGATGGTGAAGAATCTAATATACAGGAAGTTGAAGACCAACAATGTGAGACATTGTGGGGCATGGGCCTTGGTGACAGGCTTTGTCCAAGTAAGTCTTTGACGGAATTTACTATCTGGGAGGTCTGATAGTAAATTCAAAACGAATTTCGTAATCGTAATTATTTGTAATGTGGATAAAAGTAGATTTCTGCTGCGATTAGCACCACTTTGAGTGACGATCCCGCTAGTCCAAATTTCCCATTCCCTCAGTAGCACTGCTGCAACACTGTGGTATATAAGTCTGGCCTTAGTTAGTTTGCTTTGCATTTAGCCAGAGCTCACTGATAAAAAAAGCTGATACAAATATGATATGTGCATTTTTATGTAGCAAAACCTATAGGCTACTACTAGCTATTGCAAGTAATGGCTGGCTGTGTCAATGTGCAGTTTAAAAATTATATATATATACAGTATATATATATATATATATATATATATATATATATATATATATATATATATATATATATATATATATATATATATATATATATATATATATATATATATATATATATATATATATATATATATTGGTGCTAAAGTAATAAAATACAGTTGGATATTTCATATTTATTGTGACTATGTTTTAGACACAGTATAAAACTAATTTAAAAAAAAGTATAGTACTTCAGAAGTATACTCTAAGTTTAAAGGCATATTATTGCAGCATACTTAAAGTATGCTAACTCTTAAGTATATTATGTACTCGTACAAATCTTGAAATACCTGTTTTAGACCATGAAATGCCGTCAATAAACCCCGTAAAAACAATACACGCCTTAACTAAATGCTGGTTAACAACTGTGAAAAAAGCAATAGACATTAATAAGAAACGAGAGGAATCGAGGGAGGAGGTCAACTAGCAAGTGCAGCAATAAGGGGACACGTGAGTGTTGAGACAATCCCATAGAGGGCTTTGGACAGCGAAACAAAGACTTTGGGACTACTGTGGCAGCCGGAAGTTAGTTTGTGGCAAAATAGAATTGCTCCTTCCAACGGGTAGCAAAGAGATGCCATAAGGGAGGATGTATAGGCATTTTAAAAGCTGCCCTTCCTTTCCCTTTACAAATGTGTACCAATCAAAGGCAATTCACTTCCCCATTGAGTGTTTTAAAAACTGTTTGGAAGCTAATGTTTTTTTTTACTGAGGAGCGAGTGCAGTGGTCGTGATGAAATTTTGAAATCGATGAATTTAAGTTTGATAGCAGATCACTGAATTGTGCAGGTTATCTTATGCATGAACAAGGAAAGACAGAATTAAATCCTGGTTGCTTGCAGAAAGAAGACCGGCTGGTTGTGCTGGGGGAGCGAGTAGATGGAGCGAGGGCTGCGGCCGTGTAATCTTGACCGGCGGAGGTAATTTAAGGGATAAATTTTCTAATAAAAAAATTGTTGAATTGCGTAAAATCTGTTGCATGAAGAAAGAATTTTGTGTGAAGAAGGAAAGACAGAATTAAATCCTGCTGGAAGGGTGCAGGGCAGGTACAAACTTGCTTACATTCTGGTGTCATTGATTTTGTAGTACAGAACATATTAGGGTTAAACTGCAATTTGTAGCCCCAATATAGACTGGACTTGCATCACACATGCAACAATGTTACATGTACATACTGTAGCATAACCTACTGATGACAACATCATTTTAGTGCACTGTGATATTGCCAGACATACTTTTCTTTTGTACTGTACAATATTTTGTACTGTACAATATAATGTAACTATATACATTAGGATCCCATAACAATGCAAGCGAAAGCATGGCAACCAATAAGGAAGCACAGACAGCAGAAAATGTCATAAACTACTCAATGAACTTTGGGAACTGTACCTGCCAGTGTTCTGAAAGCTCGGAGACCTGCGTCCAAAAAGAAAAGGTAACATTATGACTGTCCCACTATTTGAGTGAGTGAGTGCGCGAGTAGTGGCTTGAGAAATAATGCGATTCCATGACAAAAGCACAAAATGACAAGGTGAAACAGACCATCAAAACTAATTCTCCCAAAATAAAATAAAATAAAACATTTTAAAAATAACTATGTTCACCAAATCTGTAAGAACCTGACTCATGCCCCAAAATAAAATAAAATAATAACATAAGAACCTGACTCATGACTGGGGAATTTCACTCTTGGGAGAGGGGAGACCCCTCGCGGCAGAAATCGGCAACTGCCTGACTAATGACGGTGAGCTTGATTTGCGACAGTGAGCATGTAGATTGCTTCAGAGGGAGAGACAATGGCACTGATGAAGTGGATTGATGAGTTGCTGCAATGTTTAAATAACATGAAGACATATACAGTATCTATTACTGCATGTATCCATGTCCTGAAATAATGGAAACAGTTTATCAAAAATATAATTTTTGTTTACCATCAGAAAGCAGCTTTTGAAGGAGCCGATTTTGTATTCTTGCTTGCAATTTTGGGCTGCTTGGTTACGTCAACAGCAGGGGAGCTGAGGAGAGAGAGAGCGGTGGCAAGTGACTGCAGGGGCGGACGCTGCACAGCGGGAGGGACAGACGCGGCTGTCATGGCAGACGCGTGGAAGGGGACAGCAGCTGGTTTTAAGCGAGGAATCCTGGTGTCGAACACGTTCAGGTGGTCAGTGACTGAAGAAATGGTGACTGTGACAGTACATAGTAAATAGAAAAAATCAACAGTATATATAGGAGGGCGCTGCGGCAGTACATAGTAATTAGGGAAAACCGATCACTTTCAGAATCTTGACATTTGGCCAGTCTTTTAAAGAACGCAGAGCTAGAAAAAGTGTCCCAGAGGCAAAGGTGTTTAAGGCGCAGAGAGGATAGTAGCTTCAGAAGCCCAGACATTAGGAGCGTTCTGCAGGCGCGAGGGCAGGATCGGTAGATTTTCCAGGAAGAGAAATGCATTCACCATTCGAGAATTCGATTCTGCAGAGAAAGAAAAGTGCGGTGAGTAGCCTTTTCAAATCTAAATTGATAATCAGATTTAAACGATTAAGGCGAAGTCTGCAGGGCTGTGTAGCGATACACGAACGAAAACAGACAGCCCATTTGAGAATTCAGATTCTGCATTCGAGAGTTTGGAGTGAGAAAGCTTTCTTCAGCAGTGTCGAGGGTAGAATGGTCAGTGGCGTTTGTCAGCTGTGTTGCGACAGGCAACCAAAAAATGCAAGATAGAGAGTAAGTGCATGACTTGGGATTTAAGCAGGGGGTTAGCAGATATTATTGGCAGGCTGAAATGGGGGGCTTGAAGTAGTGTCTTGGGTTAACTTTATATTTATTATTCATGAACATTTTAAAGACTTCAATCAAGTCCCCTTTTTCCCTTCTTTTTTCTAGGCTGAAGGGATTTAATTATTTTAACCTGTGCTCATAGGTAGTTCATGTCACTAAGCCTTGGGATCAGCTTAGTTGCCCATCTCTGTACATTCTCAAGTGCAGTGATGTCATTTTTGTAGTGAGGTGACCAAAACAGCACACAGTCGTCTAACTAGGGCCAATCTTGCAATACATGTCTCTAACTACACTGTAATAATACAGTAATTACACATACATCTGTATAGTTACAATACAACAACAATGCTTAATTTTTTATGACGTCGAGTGCCCAATAAATACAGTAATCCATTGTGTATCCGCCCGTCACATATCTGCCCTAACTGTTTGTCCACCATGATCAAGCTCTTCAGCAACATTAGTTTATTATTGAACAGAGAAGATTAGTTCAGAGATTGTAGATCCCACCAAAGTTTTCGTACACTGTGTTGTATGTGCTCTGTGCGCTACCATTGCTGGTAGTGTCACGTGAGCTGTTCAGTGTGTTGACTTGATATGTAAAAATGTTTGACAAACTAAATTATTTTATTTGTTACTATGTTTTTAAATATTGAATATTGGACTAACTAATTTAATGTACAGTATACTGCACACAATGCAATAAAGGGTTAAAGGTATACATAATAAACACTGTCCTTTTTGTGTGCAGAAGTGCCAGTTTGTATGCCGAAGGGCCATGAATTTCGATTTGTAGCACCCTCTAAACTGATATTTCTATCCTCGTATTGACAGCATCATTGCACCAATAATGATGGGAACGATTGGGCCTGTGCACTGTAGCTTTCATGATTATTACTTCCTGATGCACTGCATGCAAAGAATAATGAGCAAGAGAGGTAATGTGTGAAGTGCAGGGCCTGATGGTCACATACTCCAGTGTGAATTAAAGGCCTCCAGAGAATAAGTGAATAAAGAAAGCCGTCAGCATTTTCTTCACTCTTATTTTAATAAGGGCTGTACACAGAAAACTGAGAATATCTGGAGCTGGCTGGAGTTGACTGGAATCAATCCACTGTGATACAATTGCTAGAAAATAAATAATGTAAATAATAGTCATTCAATTTTCAACAAATCTAATATACTAATAGACTGTACAACTACAGCATAAACTTCACAGATCTCTTAACACTAGAACAACCGCGTTTATACGCTTACCTTGAACAACCCTGACCAGTCAATTTGACCGGCGTATTAAAAACAACATCAATATTATAATGAAAGGACAAACAACTGAATATACAGTATGTCATAGTTTTATTCAGGAATATAAAGCATCTACACAACTGAAACATTGTAAATAAATGTGTCTATATACAGACATATTACATAAAGCGCATCCTCAATAAACGGTACAAAATGAAATAAGCAAATAATTGAAAATAAATTTGGGTATATACAGGTATATCATATACATACAAAACTGTACAACTGAAGTACATATTTTTTTGTTTTTAAATAAGTGGGTTTATATTGCCTACATAACAATGTGCATATACCCAACTGAAGCTACGCGTTTATATACAGACGTACTATAATTGAAATTACATGAATAAATAAACATTTGAACAGAATGGGCTTCAGTCAAATGTGTGTATAATCATTATATAATGATCATACAAAACATTATAACTTAAACTATGTAAATAAATATCACAATTTTTTAAATAAATGGGTTTATATTTCCTACATAACAACGTGCATATACGCAAGCTATGCGGCTGATTGATGAGCTATCAGAGGCTCATTGACAGCTCACTTGAGGAATGCAGACTGATATAATCAAAGTTCAATACGGCTGCAATTCCCGACTGATAAACACAAATAATACCGCAACATTTAATTGTTATAATGTTTTAAATGTATCGGTCAATTTGACCGTGCGTGGTCAGAATAGGTATGACAGTATTTTATCTCACTAATCTTTGCAGCTACGCGATTATTTCTTTGTCAGGGTAATTAGTATACCTATTTAGGAAAAGTCAGGAAAGCACAGTTCCTTATCTTAAACATGCGCACACCAATTCAAATTTAAATTCCAAAAACGGTCAAAATGACCACCTTGGTCGTTCTAGTGTTGAGCCAAAAGGGCTTTAGAATCTTACAATCTCACTTTCACAGACTTAGCGTTGTATTTTGAAACAAGTTCAAAAGTAAATTCCCAGTGAGGAATAAAACAAGTTTAATAGTATAAAAACTGGCAACTGGCAAGAACAATAATTGAACTCCTCCTGACTGCAACTAACTTGTGTCTTGCTGGTTTTACACTGTTACAATTATTTTTTATCTCTCCTAAAATAATTACCTTAACCTGTACAACCCACAGGGCAAAAACAAAGGCTGAGAGGGATACAAAAAATGATAACCTATTATGTGTGGTTCGGGGGGGGGGGGCGTTAGCTAGGCCCCCTCTCTCTTATTATCTCCTTTCATCAATTAAGTCTACTCTATTTAAACCATTAGTCACCCCTATGCAGTAGTCTTGTGCTTAGTTTTCGTTTCATGTATCACTACAGACCAACATCTAAATCGATTATTTGGAATACAGAAGAACACTCACCCGCAGCAATTTTCTTTTAGAATCAGGAAATCCCCGATGATGGTGTCATCCCTGTATCCAAATCCAGCAGATGAAATGGCTAAAGAAATCCGCCCATTATCCTAGCAAATCTTCGACTCCGCACAACGCCAACCTTCCACATCAGCTGCTGTGATGGTACAGTACTCGATCCTGCTGCTACTGTATCCAATATTCTGACCACCAGAGCTAAACTAAATCTTCCTTGGCTTGCATTTCCAGTGCGTCTTTTTAAAGATTGACACATTCACAGAATCCTGAAAGGTATTTCTTTTCTGTCGCAATCCAGTAGCAGCAGCCGCCACCAACATTTTACTCTGAGACCGCATTACAAGATCCAATAGTGCAGGTTATCTTTCTGACCTTTTATAAAGACAGCAAGCTTTTATTCAACTCTCAACGATGCCCTTCGGTGCACAAGCACCTGGAATCACTCAATATCAGCATTACCAATTTTGTTTACTTTCTCTTCATTGCAGACGCCATTACAGCCTTGTCTCTCCACGCCCATATCGGCAGTAGATCTGTCAATCGTCACGTTGCATTGTTTCCATACAATCTCCTGGCTGCAGCGATTCATTGCTGCTTTCTTTCAGTAACTGAGGCACAAAATCATAATGGGTGGCATATTAATCTGGTTCAATTCTCATTCAACGCGGAATCCCCAGCTTTTGAACTTTACTCATGGTGAAATTGTCCTGGTTTCGTGTTTTGCAACGCATTTGTGTAGTGTACCCTCTCACTTCATAAACTGGTCTCATGCATGTTTGATCGTAACCTCCAGATGGTAGTATGATGTGTGGTTTTAAGCTATCTATAGCATTGCGTAAGAAAGTCCTGTATTTTCTAATTAAATAATTTTACCTGGAGGTTGGTTTGAAATTTTTACTTTAAGAGGCTAACAATTAATGTGCGGAACTGCCAGCAGATATGGCAGAACTACTTATACAATTAAAAGCAGCATCTTACCTCGCGATGGATAATGCATTCATAGACTGTTCCCGATCAGTTCAACAGGTTTTGCAGCAAATCTAAGACTTGCAGCAGCCTCAGAGAAAACACCTGCAGGGTTACGCTCCACCACACACGTTGTATCGATCTGCCCTAAAGCAGCCTCAACATTTGTATAATATATCCCTCTCTAGCCCTCTTGACTGGTCCTCTTTGTCACTGGTCATGTAACTTCTCTGTCGTCTAATATGGATTTCAGTCTCTAATCATTTATTATTCAAGACACCACTTTCCCGATAATCACAATAACACGGCCGATGCTTTAGCTCAGATACAGCTGTCCAGATTCCATCATAAAGTCTGCCGCTCATCCAACGCCTCTGCAAGCTTCGCAATCAAATCATCTATTCAACTAAATCTCTCCTTCGTAATCCCCTGGATTCAGCCCAGGATACATGGCATCTTCCCTCATTTTTCAACTAGATCATTCTACTGGCTGGAGTACTTTTCTCAACAACTTCTGAACTAAAATAGGATTTCCTCAACCCCTTTCAATCAAGATTGGATTCTCACTTTTATTGTTCATACCAAGGACTCTTTCACTATCAAAGCCTACTTATCTGGAATCCAACATCATTATCATGCGATATCTGTTCCTTCTCCAACACTACACTCAATTTCAGCTGTTTGTCTTCGCCTGTGTGGGATCTTTAAGAACCGTTCATCTACCTTTTGTTTGCCATTTTACTGTTTTTAAATACTTTTAATATCTCAAGATCTAGTGTTGGAAACTATATGTTTAGCCACTGCAATTTCTAGGAATCATACTGGCACTGAATGTTTTAAGGAAGCCCACTGTATCTAAACTTGACCAAACCAGAAGGTCACCAGTTCAAATCCCACCTCTGCCACTGACTAACTCACTGAGTGACCCTGAGCAAGTCACTTACTCCTTGTGCTCCATCTTGCGGATGAGATGTTAAATCAATGTCCTATTGTAAGTGACTCTACATATAATGCACAGTTCACAACCTACCTCTGTAAAGCACTTGTTCCCTTATTCAGAACTTTCAGATCAGTAATATGATTAAGAAATGCACACCGCTCTCTTTGCTGGACCATTTTAATTTTGCAATTTGCATATTCCCCAAGGTCGGACATTTATATCTCGATTTACTTGCTCTTTATCAACAGCAAAAACTTTGATAAAGAGCAAGTAAATCCTACATTAAGACATTAAGATGTGGTCAGCTCTGATGGCCTGTCTATAATCTATGATGATTTCATTTCAGCACCTCACAACCTGGCTTTACTTACGGACATTTCATTTAAGGGATTTGGAGGTTTTTAAACAATCAATGATTTTCTAGTGCATGGCCACACCTAAAATCCACAGCTCTTCTTGAAAGGTACCCAATAGTCGCAGCAGCACATATATCGGGTCATCTTTGGTCAAAGAAACCAATACCTTTCTTTTGCGAAAACAAATCTACAGTTCATAGTATTAATAAAGGCCATTCAAGTTCACTTGTTATTATGCAATTACTGCGGTGGTTAATATGGATTTCACTATCAAATAACTTTCTAATCCAAGCGTGCCATCTACTGGGCATTTATAATAATACAGCTGTCGCTCTTTCTCGTTTACAGATTTTACGATTTTAGTCTGGTCCCTACAGCTCTGCTAACTACAGCAGTGACACCCCAGTTCAGCCAGCTAATTTTCAACTGAACCTAACTATCAGTGGAACACTCAATACAGCACAAGCATCATGGCTGCAGCACTCCTACTTCCATCACCCCTCTTATTTCACCGGCTGAACCACCTATTGATTTTTCTGTTCCCAAAGCAGGATTAATCCGACTCCATTCAACCAGGACTGGATCATGGCTTTCATAGTACACACAAAGGATTTTCTACATCCGGCAGCAGCTACAGTCAAATCCTATCTGTCAGTAATACAACACCAATTTCGCTTGATGTCTATTGCTTCTCCAGCTCTACTATCAATTTCAGCTGTCCATCTCCTCCTGCGCAGAATCTCTCCAGCCGCTTCTCCTTCTCGCCTGCCTATCTCTATAGTCATTCTTAGCAATTCAATTTCAATCCTCCGTCAAGGCTGCTTTTCTCCATTTGATGACTTAACAATGGAAACCATATGTCTATCTGCATTTTTCTAGGTTTGTGAGATGTTCAGAATATCAGGGTATTTCGCTGCAGTGATTTCATGCATATTCTAGATTTCCATTTTATTCTCTTCCTACGCATTTGAAAAACAGATCAGCTTCGGCAAGGACAATGTATTCCGCTTTCAAAATTGACTCGTGTCCATGATGAAATATGTCACTCAACATAAACCCAACTCTCCTTCCGACCACCTGCTCATCAATGCAAGCGGATCTGTTGTATCAAGGCATTGATTTTCTTCTCAGCTCTCCACTTTGGTTTCCAGAGCAGAACTTCCCCCGCAATTCTCCTCATTCATTCAGAATCGGGGCAGCCACTTCAGCAGCAAGAGCAAAGATTAACCAGCATCTAATAATAAATAAATAAATACATATGGGACACTGGACCTCATCAGCAGTCAAAGCTTACATTAGTTCTTCACCATCCGAAATAGCATCTGCCCATCAGTCCATTGCTAATATGTCCAGAGTGGGGACGACTGGGCCACCAAAGGTTTCCCCCTAAAAAAATAAAATAAAAAGAAAGGGGGTTTTTCCTTTCCATCGTGCAAAGGGTCTTCACATAGTCAGTAGGGTACAGTTTACTAACCCCTTTGTCATGTTAAGTGTTTTCTTTCCTTCTCGTGTTAAATGTTTTCTCTCATTTTTATTCAAACCCCTCCTTTAGTATGCATGATCCCTTGTCTTCTTCTTTTTCAGGTTGTGATGCCTCTATTTATGTGAGGGCTCCCAAGCGGCGGAACCCCTCTTGTTTGTCAGGTCTCCTCAAAGACGATGACGCCTCTCCTGCTTGTCGGGTCTTCTCAGCGACAGAACCCCCCTTTGGGCTTTTGAAGAGGCAGAACACGCCGCTCTGTATCTTCTAATAACTACTAACTATGTTTTTCTTTCCGGTTCATGAGCCTCTTTGAATGTCGGATTAACTCAGAGATGGTGCCCCTGTTGGGTCACTGCAAAGACGGTGGAACCCCCTCCTGTTTGTCGCGTCTCCTCAGCGACAGAACCCCCCAACTGCATATGTTGGGCCATTGAAGATCCGGAATCTCTCATGTGTTAACCCTTTGCGGTCCATTTATTAATTCTGCGTCAGGCTCGCCAGGTCTAATTAATTTTTTCATGCGCAGTTAATTTTAGACGCGCTGTTTAAAAGTATTTTTTTTCACAGTCAAACAGGTTTAAATGGCCCTGCATATCAACAAAGCACTCACTAGGGATCTCCAGCCCCGCCCCACCCTTTCGTTTGCTATCACTTTCACATATGCTACCAAATAAAAAATAATAATAATAATAGTCGTACATACCGATCAATCGTCTCCTGATGACTCGTTTTATCACCAAACTCCTCAATAATGCAATCCAAGTCATTATTTTATTGCTATAACATCTCAAAAAGCTCTGCAAATGTCCGTGATAGTCTCTGTGCGCTGATACTGTACTCCCAGCTTGTTTCCATACGACCGCCCCATCTGATGCCAATGGGGTACTATGACTATTCATGAGATACGCCTTTTTTTTTTATCGGCTTGTCTCGCTCCTTTCGTTCCCACTCGGCCATTGAATGGTTTTCTCGGCTTTTTCCGCTGAAAAACCGACTTTTTGCGTTTTTGCGTTTTAAAATGATGTCGGACAGGGTCCGACAAAGGACCTGACGGAATAATTGCAATGTCGGACCCAGTCCGACAAAGGACCGCAAAGGGTTAATATTACTAATCAACGTTTTTCTTTCTGGTTCGCGAGCCTTTTCGTATGTCGGGTCTCCTCAATGACAGAACCCCCATTCTATGTGTTGGGCCTTCGAAAAGGTGGAGCCTTTCTCTTTACATGTTTCATCTGTTCCTAACTCCACGTACCTAAACATCACCTTGGGGGCCTTGTTCATGCCCTGTGAATTTTAACACTATCAAACTAGCAATAAAAACATATGATGAGCAGCTAACCTACTGTTTTCAGTAGTTTATTGGTAGTTTTATACTATAGTAACTATTATATTCACCTCTGAAAAATTGCCTTTGCACTTTTGTTTCTCAAAATAGGGCACTTTGTTTCAGCAGTTTGACAAAAGGAAACGCGTTTTTACTTATTTCCAAATGTCCTGGGATGTTAACGTTATTTTTTATGTAAGTCAGAAAATCCAAATAAAGGTTTACTTTGAAGCACACATAGTTTAGAATTTCCTGTTGATACTAAAATGCATCCACAATGCATATATTTCATACACAAACCTACATTGCCACGAGCACATCAACAGTACTAGTGTTTTGCAGTTTTTTTGTTTTTTCTATTGTGCTTCTGGGTAGTTTATTTGGCAGTGCATTCTTTGTAGATTTGGCTCCAAGTAGTGCTTCATATAGTAGTTAGATTTTCAAAACATTTCCCCAGGGTCTTTTGTTCTGTCTGCTTTAATTTACCTTCTGTTGCTATTTAAAGAGTAATTGTTTTCTACAGTCTTTAAACTTTTGTGATTATCATTGGTAATGGTAGCTTTTGTAAAGATTATTATTTTTTTTATATATTGTACTTTTTGGGGAATTTTGGAAAGCATCTGTCTGAATTCAGATCTGAATCAAAACCCACGATTTATATTATTCATAAACCATAAACCCACTGATTAAGCTTTACAATGTATTTTTTAAATAAAATGTTTGGTATTCATAAAACCTTTCTAGACTGAGACCAACAGCGCTTAAGAAATAGATAAATGAACAACAATTTGTTTGTTGAATTATTCATAAAATAATTGTAAAAGAATATTCTAAAAACGCAATGTACTGTATACAGTTATACAGTTTGTCCTTCATCGCTCAAAGAAAGATGTCTATTTTTTTAGCTTATTGAATATACAGTAAAACCTGTACATCCTGGCATTGCTAGGAAGCAGAAATGTGTGCCGGATTAGACAGTGTGCTGGATAGCTATGAGACGGAGTCCTCCAGTAAAAAACGTAAGGGGAACGAAAATTATGAACGCCGACGAGATGATATTTTTGATTTGACAGAGGCATTTTTTTGTGCTAATATTCCCTGGAAAAAATTGATAATCCCAAACTACGTGCATTTCTGAACAAACGTGTAATAAATGCAGGAGCAATTCCTACAGCAGGTCAACTGGGAAGGGAATATCTACCCCAAATTGCTGAGTTGCACAAGATGAAAATTGTACAACTGGTAAAGATGTCTGACAGTGTATCTGAAGTTACTGACGAGTCTACAAATGCAAAAGATCAGTATGTTTTGCACATTTTGTTTGTTCTCCAAGGACTATCGAATACCTTCAAACTGAAAGTAATATTAGCCGACACACTTAATCTGCACTCTGTGAATTACTCATCGATGGCACAGGGCATTGTGAAATGTTTAAACGCATTTGAAGTTAATTTTAATAATGTGACTGGATTTGTCTCCGATAATGCCAGTTACATGATCAAGGCATACAATGACATTCTTCAATGTTTACTGCCAAATTCAGTACATTTGACTTGTAATGCCCACATAATAGCCCTTGCCAGCAATATCTGGGCAAACAATTTTCTGAAAGCAGACAAGCTGGTTGCAACCGTTAAAAAAAAAAAGTTTAAACATTGTCCAAGCAGAAAACTACGTTTTAAAGACCACCTGACAGAAGCAATCCAACAAGAAGGCTGTACTTTACCCATAAAGTTGCCGCCTGAGCCATGCATAACACGATGGGGCACTTGATATTCTGCTGCTGAATATCATTCCAAATAAATCCCCTTTTACGCAGGCTTTGTGGAAAAGGAAATGCTGACTGTAAATCAGAAATGGACAAGTACCTACCATATGCAAAAGAAAACGGCAGTAGAATGACTTTGGATTAAAGCTGAATAATTAACATTACCAATTTAACATGAAAGGCTAAAATATATTTGTCAGTTGTTACCAATTCTGTAGATGCTGAAAGAAGTGTTTCTTCTTATGGCCAAGTTTTTACAGAACAACGTTAATCTATGAAAGAAGGCAGGGTTAACCAACTGATGATGCTTAAGTTTAATAGAAACATTTAATGCATGGGACATTTTCTTTCATTAAACTGTAAGTGACACTTAATGTGCTGCTTGCGAACAACCTTGCATTATTATTATTATTATTATTATTATTATTATTATTATTATGTTATATTTGTAATATATATGTTACAGCATTGATGTTATGACTTCAGTATTTTATATAAATTTTTCCAGGAATCAGTGCTGTTTTTTTAATATTTTGTTGACAATTTATGTGTTCCTACTAGCAAACTGAAACATTTAAATTATTTATTTACACATTCTAAGAAATAATATTGAATAAAATGTATTAGTAATAAAGGGATGCATGACTAAATAAATGTCTGTAGCTGCTGCTGCCACCTAATCAACGTGCCAATGCACGTTAATAGAATGACCAATTGAGATGATTAAAGGAATCGGGAGATTATTAATCAATAAGTGGTTTAATTAAGCAGACTACATGACCACCTTGCGGTGGGAGGAATGAAGTGCAGCCTAAGAAAGCAGGTTGTGTAAACCGCAGGGCCCTATGGATACTGTATGTTTATAATATACGCATCAAAAAAAGAAACACAAAGAATAGGTGTTTTGAATGTACTTTTTATAGCATTGGTATGGCAGTTTGCATAGTAAAATACAGAAATCATTAAGACATTCAAAAAAGTCTCTTTCAAAGGTCAAACAAAGTTCAAGTTCAAGGTCAACAGATATCAGTAACAGGTATGCCCACCATTGGCATCAATGATGACCTGACATCTCCTGCCCATGGATGGAATCAAAACCTGGATAACATGCTGGGGAATGATAAACCCACTCTTGCTCAAGTGCCTGGAAAAAGTCCTTGTAATGTCTGTGGCGCGAGGTGACGTTGTCGCACATGTCGATCAAGCTCGTCCCACAAATGCTCAATAGGGTTCAGATCTGGTGATGAAGACAGCAAGGGAAGCACTTGAACATTATTCTGAGTGAGGAAAGCTGTGGTGGCCCGGGCTGTGTGCGGTGGTGCATTGTCATGCTGGAAAATTACGTTACGATGGTTCATGAGTGGGATCACATGAGGCCGTATGATCTCATGACAAAAGCGCTCAGCTGTCAGGTTGCCTTGAACATGAACAAGGTTGGATCTGCCACTGTCTGAGATTGCCGCCCACACCATGACACTTCCACCACCAAATCTGTCAATCTGTCGAACACAGTTGGCCACAAAACGTTCATGACGTCACCTATTTTGGATTCATCACTGTTTTGGATTCATCACTGAACACTACGTTTCTCCATCTTTGTATGGGGCATATTATAATATGACAATGACACCACTGAAGTTGTAGTCGACGATGTTGCGGCGTAAGAATCACTCCTCTAACTGTCCTTCTTGCTCAGATATCTACCTCCCGTAGGCGGTTTCTGACAGTCTGGTCGGAAATTCTACGCATTCCTGATGCTGCAGATGTTGTACAGGTTGCAATGGTGAATCTGCCACATAAATGAGGTAGGCGTATAAATCTGTCCTGGGCTGCCGTCATCACACGTGGTCTACCGGATCTTGGGCGGTCAAGTGTTGTTCCACTTTGCTGGTATCGGTGCCAAAGTCATCCTATAGTGCTCTGGGATACATTCAGACACCGTGCCACGGTGGACTGAGATTCACTGGCATCCAAATGTCCAATAGCATTATTCCGCTGAGCCTCGGTATGTCTAGGCATATCTTCAGATGTGTCTACAGCAAACACCAATAAGACATGCAAGCTGAGAACCCTCCACTTTTCTAGCCACATCCCGGCATGCTGCACGTGCAGTGAACGCATGTAAATATTGCAAGTCTTAAGCAAATGGTGTTAATTTTAGGAATATTCATGTGTTTTGTCGTTTTGGCGTACGTCATGCGTTTTCCTTCCTGACACTGTGACACTGTCAGCAAAACGTGTTTAAATAAAATACAATTCTTTTGATCAAGTTTTGTTTTGCAATTTTTAAGAGAAAAAAAATCTGTTATGCATTTCTTTTTTTGAAGGGTATATTTACAAAATTTACTACACTGCGTACTTACATATACTGTTACAGGGTATGTAATATATCAAGAATACATTCAGAAATATATAAATATTCAAACTATAAAACTGACATTTATTTAGCAAATATATTATTTATTATATATTTTAATAAATGTAGTATATATATATATATATATATATATATATATATATATATATATATATATATTGCCCTGCATATATTTTCCAATATATATCTAATATATTTTATTTCCATCCATTGTTTATCAAGTATTATAGTAATTAAACACTAAATAACACAACTGCACTATGGGAGGCATTAAGGTAAGCACTAATTAGGACCGTATATGCATTACACAGTAAAGAAAGGTTGAATACGTTGGGGAGGGCAAGCAGTGGGTATGTATATCTAATGATATTGGGCTACATTCGGTCGACCCAGAATAACTAGCTCTGGGGCTGGAGATTGAGTTTCCTTATCAGTGTAAAACGTAATTACTAGACACACCATCTGTGTTGTGTGTTTAAATCATTGCTGTATTAAGGCGGGTGAGTGGAGGGTACACCCCATTTGTCTGATTTTGAAGACTTATCAGTGTAATCAATGCACCCCCCACATGTAGGGAGTGCCCCCCTTGAGTGCCCTAACAACAAAAGGTCCCATTAACACTAACATTAACACGAGCATTTAACTATACATAAATCCTGCTGGGTTACTGACCCACTTTTTAATATTACTACAATAAAAAAATACACTTAAACTAGGTCCTCAGAAAATCAGGTTTATACATTTTAGGACGATCCGTCAATGTTTAGACTACTAAAATGGACTCTGCAGTGTTCTATAATAATGCAGAACTTCATTATTATTCTAAATAGAATTCATCTGGATACTTACAGAGGGCCAACACCTGACGCAAGCATTTATTTTACAGCATGTATTGTGCTTTGCTTTTTAGGCAATTGATGTAATAGGCAAACACAGAACACATCAGTCAACAAACATCTGATGGATTTGTGTATGTATTACAGTGACAGGTGTAACTGTTCATCATGCATGTAAGTCAGTCCCTGGGAGTGCGCCTGTCTGGCACAATGATACAGTACATTGCTACACACCGGTATGGTAGAAAACCTCCATATGCTATTGAAATCATGCAGTTTAAGAAGAGAAACAATGTGCAATGGTGTTGTGCTCAGAGGGCCCTCTAGGACTCTAGATGATTGAAAATCCCATTGAAGGCTACCAGGTCAATATATTTTCTTGTTATGGTCTTCCCACCACAGGTGAATAATCTTTGTGCATATGCTGTTATACTAGGGTTCCACTGCTAACTTTTTTCATCTGCTGTAAAGAAACTGCTACTAAAAGTGCTTTGTAAAAAGTGCTACTGTAAGGCTGGTGGCTTTTCATGTTCTTTTGAAACAATAGAATATTTTAAACGTATTTCTACAGCACAGATTTCAATAAAACATGAATGAGTTACTTTAAATATAAGTATTTTATGGTATATGGTGAGTAGGTAAAAAGATACATCTTCAAATACAAGAAAGATAAATAAATACCCCAAATGTTCTTCATTTTAAATGTTTCTGCACTGGTATAACATTAATATATTTATTCATTCACCAATTCAAAACTTTTTTTTTAACTTGTTGGGGGTCATTTACAATTTTGAAAAAAAGGTGTTACATATTGTACTGTTTATTAATTCCACACTACAGGACTTTTTGGTAAAGTTTTTATTGTTTTTTTTTTCTCTCAGAAAATGTTAATGTATCAGTCTGGTTCAATATTTGAATCAACTCCATGGTGTTCTCAGATAAAGGTAACAGTAGGTAGGAGTGTGCAAGATTAGGAAATTGGGTTTTCAAATTTAAAGACATGGTCACAGCAAAATTGTGTGGGACCCAAAATTAGCAGTTGCGTAAATTGCGTTCTGACCAATAGCACATGTTTTTATGCAATTCACTTTTTATAGGGCCATGCCATCTTAACATTTTTCCACCCACTTGTAGCAGTGGGCTACGTTTCAGTTTGCCACTGCCCATCCTGCACAAGTAGTACCATAAGGGAGAATAGTACCATAAGGTGTTTTTGTTCATATCACTTTAGCATTTAATTGCTGGTGGGAATGCTTTTTCACCAGTAGCAGGTGAGATTTGCTGAAACAGAACATATACTGTAAAGGTTCATTTCTTTACCATATTGCTCATTCTGAAAATAGATTTATTCTCTCTGGCTTACTGAAACATGTAACTGCAATGGGTAATCCACCTGTGTGGGAGAAAGTGGGAATAAGAAAAGAAAAAGGGTAATGAAAAACATAGAAGGAAAACGGTAGGTTGCTTACCGTAACCCTGGTTCCCAGAAAGAGAAGACGACCACCAAGACATTACTTATGGGATATGCCTCCTATTGGTAGGCATTCACTGAGCTCTTTATATCAGAGCTGCCGATAGGCCCCTACCTGGGGTGATGTCCTTGATCCCTCCTACTGAAGATTAAACAGTCAGCCCACAGAAGCCATGTTCTCTTTTTGCATCGAACCCGTGAGGGTGATCGAAGCAAACCTCGCTAGTTGGTGGTCGTCTTCTCTTTCAGGGAGCCAGGGTTATGGTAAGTAACCTAACGTTCCCTTTCAATTTGAAGACAACCACCAACATGCTTATGGGAAAGTATACCAGAGCAGTCGCGAGGGAGAAGGAACGGCAGCAATGTGCCCCGCCCCTGTTTTATGTTGTATGTTGCGTGTGTTAATGTTGGTGTATTGTAGTTGCTACACGGGATATAATGTGGGTAATGAGCACGAGTGTTTAAAATGTATAATTGTATTTAGGCACAGGGATTGCACTTCACGTGCATTTAAAGTATTTAATATCTGAGCAGGGGGTTGCACAGAATTAGTGCTGGGATTCAAGTCACGTGCTGGGATTCAAGTGAATAATTAATTAGTAATTGAATCCTGGCACAACAGCATATATAGATGCACAAAGCACTCACTCGGGGTTGTGTGTTCGGGGGGGTGGAGAACGTGTGTGGAGAAGGAGAAAATAGAACGTAAATTAAATATAAGTTGCTGGGACTCAACGTGTCTGTTTGCCTGTTCGTTCTCTGTTTGTTTAGTGTTAATCCATTTTGTTTGTCTATTTATTTTGGCCTCAAGTGCCGTGTCCTGTTTTCTGTTTAAACCTTTTATTTTACAATAAATCACTGAGCGCCTCAGCACTTCAGTTTCACTTGCCACTACTGTCTGTCTGTGTGTTTCTTTCTGGCCTGACGTCATGCCTACAGCTAGCCTGTCACACAGACACATCAGGACTGCATAACCCAAGGTTAGCGGTGCGAGCGTGCAACCTCAAGGACCCTTGTGCCTAATGAAGGCAAGGAAGGATCTATCACGTTAAGGCGACAGAACCTGTAGAACGTATGCGACGTAGCCCAGCTAGCCGCAGTACAGATATCGGACAGAAAGGCCCCTCTGAAGAGAGCCCAAGATGTAGCCAACCCTCTGGTAGAATGCGCAGCTACCCTCCCAGGTGGGGGCAAGCCAGCAACATCATACTCAGTTGAGACTGTGTCCACAATCCAATGTGACAGTCGCTGCTTTGAGAGGGGCTGTCCTAGGGTTCGTATCCCGTGACAGACAAAGAGCTGGTCAGAATGACGCAGAGCTCTTGTCCTATCCACGTAACACCTCAACGCCCGCACCGGGCAGAGGAAGTTCAATCTCCTACCCTCCTCCAAAGAAAACAGAGGTGGATGGAAAGACGCCAATTCTACAGACTGGTTCATATGGAAGGCTGTGATTACCTTAGGGAGGAAAGCAGGATTTGTACGTAGTGACACCCTGCTGCCATCGTCCCAAATACGTATACAGCTGTGCACCGACAGCGCCTGTAGCTCACTGACCCGCTTTGCGGAGGTGATGTGCAAGAGGAAGGCTGTCTTCATAGACAGATACTTCAACTCTATGGAGTGTATAGGCTCAAATGGGGCCTTCATGACAGCCTCCAGCACAATATCAAGGCTCCATTCGGGGAGAACAACCCTCCTTGGAGGGTCACTAGATACACCTTCCATCAGCTGGACCTGCCCTGTGCCAGAGCACGGGGAGGGAGTAGTGCGGCCACTTGTCGAGACACCTCATGTTCCTGGTGGGAACGCTGCAGGATCTCCTTCACCGGTGGCCCAAAGTGGCATGCTGGACACCCAGGCACTGCGCACATTGGGTATGCCCATCCTCCTGGGGCATGTTTGCCCTACAGGACGTGCAAGCATGGAACCAGGACATGCTCGCCATCACTCCTTTAATACCGCCTGGTATAAAAGCCTCAGGTGCCGCGCAACGCGCCTGCACAAAGTGCAAGGCACGGGAGCGCTTAAGCACCGTGTGCACCGAGGTACCAAAGCACCAAGGGCTATACGTACAGGGGGTACTAAGTTTTTTAATGAAAAAAATCCCGAATTGTGGAGCCGTGCCTAACAGTGACACACTCAGACGAGAATATCTCCCTAAAGTGTAAGCAGCACACGAATAATATTTAAATGGCAAAATGAATGATTCTGAGTATGCAACAAGCTCACTGATGATCAAGGCAACTGTGTTTTGTACATTATTTTCATCCTACAGAGCTTTACAACTGTTAATTCAGAGGAACTTACTGCTTACTTAGTAGATACACTGCACGGTGTGGCTTCCCCCTGCCATGCAGTAATTCTGGTCATTTACTGCTCTTTAGTGCATGAGGCCCATTTGTCTTCATACAAGCAGTGCGGTGTTTCCCTTGTGTAGAAGTAACTTCTTTTTTCATATGTTCAGTGCACACAGAAATGACATTTTGCTTTCCTGTTTAAAAGCTAGCTCTTCTTTTGATATTTACTGGCACATTGCATGCTTATTCAGGACTGTGGCACAACCGTTCGGCTGCTTGATTTGAGTAATACGATTATACAAAGTTATTTAGCATCTCATAAATATTTGAAACCTTGACGCACCTGTCCAGTGGGAGAGTTAAGAATGAGCTAAACAAAATGCAGCTTTATTTTTCAAGAAGGCTGGTAAATTTTGTAAATCTTGTTTGACTGTGCATCATATTCAAGTTCTGGGCAAATGATGATGATTGTGTGGCTCTGGTTTCACAAGGCACTCATCTTTGTTTAACTTGCGTGCAAATTAAGTCTGGCACTTTTGAGTTAAGAGTTCAAGTACTGATGACTCAATGTTTAGGTCAAAGCTATAACAAGGCAATAATACCAAAGGGAATTGCTAGATATCTGAAATCATCAAGTCCCTGTCAGTAAATCAAAGTGCTTGATTCACAAACATTCTAGTACATGTTATTGTAGGTGTTGAAAGTGTCCACATCAGACACTTACCATTTTTCAAAAGCAAGGTGAAAACAAATTAGCTGTGAAATACATCTTAAAGAGTTAACAAAGTTTATTTTTTATATATACAGCCAAACCCGCTCATGCAACCACCTTTATTTAGCGATCACCTGGTCTAAGCTACGACTTTAAATTCCTCCCAATGATATTTGTGCTTTTATTGAACTGTATTAAGCGACCACCTGTCTAACTCGACCAGCGACCACAATTCTCTACCCAGCAACAGACACAATCCTGTATTAAGCACCCTTACACAGGGATATTGTTATAAGAAAAATATTGTTTTAAAGGGTATGTCTTAAATTTAAAGGAATATGGTAACCATTCTATCTGTAATCAGTAAAACAACAGCGCTCTCTTGTAAAGGAAGAGAGAAAACGTGGCAAAACAAAAGGTCCTCCCTAGATGACAGAATTAAAGTTATTAAACTCGTAAAGACAGTAAGTGCCAGAAAAACTGCTGAACAATTCGGCACTAGAAAGACGCAGATACAGCATTTTGAAATGGAAAGAACTAGGGCTAGAAGTTTGAGGTTTTTAATTAAACTGTTAATTACTAAACAAAGTCGCTTCTTTTTACCTTGATGCCCTGACTTGCTGATTCTGTTTCACCTTCTTCATTATTCGAACACAAGAGCAAGCAATGACATTAATCACTTCCCCCAGATGCTACTTTAACTTGCATTTTGTCCTTGCACTTGCCTGGGAACTAGGTAGCTCCCAATGTGTCCATTTCGTGCTGTGTTGTTCTTTCCCACTAACTTAAAAGAATGTTCTCATAATTAGGATGTAGCGGCTTAAGACTTAAAGGCAAACTGTTAAAAGGAAAATAAACACTGAAACATTCAAGCCTTACTTAAGAGTATGAAAACAGTGTGCGCGGTAATCGAAAAAAGATCTTATGCTTATGCTGGCGTTGGTTTCAGGATGCAATGAATTAACACCTACCTGAAAGGCAGACACAGGCATTGGAATGTGCAAATGATTTAAAACATTTTGTGTGACCTGAGACAGGCAAACATTCATTACTTTCACAAAATAATTTGCTTTGTAAATGCATTATCTAAAAGTTATATTGTTCATATTACATCTTCTGGCTTTTACAGTGTATGCAAGACAGACATAATTACAGGAAAGCATGTCAGAGACAAATAGAAAATTCATAAGTTATGGGCCCTCTTTTAATAGACCACCTGTGTTAAGAGGCCACTATTAGACTGTCCCTTGAGTGGTCTCTTAATACAGGTTTGACTGTATATATTTCAAGTTCTTTTAATATAATCTACTGCTTTGCGGTTCTCTAGTGTTTTGGCCACTGAATATGGGGGTCTACCCATTGATCTATACAGTGGCTGATCTAAATACAGATGCTAGTTAATCAATAAATAGGAATCTCCTTGAAAATGTCCAGATTTTTAGAGAGGGAAACAGTCTAAGATATGTTAATGTTTCTCGGTATTATAGAGAAAACATGCTGAGTCAAATTAATGATACAGCAATGTGAACACATTGTGCAAATACAGGGGAATGAGTTATTCAATCGAGGGGTTCAGATAAAATCTACAATGCTCTTATGATTTGATTGAACTAATGTTTTTTTGTTTGATGCCTTGTCATCAATTCTGCTATATTCTAAAGAAATGAAAAATAATGTGATTTATAAGTATATAAATAATGCCACTATAAGGTGCTATTTTAAAATACACCCGTTTGTTTGAATTAGTAATGCATTTTTTGTTGGTTATTTGTTGTATCTGGATTAATTTAAAAGAAGCATTTGTTCAGTATAAAAAAAGCTTAATTATAAACATTTAGCATTACTGTAAGCTAATTTACAGCAATGTTAACTATTTGGAGACAAACATGATGGTACTTTTAAACAAATGCTTTTTTGAAATTGGATGCTAGTATTTATCAAAGATGCATGTAATTACGTCATCACTTTTGTTGTTTGGAAAATGTTTTTCCAGTAAAATGAAGAGAGTACAATTGGAAAATGAGTGAAAATGTACAATAATAAGCCATTAGTGTACAATCTTTAGCAAACAAACGTTGAATATACACCTTTTTTTAGGTGTATAACCTTCTTTTGTCAATAACACTTACAGCCTGCTCGGATGACATATCTGCTAAATTGTTATTCAGCTCTCCCTTCATTCTCTTCTGTAGAAAGGGTTACCTCAAGGTATGAATTCATTAAGTGCAGATCTTTTGTGATATATTATATTTCTTAACATTCCAGCTATCATCTTCTTTTATTAGTCATGCCGGGATCATTTGTGAAATGCAGCAGGTAAATTATTTATTAAAAGGGGGGCAGTGCAGAAAACCAATGATAAAGTCATGCCAGTATTAGAAATGTATTGGCTTCTATATAGGCTTCTACTGTTGCAGACTAAAGTATTGGCACCCTACACTTAATATAAGACAATTCAAGAAAACATGTTCAATACAAGCATTTGGTGAACATTAGCCACTAATTAACATGCCTACACAATTTCTGGTAGTTTAACAAACAATCTTTATAAAAAAATAAATTAAAAAAGGCACTTAAGCAGTTTCAAATATTTGTTCATGACAGAAGTATTGGCACCTTTACATTAAAAGCTTGTAAAAATGTAATTGAACTAATCTAAAATATATTCATTGATTCATAACCATTACACAGTAGGAATACCACAAACCCACAATCAGAGCAATAATCAAGAAGTACCACAGAACAAATTCAACTGAAATGCTTGAAAGAAGTGGACGTCCAAAGAAAAGGTAGGAGAATCATCTGAGCAGCTAAAAAAGAAAATTCAAGAACATAAGAACATAAGAAAGTTTACAAATGAGAGGAGGCCATTCAGCCCATCTTGCTTGTTTGGTTGTTAGTAGTTTATTGGTCCCAGAATCTCATCAAGCAGCTTTTTGAAGGATCCCAGGGTGTCAGCTTCAACAACATTACTAGGAAGTTGGTTCCAGACCCTCACAATTCTCTGTGTAAAAAAGTGCCTCCTATTATCTGTTCTGAATGCCCCTTTATCTAATCTCCATTTGTGACCCCTGGTCCTTGTTTCTTTTTTCAGGTCAAAAAAGTCCCCTGGGTCGACACTGTCTCTACCTTTTAGCATTTTGAATTCTTGAATCAGATCACCACATAGTCTTCTTTATTCAAGACTGAATAGATTCAATTCTTTTAGCCTGTCTGCATACGACATGCCTTTTAAACCCGGGATAATTCTGGTTGCTCTTCTTTGCACTGTTTCTAGAGCAGCAATATCCTTTTTGTAACGAAGTGACCAGAACTGAACACAATATTCTAGGTGAGGTCTTACTAATGCATTGTAAAGTTTTAACATTACTTCCCTTGATTTAAATTCAACACTTCTCACAATATATCCAAGCATCTTGGTGGCCTTTTTTATAGCTTCCCCACATTGTCTAGATGAAGACATTTCTGAGTCAACATAAACTCCTAGGTTTTTTTTCATAGATTCCTTCTTCAATTTCAGTATCTCCCATATGATATTTATAATGCACATTTTTATTGACTGCATGCAGTACTTTACACTTTTCTCTATTAAATGTCATTTGCCATGTGTCTGCCCAGTTCTGAATGCTGTCTAGATCATTTTGAATGACCTTTGCTGCTGCAATAGTGTTTGCCATTCCTCCTATTTTTGTGTTGTCTGCAAATTTAACAGGTTTGCTTAATATACCAGAATCTAAATCATTAATGTAGATTAGGAATAGCAGAGGACCTAATACTGATCCCTGTGGTACACCACTGGTTACCTCGCTCCATTTTGAGGTTTCTCCTCTAATCAATACTTTCTGTTTTCTACATGTTAACCACTCCCTAATCCATGTGCATGCATTTCCTTGAATCTCTACTGCGTTCAGTTTGAGAATTAATCTTTTATGCAGGACTTTTGTAAAAAGTTTTCTGGAAATCTAAATAAACCATGTCGTATGCTTTGCAATTATCCATTGTCGATGTTGCATCCTCAAATAAATCAAGCAGGTTAGTTAGACACAATCTCCCTTTCCTATAACCATGCTGACTGTCTCCCAGGATATTGTTACCATATATGTAATTTCCATTTTGGATCTTATTATAGTTTCCATAAGTTTAAATATAATAGAAGTCAGGCTTATTGGTCTGTAGTTACCTGGTTTGTTTTTTTTCACCCTATTTGTGGATCGGTATTACGTTTGCTATTTTCCAGTCTGTTGGTACAACCCCTGTGTCAAGAGACTGTTGCATATCTTGGTTAGCGGTTTGTAATCTTCTTTCATTTCTTTGAGTACTATTGGGAGGATCTCATCCGGCCCAGGGGATTTGTTTATTTTAAGAGCTCCTAGTTCCTTTATCACTTCTGCCTCTGTTATGCTAAAGTTATTTAAAACTGGATATGAAAAGGTCGACATGTGGGGCATGTTGTCTGTGTCCTCCTTTGTAAAAACCTATGAAAAATAATCATTTAATATATTTGCAATTTTCTTTCTTCGTCTATGATTTTGCCATTTGTCTCTTAGACATTTAAACCACTCTTTGAATGTTCTCTTGCTGTTATAATATTTGAAAAACATTTTGGAATTGGTTTTGGCCCCCTTAGCAATGTTGATTTCTATCTCTCTCTTGGCCTTTCTAACTTCCTTTTTGACTTGTGTTTGCAGTTCCAAGTACTCTTTCTGTGTACTTTGTTTTTGGTCCCTTTTAAACGCTCTGTAAAGTGCTTTTTTTCGCGGAATAATTTTTTAATTGATCTTTAAAACCATTTTGGCCATTTTGTTTTAGATTTAGATTTGTCTACTTTTGGGATGTAATTGTTTTGCGCCTCTAGTACTACATTTTTAAAAAACAGCCATCCTTTTTCTGTGGATGTTTTCTCTATTTTACTCCAATCTACTTCTGTTAGTCTCTGTTTCATACCTTCATAGTTTGCTTTTCTAAAATTGTAAACCTTAGCTTTAGTCATTACTTTTTGGGTTTTAAAAATCACTTCAAATGAGACCATGTTGTGATCTGAGTTTGAAAATGGCTGACCTCTGTTTTAGTTATTCTGTCTTCGTTATTTGAAAAGACTAAATCAAGGCATGCCTCCCCTCTAGTCGGTGCCTTGACAAATTGCGTTAGGAAGCAGTCATTTGTCATTTCCACCATTTCAATTTCGTCCGTCGTGCTCCCCACCGGGTTTAAATCCGTGCACCAGCCACGGATTTAAAGAAAGATTTAGAAGCATCAGGCACAAAGTGCCTGCAATAACTGTACAAAGGCACCTGAAAACAGAAGAGTTGTGTGCACGTAGATCTCACTGCTAACCACTTCCAAAGAAAATATAGGGATGAGGTTAGAATTAGGAGAAGTGTGGAATGTGGCCAGGTATAATTGCTTTATCGATTATCAATTAACCCTGGCCACATGCTTTAAAAAGGAGCTGGAAAGCCAGTTCTTTGTTCTTGCGCAAGCCTGAGAGGGATTGGTGGAAGTCTCATGGCTGCGTGTATATCCAGGGTGAGTGAACCAAATACGCAACTACCATGTGTCTAACTGGGATCATGAGCACAACTGAGGATCACCGTGGGTCTAACCAGGATCTTTGGTATTCAGAATAGGGATTAGTTTAGGGGATTTTAATCCCACCCAGTTAATTTGATTGTGTGATAGGGTAGAAGGTTCCTAGAGCAGGACCTCTCCCGTATATATAGATATATTTGTATTTAATATTTTTGATTACTCTTTTGTTCGTTTATGTCTACCTGTGCTCTACCATCAGTAGCAGTGTCACATGGCTGTTTTGACTGTAAATAAATCCTGTGCGCCTGTGTGGTGACATCAACTTCCACGTCTTCTGTCCCTCGCAATTTCCTGTCTCGCAGCAGACAACCCAGACCCCCGGTTATAGTAACATATTTATTTTGATACCATTCAGGTTTTTTATTGAAAAATCATGAAAACTTGCTTCCTGTGCAAGAGGCTGGTGGTAAACGCAACAATTGTACCTTCATTTGTGGTTGCTGACCAGCTGAAACACTGCCAGACTTGAGTGCAGCAGGGTCACAGACATCCAGGACTGTAACAAATAAGCTGGGTGATGATCATGTCTAACACCTGCTTGTCAGACTTACAGAGAATCAGAAAAACACGTACAGGTAGGTGTGACCGAGCGCTATTGTTGAGTGGCGTGTAAGGTGACGTCATGGACCAGGAAGTAACAGAAACAATGAATGGGCGGGTGAAACTGAGCACTACGGCGCTCAGCGTTTTATTAAATAAACCAAACAAACAAAATATTCAAACAAAGAACAAAACAGTACAAAACAAAATGGCGCGTTGGCCAAACAAATACACAATAACGAAACAAGCATAGTTTATATATAGCAATTGTTTCTTTCCCTACCACTCTCCGCTCTCTCCTCTGTACACTCTCCTCCAGCACGGACAGCTGCAGGTTCTTATATTCTGGCTGAGGGGTTAACTAGATGTTAATTATCTTATTACCCCTCGGCCACAGTCTGCACGAGTTTAGTAAGGATGCGTGACTGTCAGCTAGTTAAATAATCAGTAGCTGATCAGTCACGCATCCTCACAGGGTTTTTAAAATGAAAAACAATAACAAATAACAAAATCGGCTTTCGCCGTAATAAACATAAATCATAATAAATAAATAATAAACAAAGGGGCGGGACACTCCGCCACAGTAGGATGCCCCCTAGGTCCTCAAAATAAGAATGGAAGAAAATGTAAACTGTACTTTATTTGTAATACTGCAGTTAAAAACTTTAAGATTTTATATAAAGATAAGATCATTTGGAAAGTTGGTAGATGTATCACTAACTCATTCACGTTCCTATTATTTATGCCCGTTATCACATAAATGTGGCAAAACCTGACAACTAACTGGTTTCACAATGTTTCAAAGAAGAACCTGAATCGGCTCAAACAAATACTTTACTGCAAAAGGGTATTTTGCGGTTTCTTCAAAAATAATCACAGAAAACAAAGAACCCACATGTGACAGAGCCCTGCTTGTAAATAGTGTTTTGTTTGTGTGTTGGAGGTGGTGGTTGGCAGGGATGGGGTTCATTCCTATCCCTGCCAAATACATGTGAGAATGTGGCTGTTCCCAAATTAGATAATTGGTGCTGATTGGGAACAGCCACATGATATAAAAAGGGGGAGAGAGAACACACTAATGAATGCATGCATGCTCGCTCCTATGTTTAAGTGTAAGACTCACTGTGATAGTGGAAGATTCAGGTGAGGGATTGTCTTTTGGTTATGATTTTGTGTTTGTGACTTATTTTTGTTTACTCTTTTTATTTTGCTCTGTGAGCAGTCTTTTGATTTAAGTTTTGCTTAATAAATGCGTGCCCCAGTGCTTAAACCCGCAGCTGTGGTCTCAATAACCCTTTGCCATCCTGCCACACAACAGTATAGTGTTTTCTTGAACTGTGTAAGTGTCCTATACCTGTGAAGCTTTAAAGCTGGCTTCGGAGAGAATGTGAGTTAACAAAGCACTCTAAATGTACAGAAAATAATCTGTGCACATGCATTAGTGTTCTTTAATTTCTCTCTTGAAGTGAACCAGTCACCCGGTTAAAATAAATGTTTAACCTCAACTAGCCTTTTACTGAGCACATCAGATCTTTTTCACAGCTTTAGTCAGCAGCTTTTTTCCAGAATGAAACAGGTTCAGGTGAGCTTGGCACAGACACCCCATCATTTCGTTAGACTGCAGTGCTTTTTGCCGTTATTAATTCTCCCTGCTTTCTTGTGAGAGCCTGTTGTATAGTATTGTATATTTAAATAACAGGTTTGCATATTTAAATATGTAATTTCAGATTATCAACAGTATGGCAGCTTATTGTTTTTGACAAAACCCATTTACAGTGGCAGTGTTTTGTAATGGAAAATATAATTTCGGTGCCTACATTTTTCCCTCTACATGGGTTTTATTTATTTGTTTTACATTGGTGTCTTTTCTGGCATGTCCTGTGGACAGCTACGTGAGATTTCAGATTTTCTCACAGCAAAGCTACCTGGGTAACATGTTAAACCCATGTGAACACAGCACAGCATTGCATTACTGCTGACTTATCTTGCCATGCATGACAGCTAACAATTTACTGTTGCTCACATATAGTAGCATGCATTGTATCAGGGCAAGTAATATGCTCATTTTTTATATTGTCTATTTCATGTACTACATGTATTATTATTATTATTATTATTAAGAATTGGAGTAGAAAATTAGCTTGGCTGTTTTGAAGGGTGGAGTTGGATGATTTCCTCGTCACTCAAGAGTCACTGCTTTCTGAGGGCCATCAGTCTGAGCTGCCAAACATACCACGGAGGGCATGTGACAGGAAATTTCTTTAAAAAATGTGTCTCTTACTGTTTTTTATACTTTTTTGCTGTTACATAAATTTCTCCAAATTTAAAATTTGGAGGTCATTGTTTGTCTTGGCATTGACTGTTTCGTTGTGTTTGTGTACTGCACTGGTGGTAGACTTTTATTTTAAAAACTGAAGTTAACAGTTTTATCATCAACATTATTATACCTAATCTTATTTTACATGGGTCTCACACTCACACTGTTTGATCAATAAAAAAGGGCAGCTGTATTTAGATCTTTCCATGTGAAATATACATAAAGGTGTGTTTTTTTTGTCACCTTTTCAGATTTAGACAATACCAAGAATGCTGAGTGGGTCACCCATAATTTCCAATGAGGTCAGAATATGACATTGCTTTCACATTTTCTAGGAGTCAGTTATGAGTCGGTATGGTGGAGTGTGCCAGTGCACAGTCATTTTGTCTTCTGATGTACACCACTTTGCTATTATCTCTTCCATCTTTTATCATGTTTTTGTACTTAAGGTAGTGTAGCTGTGCTAGAAAAGCTGGGTGGTTTGGATATAATTTCAATCTCTCTCTAAAACAGCCTATTTACTGCCAGCAGAAAATTCATCACATTTGGGTTGGTCTAGACATGAATCTGTAGAGCCGAGATACAGACCGTATTGCGTTAGTTGGTCACTATATTAGTACTATTATATTTTTACTGAGACCCATGTGGCTGTTGTGCACGGTTTCTTTGAGCCCTGGACATCAAATCTGAAAGTGAAATCTTTAACAACGCCAAAACGAAAATGCTTTTATTTCCTTTGAAATCATTTCAAACTGGTTAGACTGGAAAGCACTGGCAAAGTCAGCTCAGTTTTATACGGTGCAAAACGTTTTAACATTTTGTTTCTGGACTTTGCATTGCCTGCATTTAATAGTCGTATCTACAATGTATCGAGAATAACAATCAACCATTTTGTTACAGACTTTCAACAAGTCTGACACAAACAATTTTGGCTGTTACTTAATTAAATCCTTCTAAATAAGAACACAAAATGCTTAACATAAAAAAGAACAGTACTACACTAGCAGTTTCTGATCGCATCATCAATTCCACATTTTTTAAATCCATTGATGGAATGTCTGCTTTTTTATGTTCTGTATACCAGTCTGACAGGGGCTGGGATCGTTATTAGTACTGTATGCAACCTTCTGATTGGTGTAAGTATTATTGGCGATCCAATCAAAATAGCCAATAAAGCCCAAATAAAGTATCAGCCCGTTATACGATATAGCCCAGGTTAAGATGTGACCTGTAATTAAAATAAATAAATAAATAAATTCCTGAACCTTCTAACACCCCCCTAGGATAAGGCCAGTGTTAAGTGTTTTTTTTTTAAAATTTTTTTATAGCATTCATCAAAATTGGGCCAAAATAGTTATGCACAGCATGAGAAATCATTGCTTAATATAACATGCTGTGCAATTTTGGTCAGATTTTGCCATACCGTAAAAAAGACTACACATCAAACTGTATGCAGTGTGGTACATTGAGAAGATGGAGGTTTTTCTATGGGCAGCCTCAGGGTTTGTGACTTTCTGACCCGACTGAAACACCAACATCAAGCTAGATTTTGTACATAATGTATATAGAATGCAATTCATAAGCACAGTGGCTTATGCTTAAGTAGCATCCATTTATCACTAAGGCTAGCACTGACTGCTGCACCCGAGCTGAGTGATGACTCTCACTCTCTCTCCCTTCTCAGTCCATAATAGAATGCTCTTAGCCCACGCTCCCCTACTCAATGGTTTTAATGTAATGAATTGAGGCTGTAAGTAGCAGCATTATTTGTACTGCCTCGAAAGCCTATTAATAACAAGGGGAAAGTATGTGCCTCTTCATCAAATCTATATCTGGGATTTAGAGGAATCTTTCTTACTGTAGGTCTCCGAGAGCCAGTCTCTGAACCTGTACTATTTTGACTTCAGCGACGGTTAAAAGAGTGTGACGCATATCTCATTATTTCATTTTGGCCCGTTCCAACCCTTGTCCATTTATTAGGGAATAAATACATAGCTGTGTTTTAAAATAACTGTTTTAAAATAAGTAGGCTTCCATTTAGATGTACTGTGGTTGGTTTTGTTGGTACAGTATTATATTTTCAACAGAAGTATTTTAATTCAGAACGATATGATTCTGAAAATATCACTTGCCAAAAGAGACAAACGCGGACATGTGGACTGTAATACAGTACATACCTTTAAATCCGGTACATATTGTAGCAGTATGTAAAATTCCCCATTAACTTCCCAACAGCAAAATTAAATTGAAATGTTACCCATGCACAGAACTGCGTAAAACGTAAAAGGCGATGCAATTTAGCAAAGGATTCAGGAAAAAATAACAGTATCCAGAATTAAAACAGTATCCAAGTCAGTATTCAGAATTGCAGAACTATAGTGTTGCTCGATAAGGCCCTAATGACATAGGTCACTTGCAAATGAAAATGCACCAAAGCAACTAAAGATCACAGATTTTTAAAAAAAAAAATACATAACAGTATCTAAAACTGTTTAATGATTTAGTGTTTTACACTACCGCAGATGGAATCGCTGTTCTCGTTCACTTTGTTGTTGCTGCGTTTGCGTCAGGAGAAACTAGTGAAAGCGCTGTGTAACTGCACAATATAAGATTTTATTTATATATATATGAAGGCTATATTTGCATCCTGAGCCATTCGAAGAAAAGGCATAATACCACAGCAGTGATGTCAAAAAGTAATAATTCCTCTACTGGGAAATATACTTGAACTTTGACCCATTTGACTCCATCCCTTTCAATTCAAATACAAAATGTCTCGTTTTCAAGCACTCGACAACACCCACAGTACAGAAATATTCATTAATTAACAAAATGAGAATACATTAAAAAAAAAGTAAAGCTGGTACATTCGTAGCTCAGAGAAACTGGAGAGGAAAGGGAAATTTAAAACAAGGTAGGTAAAGGCAATCGTCCAAATAAAGCTGAAACACTAATGGATAACAACATGAAACGTCTGTACAGCACTGAAACACTAAGTTTAAAAAAAACAAACAAAAAAAAAACAGCATTACTGCTGAACCTCGTCTTCTTTAATATCAGCATCACAAGGGTATCCTTGTATTATAAAAAATAATAGATGGGCCTCTTCAGTGAGTTACAGGAAAACAATTCCATCTCTGGTTTCTGTGACAGTTTAGAAATTAACACTCAACAGTCAGTCTCATAATTTATGATGTCACATAAACCCTAGATGGAATTATTTTCCTGTAACTCACTGAAGCCCATCTATTAATCTATAATATATGATGGGAATTGATTTTATTAATACCAGGATGGTAAAATGGGACTGACATGTATTTGAGTGTCATATTCATTTTAAAAAAATAAAATGAATGTACACAAAGTTTAAATGAGAAATGCATTCATTTCAGGATGCTTCGGGCAAAAGCCCTTCAGCTGTGTAGAAAGAAAAGTAAACAGTGTACTAAACTTGTTAATTTTCAAAAATTCTGAGGATGATGTTAAGATGATGTCAGAATAGAATGTTCATTTCAAAAGGTTCCAAGTTTGAAGATAAACTCACGTTCTCTTTGACTGATTCCACAGATGGTGATGTCTTCAGCAGTGTGATAATTGCTGTTGAAGTGTCGGGCTACTGGCAGTGTCAAGGTGTTGATTCAATACACTACTCCTTTAGAAGTACATGTAAAGGGCTGGTGGATGTGGAGTGATGATTTAGGGCCTCTGATCTCAGTTTGGGAGTTCATATATTTGCATGTCGTACACCGTGGTCTGTTAAATGGTACTGTGCCTTTTAAAGGTTCTGCAGAAGAGCGAATTTCACAATGGACCACGTGTTCTTTTAGATTCTTGTCTCTTCTATAAGACATTAGTGGAGGATTTTTTTTTTTTAAATAGGTGCTGTAGATGGGTCTTGCTGTAGAATTTTAAAATTCTTCTTTGCATAATTTTCTGTACTTCTCTGTTGGTGGGATGGTAAGTGAGGACTAGAGGAATTGTGTTCACTGTGTGGTTTTTAGTGGTATGTAATGCTTTCTGTCTAAAAACGAAACACAGGATTTAGCACTGTTGATGATCTTGTCTGCAAAACCGCAATTTGCAAAAAATCCACATTTCCTCACTTTCAATGAAAGTCTTGATCATCACTGTAAATATGTCTGAGTCTTAAGTTGGTAATAGGGAATTGAGTCCCGGCAAGCCTTTGGGTGTGAGGAGTCATATTGTCGATATGAATGAGTTGGTAGGTTTGTAGTGAATAGTGGTGTTGATAGTGGAATTCTCAGTTGTGAGGGAAATGTCTAAAAACGATATACTGGTGTCGGTCTCTAAGATGTCCCATGTGCATTCTAAAACTGGGTGGGAATTTGATGCTGACTGAATGAACTGTTTCAAATCTTCATAAGAGCTAGATGAAATTCCAAAGATGTCATCAATGTATGTGAGGTAGAGTTTTGGTGTGTTACCATTGTATTGCTGCAAAAATGTGTTCTCAACTAATCCTACAAAAAGTAAGGGCATATGATGGTCAAACTACACCAGTAGCTACAGAACAGTATCAAAGAAATATGGAATACCAAAATCCACAATCAGCAATTATCAAGAAGTACCACATAACACATTCAACAGAAATGCTTGAAAGTGGACATCCAAAGAATATTATGGGTACAGCAGGTAGGAGAATCATCCAATCAGCTAAAATAAATCTGAGATTAAAAGCCAAGGACTTAAAGAAACATTTAGAAGCATCAGGCATAATAGTGCGTGAAAGAACTGTGAAAAGTAGAGAACACAGAATAGTTGTATACACATAGACCTCACTGAAAAACACGTTTAAAGAAAATTCATAAAACAAACCATCTTAATCGGCATGGCCAGACCTCCGAGACGACAGGAATTCTGAAAGGCAGAAGGAAATAAACAAGCAAAGAGCAGCCAGAAAGAAACACTGGCATAGATAAATGCAAGTTGTTATTAAAGAATACAGGGTTTCCCCCTGGCTCTCGGAGGTGAGACCAAACTGATCGGTCTCCAAGGCTGGAAGCATTGATGCTTCCCCCAAGGGGAACATAGAGCTAGAAAACAGAGATTGAGACAAGAGTGCAGGGTTGGCCCCTGGCTCGGGGAGAGACCCTCACAAGGGTGAGTGAACCGACAGGCCTTCGAGGCTGGAAGCATGTATGCTGCCCCCTGGGGGAACCTGGAATGATAGGGAGATTGTTAGGATAGATTTGGCAGGGGGTCAGAGCTGCAGATCTGCGTGGCATACCCAAAACAAAAATGCAAGACAAAGAATAGGTGTTTGTCCGACGGCTTAAATAGGGAGGTTTAATTGATATATTGCTAAATGAAACTAGGGAGGAGCCTTGGTTCCTGCCCCTCGAACAACACATGAAGATTACAATTAAACATGGAGGTGGTTCAATCATGATATGGGGGTGTTTTAGCAGTGGGAATGGAAAATGGTACAGGAAGACAGCACCACACGAATAAATTAAAATACAATTCATTCTTCAATCGAGGGATTTTTATGTATTTATTTGTTTCAGTATTCCCCCAGTATGCAAATACACGTGCAATTCATTCAAATACACACAATATGTCGAAATTCTGTTTGCACAAATAGCAGCGTGAGATCTTCAAAAAGCTAATGGAATCTCATACAGAACAACAGACCTAAGGTCCTTCATTTTCATTTTTTTATTTCTTTAAATTTTCTGGGAATTTATCTGTGTTTATTACCAAAAAAAAGAGGTGAAAATCAGTGTAAACAAATACTCCACATTTTTTTCTGGGTAAATACTGGTGAAAATCTGTAATTTTGGTAAAAATCGGCAATGTTTCAGTAAAAGTCAGTATGAACTGAAAATGAAGGGCCCTAAACCTACCACAACAAAGCTTTTTGCTTTATACTAGAAAAAAATAAAGCTAGATTGGAAAATTATGCCTGTCACACAAAATTGCATTACGGAACTAGGACATCTTTCTTGCAATTTTAGTTGCTAAAATATAACCTAACTAGGCCTATAATACAATCCCGATTGACACATATATGTATTTTTCAATACCAAAGTCCATGAGCCAGTTAAGTTAGAGATTATGATCCTGTTGCGAGCCATAGAGAAAATAAGATTGTCAAACTGTGGTGGTGCAATGCCTATGTGGTTATGCACAATATAGGATACAGCAAACCAGTTTTCACTTTCACTATGGTAATTACATTTTGAAAATATGCAGCCTGCTTCTGATGTCAGCATTTTTAAGTATGCATTTGGGGGAGAGGGGGAGAGGGGGGGCCTTGAGAAAGTGCATGCTATGTGCGCTTGTTGTCATTTATGATCATTTTGGACAGCCCCTTCAAATTACTTTTTTGTAGTTTATGCTTAGAGTCCTGATTTGCACTTAACCGCTGTTCTTACCCTCTGTAGCATGCCCCAAGCATGTTCAATAGGGTCCAGGTGAGATTTTGGTAACTAATCCATTCTCTCGATTTGCTTCCTGTTCAATAAATGCAAGAATGATCCTTGCTTGACGTGGACGGTATTGTCACCAACAAGAATAAAGTTTGGCCCGACTGCAACAGCAGAAGGTCTTACTATTGGTATAATGAAAATAGAACTGGAATGGTTGAAGAAAATTACTTATCCCATAAGCATATATGTATATTGTATAGTAATTTCACTGCATTATACAATTTTGTGTAACATTTGGTGCAATTTGAGAGAATTAATAAATTGCAACTTAAATGGTCCCTTAAAGTTTTAATAATGTGAAATACAAAATACAGGCAAACCCCATTTAGCTTTGCTATGTATTACATCTCCTTTTGCACATTTAGCCGGATTCAGATGTATAAAGCACTACTTGAAAAATAGGGTGTAAGAACCAATATTCATTTTCACAAGATCAAAATAAGCTGTAAGCAACATTTCAGAAATCTGAAGCAGGAAGAAAGAGACCCCACCCTGACCCATTCATTTCAATTTCTTGCAAGCACCATGCGGAGTAATGGACAAACTTGATGACCCACAATTTCATTGTCTTCAGATACCCTCGCCTTGTTTCCTATTACAAACCCAATACAGTCTTCTGAAAACTTTATGGTTTTTGATACATTTTCTTTTTTACAATATTGGTGCTGATACTAAAATAGACATTTTGACATGTTAACACAGTCATCATGGAAATATGAAAAGGAATATCTGAGGTGTATGACAAGTATCAGTCATTTATAGAGGTATTCAGTCTATCTGAGTGAAGTTAGGACTGCAAGGTTGGGTTGTTTGCAAAAACTACTATTCTAAACTCTATGATCATTTTTTAGTACATAATTTTTTTATTACAGAGGTGATTAAATTAGTTTTGGCCTAATTATTTCTTGCCAGAGTGCATTACTTTAAACAAGCAAATAATTTGGTGAAAACTGCATGTCTTAACCCTTCGTCAGCAGCAAGGAGTACCCCAATGAGTTTAAAAACAGCGCAGGATATCCTTATATGTGATTAAACTTGAATCGCTTACCTTTATATTGATACCAAGCACATCCTTGTCTGACTCTGGAAACTGGAGTAATCCTTCAAAGTGCACATGATAAATTTCCAAAGAATACACATTTTTCACATACCACAATCACAGCCCCTGCTTACGGGCAGAATAAAGTGTTAAGACTTGTGAGAGAGCTACAGGAGATGTAGAAACAGTGTATTGCGGTGTAAAATTATTGACTTATCCCTAAATATTTATTTGTTTAGCCAATAGTCATTTTCATGAAACTGTGTGTATAATACATTAGTTCCCAGCACTGTATTTGATAACTGCATTCTTTGTAGTACCCTGCTTATTACCTGATAGTCATATTTAAAAAATAAATAAATATTTAAATAAATAATAAATAAAAAATATGATTTTTTTTGTTTCATTCTTCAAGGAGCAAAAAAGAGTCTTTTATATACTGTATAGGCTACGACACCCGCTCCTGTTTACTTGCAGAGAGCTGAAGGGAAGCTGGGAGAGATATAGAAAAGATGTATCACTTCTATTATTGATTTAGCCCTACAGATTCATTTTTAGCCCTATGTAGTCAATTTCCTATATTAGAAACAGCATAGACTGTATGTGTGTGTCATACAGTGTCAGCACTGTATTTGATTACTGCAGCCTCTGTTGTAGAATGGATGCCTGAGAGAGGACAGCAATTCAGAGTAAATGTGCCCCCAGCTGCAGGACATTGACACATTGATCACCACGCTATTTGGATTGGAATTATTTTATTTATTTATTTATTTATTTTTTTTGAGGGATGGAGCCTGACTGTCTTTTTTTTTTTGTTATGTATGCAAGTTCTCTTTGAGCACTATTTAATTATTTTGACAAAGACTAATGCTGCATTTTTATGCGTAATACGACTTTATATTAAAGCACAGGTAGGTGTAGACAAATTGTGTGTTGTGTTTTTTTTATTAGATTTTGTTCATATTCAGTTTCGAAGTACAATATAATTACTTTTTATAGTTTATATTTGCGTACATGTCATTTTTAAAGGAAATAAAAATTCTGAAAATGCTAAGCACTTAAAAACATTTATTCAATACAGAACAGTTTAAATAATATAAACCAGTTTGTCATTCTTTTGCTTTAAATTATAAGTAGGGCATCTGATTTTCGGAAAAAAATGAAAATGCCGTACAGCCAATAAACACAGAAAAACACAGAAAAACAATGGAAATGGTTACTCAATTCACGTTCACTTCACCCCTTTCTCCCATAAAAAAATGACTATGAATACTATATATATTATATATATATATATATATATATATATATATATATATATATATATATACACACACACACACACTTCCTAGTGCAGCTAGCCAGTGTCACTCCTTCCTGACATGTATTCTATCACAGGGTGCTTTGTTAAATTCATCGGTGCTCTGCATCGCTGACTCAGAAGTGACATCACTTGGTGCTCTTCGGTGCAGGGAATTTCAACAACAGTTTGGTGAAACAACATAGCTGATAATAATAATAATAGAAAGCTGCGGCATGCAAGGCTGTGGCTGACCTGCGCGAGCTGAAAGCTTATTGGGACGAAGGTTTAGTTATCTTTAACCGACTAATTAGGAGCTAGCTTCTTGTTACATTAAATTGTAGAAAGCAGCTAGGTTGCCACTCTAAATATGTATAAATATGAATATGTTAATGGGTACACTTTCAAACACAGTTTGCCCACTTTTTGCAACTTTGTAACATATTTGTTTGAAGTATAAAAGGACAAATAACATACACGATAAAAAAAAAATCTGTTCTCTCATATCGAGTTCTTGTAGGCCTACGTCACCAGCTCAGTCGGCTACTCTGGATAAGTTGGCAAATGTGATATTGTTTATCAATATGTTTATTAGCACTATTATATATTTATTAAAAATACACAACTCCATACCCATTTTCAAAAGATTGGGCATCTCCGAATCTACAATTACATTGATAATGGTATCTCTGTACAAGACAAACTTCCACAATGGGAGTGGCCATTTTGGTTTTGCTGCAGCTCCTCGACTCTCAACCCCGGTGAATCCGCTGCTTCAGCGGTGACGCACCGGTGAATTTAACAACAGTTCGTTGAGCAACTCCTGGTGAATTTAACAAAGGTTTGGTGAATCCGCTTTACATCGATCGGTGCAGGCAGCGGTAAATTTAACAATGCACCCACACCAAGCGCGCTACGTCACAGCGCTAGTGTCCAGCGTAACATTGTTTTTTTTGTTTTGTTTGTTTTTTAGAATACTGTACATCTTGAAGGCTTTCACACCAGCTGGCGGACGCGTAGTGTAAATCAGACAGCATTTGAAATGAATTGGTCCTATTTCTCTCTGCGCGCCTGGCTTAATTCCTGTTTATATACAGTTTGCAGGAAATAAAAAAGATGTCCTACGGCAGTCTTAACTATTTAGTATAACAATGTTTAGCTTTGTAGAAAGTGAGTATTTATTTTCAACAGACTGCTTGGGAACACTGCATTGTGTGAAAAAAAGTGTCAAGAAAAAAAAATGTAAGTGGGCGCAAGCAAACTCTGTATCACAACCGGGAGTTTACAGTATACGATCTGTGTTCAGTCAGTTCAAGTCATTCATATGTCAAATGGGAAGGCACTTAACTTTCAACAATGAAGACCAGTAAAGAAAGACTGCTTTACACACTCGAAACGGCAGACTAACCAAATGGAAATATTCATAACATATTCCCATTTGTATTTATTTAATTTAATTTTCATGAAATAGTATTTGTTACAGTACTTAGTGCTGTACAGTACTTGTAACTTGACAAATACACCGGATGCTGATGCTTTGACGCGACACGCTTCTTGTGAAAAGCCCTTCATCGAAAACGATAATTTAACAGTATATAAAAACTGAAACACTGGGGAAAAAATAAATAAAATTTCACCAAACTCAAAACGCTAAAAATAAACACAGAAAAATTAAGTGAATTAAAACTGAAAAACAGACGCCCTAATTATAAGTAAGCCACATTTATGTATGTGGGGTGAATTTGCACCCCTTTCCGTGTAGCCTGTTTCTGTACCATTGCAAAAACAGTTTTACAATTTAGGATATAGTATGTCACTAAAACGTAAAACCTAGCTAACATTTTTACCTTGTTACATTTCATTGTCACAACGTTACAGCCCACTTTGTCTGTGACGAGGTTTTGATCAAATAATTAGTCGATTCCAGGAGATGCTGTCTCACTTATTTATATACATAAGTACACATGCCTACCTACCTCACTCACTCAGAAGCTCAGGAACACAACGCATTGAAGTCAATACCCCAGTTAAGGGGAAACGTATCCACTTATGTGTTATGCTTATATTTAATACTTCGGGTGTTTTGTGCAACCAGCCCCGGCCTGGAGTTTATTTCAGTTATAATCACAGCGCCTTCAGTATCGTATCCACTTATGTGTTATGCTTATATTTAATACTTCGGGTGTTTTGTGCAACCAGCCCCAGCCTGGAGTTTATTTCAGTTAAAATCACAGCGCCTTCAGTATTTTGCAACAGTTTAAGTGACGGTTGTTATACTGACACAAAACAGAAAATAAACGAAAGACAGATATAAGCAGTCCACAAATCGCTAAAATTAAGAACAGGATTCATAATGGGTATGTAAACTCAACAGATGTGCTTTACAAAGTGTCTGTAAATTATAAAATGTTTTTATATATATAAACTGTTTGCAGTAGGCTAATGTGGCACTATGATCTATTTTGGGCTAATTGTAGACGGAATAGGTTAAAAAGAAAATATGCTAAAATATTTTAAGCCATCTTTTATAATCACCCGCTGCTCCTCTTTTGACAGCCTTCAACAAGAAGGTTGTTATGGAAATCCACGCCTTCAAAAGCACATAGAATATATGCTGATATTCTGGAAGACGAGAATCCCTTTTCAAAGCGCATAGAAACAACCAATTGGCAGCGACAGTGCTTCCCGACAGCTTTTGTCAATTCTCTTTTATTATTTTGACAAAAGCTGCAGCGAAGCACTGTCGCTGCCGATTGGTTGTTTCTCCGCCCTTTGAAAACGGAGTCTCGTCTTCCAGAATATCAGCATATATTCTGTGTGCTTTTGAAGGCGTGGATTTCCCTAACTTGTTGAAGGTTGTCGAGGAGGAGCGGGTGGTATTATCTACGTGTCATACAATGTATCAGCACAATGTATTTGTATTTGATTTATTACTGGTGTACTATTAATTTGATTTGCAGCCTATTACCGTACTGAATAAGCTTATTACAGCTTTATATTCGTACATTATGTAATGTGTACAGAAAACACCGTAATTGTTATTTTAGCACAATGACTTATACATTTAAAGCAAATACACATACATGTGTGCGGTTTATTTTAAAATGGACACATCGACATTTTATATATTAATATCAGGAAACATTCTGTATTGGGCCACAGCTGTGGACAGAACAGAGAGACGTAACACCGTAAGGAAACTGAGAGAACATGCTAGCAAACTTGTAAGCGAAGCCAACTGCTTAATAAACTTGTGTTGTTTTGTTAAAGTTGTACCGAGTTGCCGAAATCATTATTAAAACTAAGCGGCAATGAAATGCATAGAAGGAAGTTGATGTTCTTCGTTTGGCTGCAGGTTTGCTACAGGCTAAAGAACGTGAAACATACTTGCTTGGTCTGTTTCCCCATATAGTAATACATAAATACGTGAATATTATTATTATTATTATTATTATTATTATTATTATTATTATTATTATTAATAATAATAATAATAATAATAATAATAATAATAATAGGCTCTGGCTCCTCGGACGGGTTTTTAGGACGTTTTTTCTGTCAAAATATGTATAGTAGTAATTCAACAGTACTTGCACACTTAAGTTGTACCTTCTTTCCTTTGCTGTCTTACACAACGAAATCCCTATGGGCACATTATTCTGGGTTTTTTGTGTTTTAAATCCGTATTTTAACTGTAATACAGTTTTAAATCCCGCTAACAAGTCTCCATTCCTGACTGTAATCTCGTTTTAAATCTCGCAAGCGGAGTCTCCAATAGAAATGTAGGAATGTGCTGTCACTCAGTAGTTGGGGCGGGTTTAAAGTATTTAGAACAAATCAATGATAGAGAACACCCTGGCCGACCCCCTCCCCCTCTGGCGACGTTTGGCCAATTGTGCGCCGCTCCCTGGGAGCTCCCGTCCACAGTCAGCTGTGGAATAGCCTGGACTCGAACCGGCGACTTCCACGCTATAGAGCACATCTTTACTGTATACGCAACTTGGGAGCCCCCCTTTTAGGGGTGGTTTTGAAGTGTCTTGGCTCTTTGGACAATTCTTAGGACAACTTTGTTCTTAGTGTAAGTCTGAGTTTGAACTGTCATAAATGGCATTTTCATAAGGGTCTATGAACACTTAGGTAAGGGAATACAATTCTCGGCTAAGAGTTGTAAGTGTAAACACATCTACAGAAGCCTCACTTCCAATGCACTTGATGTTAGTAGTAGATCACCAAAGGCAGCCAAACAGAGTTTGTAGGATCATGTTAAAGTTTCTGAACATTTTACACTCAATATTATTAGTCAATATTATGTATAACTCACAGAAAAAAAAAAAAATTAAAAAGGCAAGTGTCCTTCCGCTGAGCTACCATCTCTTCTTGCAGCAGCAATTGTTCTTGGAATCTCCCTTCCTTGGCTAAGACCCGAAAGTTTGGCTGCTCTAGAACAAGTATACAGTATGTGAGCTAATTACCTGGCTATCTATAGAAGTATATCATCATACAGCTCCAGACACTTTCAATTCATCCTAGAATTTGTATTTGTCTGTCCCCTGAATTAAACCCTTCTGAGTAGACACTATACATCCCTGGTGTACTTGTAGGACAATATATTAAGCAGATGCACAATTTAAATGCAGACTGCATTTTGGAGCCAAGTGTGAATCCATTCCTCAAAAGGCTATTAGAGAGACTGATAGGCTCCTGCTCTCATTTCATTGACAGTGATATAAAACACAGGAAAACTCTGTTACACCATGTTACAGACCACCTGGGGTCTGCAGTATTATGTGATCAGCTATTCACAGATAGGACTATCTTTAAATTAGGGAAATTAAAAAACAAGAATCCCATTCAGATCAAGGCATCCAGTGTCCTGCTTAAGAATAAAGGTATTTTTTAGTTTATGTATTGGTTGGTTATGCATTAGGGGTGTACCGAGAACCCATTACTCGTACTCAGCCCATTATTCATTCGGATAGTCATTCTTGGGTCAACGGATGTGGGTGGGGTTAATACTGGGAGCACCATAAAATCAATTTCTGTCCCTGATTTTCATTCAGAAAGTGACCACAGTGTTTTCATTTGTATTATAATTGCCAAGTTGTGTTATTATTATTAGTATTGTTTTATTCATTTTTTTAATGGATTTATTGTGAATTTTTATAGGAAGAGAGTCAAATACAGCCAAAAAACGCCTGGTCCTGGGGGAGCATCCCACTGAAAAATGCTTGGTCCTGAAAGGGTTAAACTTGTTCTGGATTGTTGTGCTTTCCTAGTGGAATAACCTTGTGCTGTCTGCTTTTGGAAGTAAGAAGATTAAAGCAGAGAGTGTTATTTCTTAAAGCAACCTCTGGACTAGAATTCAAGAGTTAAGCCTGGGACACACAGGAGCAGTGTGGAAAAAGCAGCATTTTGTAGCACATATCACTCACTTTTGTTTCTTTTATTTTTCTTATTTATTTATTTTTTTTAAGAGACTGAACTCACATTGAAAAAATACTGTAGTGGGAAAGTATCGCAATTTTAGAACAACAAAATATTGCTAGGCAAGCGATTTATTTATTTATTTTTTGCAGCTCAGACATTTTCCCGCAGCAGCAACTCTAGCTCTAACCAGTCAGATGGGTGGTTTGGGATTGCATGATATGACAGATCTGGATGAATATCCATCAACATGATCCAAAGAACAGGTACTACAAGGACACAGAGAAAAAACAGCATATGAGCTACAGTTGCACAGGCAGTAGGGATATCAGGTATTTATCACTTACATTACATGATTTATTAAGTCAAGCCTCATTTTACAAATAAAATTAAAACAGCACAGGTTTTATTGCCATTGAAGCACATACCTGCAAACAACAGAAAATTCCACAAGATCGAGGTTTAGCGTATGTCTGGGAGGGTTGTGTGTGAGGACAATAAAATTCAATTCAATAAGATTATGGCCAGTATTGGTAAAATGATGAAGAGTGTGTGTTTTATTAATCAGTTATGAAGAATGACAAAGGAAATCAGGCGCAATTAAAAATAAATAAATAAATTGTTCATGTTTAATTGCCATAGACCACGATTGACTACTTGTGTCTGCCAGGGAAGAATTTCAGCAGGGATCAAAAAGTACTCTTGAATCTCTTGGATGGCATGATGAGATGCATTTGTACCTTTGCTGCTGAGACGCCTCATGTTGACACTCTCATTTGAACTCCTTTTGACATCTATTGGCTTGACACAAGGCTAAATAGACTGTTGGACAAAATTATGCAAAACACAGGTTACCCGCACAACTTTTTCAACATGTTCTGGTTTAAGCTGCAACCTCCTCTGGTATACGTGCCACCTTGCTCTTAGTATACCACACGTGTTTTCCACTGCCAGTCTTGCACGTGTTTTCAACTGACAGGCTGTAAACTCCAGGCAGTTCTGTGCTTGTGTACCTCGATATGGCCTCATTAAGTACTGTTTAAGAGGAAACACCTCATCACCAAGTAGGACATGGGGCGTAGTATTTTCAGACCCTGGTAGTGGTGTATCAGAAGGCATGATTAGATTCTTCATTACAAGTGCCTTTCCAAGAGCAGAGACACAGAATATCTCACCATCACTGTTCTTTCCATATCTTCCGATGTCAACTACTATAAAGCAGTATCTAGCATCAACTAGGGCAAGTTAGTACAATCGAGACTGTGTCTTTGTAATTGAAATACTCCGATCCAGACCTCGTAGTGCTTGAATTGTGACATGTTTGTCATCTATGGCACCAACACAATTAGGGAACTGCCACAAATTGTCTTTAGCAATAGCCTTCCATTTCTCCTGTGTGGGTACAGGCATCACCTTCGCAGACAATTCATTCCATATGACTTCACATGTCTCCAACAGTCTTTTTCAATGTTGACTTTTCCACTCTATAACTGAAGGCTATTGTCGGAAATGAATTGCCTGTTGACAGATGCCGTTGCCACCGCTTAGAACGGGCGTGTTTGTGTTAAAGTGATTCACCCGCAGTATGTGATGGATGGTATAAACTCCCACACAATAACCTGACATTAAAAATGTCCCTCAATCATCAGTACAGTAACAAACAAACATGCATGTATGCAGTTAATAATCTTTCTTAAGACGAGCATTAAACTTTATTTTTTTTTAATTAAAACCTATGAATGTAATAAAAAGTAATGCAACTGCAGAAATGTCCTGTACAGGTAAGTCTGCATTACTGCAAAAATGTTTCCAGCAAAGAACTCTGTGATACATATCTAGACTGTCTTTTTTTGCAAGTATGGATAGCAAAGAAGCTGCTCCATAGCACGCCACAGTGTTAAAGCACAGCACGCACATACATAGCCATTCAAAAAAAAAAAAAAATCCCTGGTCATCCAGGCAGTTCTGTTTGCAAAGTAAACCATAGGCAGGTGGTGAACTCTTCTAAACAAAGTGGGGTTGTTGGAGACAAGGAAGTGAGTGTATCTTAAATACTATTTATAGAATTAATTGAAGGAAATTATATTATTATTATTATTATTATTATTATTATTATTATTATTATTATTATTATTATTATTATTATTATTAGTAGTAGTAGTAGTAGTCGTAGTCGTAGTCGTCGTAGTAGCAGTGGCTGTAGTCGTAGTACTATGTTTTATTTTCCAGCACAACCAGAAATCTGATGGGCCCACAAGACAACGGGGCTACACTAAGCGTGGACGGTAAAGAAGAGAAGGTAGAAATAAATGTGGCAGTGCCAACATCCCTAGATACTCCATCCCACAATACAGCATCAACATCGTCCAACCATGAGTCAATGGACCCTTCTCCTGTTCCAGCAAGCGCCCAACCAGCAACCAGAGAAAGTGTCTTGGAGTGTCTTGCCGAGCGAAGTACATTCCGAGGTCAATCACAACAGCAAAGGAGAGAGGAAAGAGAAGCAAAGGGGCAGACTGATGAAGCTGACATGTTTTTTCATTAGTATGGCAAAAACTAAACATCTTCCACCATTTTTGCAATGTCAAGTGAAGCTTAAGATACACCAAGCTGTGAAAGAAGAGGAGATGGAATATCTCTGCATGTCACAATTCAGTGTGCATACAGTTTATCCCAGTATGCCGGTTCAGCAGCAGTAACCAATGCGCCATCAACCTATCCCACCAAATCAGTCAAACACAGAGATCACTCTAGGTCAGAGGTTCCTAGCCTGGGGTGCAAAACATTATATGGGGTCCATGAGGCTTTGGTAATATTGAAAATATTTAGTTTGAAGTTTCACAAAAAATAGTTCCCAGCGTACAAAACTTTGAAGGTCAGCTGTCTGTTAATAATACATTTGTACAACGTTGTTAGAATAGGCTACGTTGCAATAAAGGTTATCCGAATCAAGAGTGCGCAGATTAGTAAATCACAAAGAAGAGTCTGTGGTCATTGTACATGCTGATACAAATGACATAAACATTCTGATTCTGAAGATTCTGAAAGAGGATTTTAAATCATTAACAAGACAGCTGAAAAAGTTAGGATGCAGAATTATTCTCTCAGGTCTACTACCTTTTGTTGGTGGTGGGGATGAAGTATTCAGTAGACTTAGGGCTGGTTGGTGTGTGCAAGGAGGGCTGGGATTTATAAACTGGGATTGTATTTGGAAAAGAAATAGATATTATAGGAAAGATGGACTGCACCTAAATAGGTCAGGGGCAAGCAGGCTAGCTGATAACAACATTGACCATCACCTAGCAAGGTATTTAAACTAGGAACTGGGGAGGGGAGGGAATCTAAAGAGGCATGTAAAGTTCAGGTTTAAGTATCCTGCCAATCCTGTTACCCGCTGAGTAAACACAGATGTGTGTGCTACAGTAACCGTTGTCAAATTCCTATTACCCCTGCTCAATAACATGCTCTTGATTGGACCAATTTACGGCTAGGTTTATTTAATGTCAGGTCTCTGTCTAATAAGGCTCCGTTAATTAGTGATTTTATTCAGGATTAAAACATTGATATTCTCTCTTTGACTGAAACTTGGCTTGGACTGAATGATAATGTTTCCCTGATTGAGGCTTTTCTACTATTCTTTCTTTCAGAAAGCTCGCTCTACTGGGCAGGGAAGTGGACTTACTACGGTTTTCCGTAATGAACTTCGAATCAAACAGGAAATTATTGAAGCTTATTCATCTTTTTGAAGTTTTAACCTTGACATTAAACAGTCCATTACATGTTCATATTGTAATTATTTATTGACCACCTAAATCAAACCTGCTATTTATGACTGAATTTGGGGATCTACTATCTATAGTGACAGTCAAATATGATAGGATTCTTTTACTGGGTGACTTTAACCTTCATGTTGACACTGATTCTGATTCTAACTCCCTTGTTGAGGCTACTGGATTCCTTAGATTATATCCTGCCAGTATCTACAAAGACTGTGGACTGTACATTTAAATCCTGGGTAATTAATTCTTCAACTGCTGTTAAGCTTTCTGATGTCTTGATCTCATTACTGCTCTCTGAGTCCTCATTAGATGAGCTGGTTAATACCTACAACAGCACCTTGACTGGTATCTGAGATACTGCAGCGCCAATCAAAACTTAGACTGTCTTTTAAAAAAAACCTCACCGTGGTTTAATGATACAACTCGTAAGATGAAATATGAGGGTCGTAAACTAGAACAGAGATGGCAGGAATCTAAACTGCACGTTCATTACATCGCATTGAAGGGCCACCTGGTTAAATATAGGAAGGCTCTGGTGTTGGCTAGATCATATTATTCTAATTTAATTTAAACAAATAACAATAATCCTAGATTCCTACCCTAGAAAAATTAATGAATCTTTCCACTAATAGTCCTACCATTGACAATGTCTCGTTTCACAGCTGCAATGACTTCTTACATTTCTTTAAAAATAAAATATTAGAAATGAGATTCCACAGACACCTTCTATTAAGGAGGATTCCAGCACAATTTTACCAACTACACCTCTTAAGGCTACTATGGGGGCTTTTTCATTGATTACCTTACAGGAACTGACAGAGCTAGTTCAACATATGAGAGCTACTACATGCTCTCTTGATCCTATTCCTACAAAACTATTAAAAGATGTTCTTGGTGTTATTAATACCCACATTTTAAAAATTATAAATGGTTCAATTTCCTCTGGTATAGTTCCCTTCGCACTTAAGGTAGCTGTGGTAAAGCCTATGCCTAAGAAGCACAATTTGAACCATAAAGTCCTCAATAACTATAGACCAATCTCCAACCTACCATTCTTAGATAAGGTTCTAGAGAGAGATGTTGCAATTCAATTACAAGAATTTCTAACTCTTAACTGTATATTCGAGAAGTGTCAGTGCTGCACATAGCACCGAGATGGCCCTTGTCAGAGTTGTGAATGATCTGCTGATAAGCTCTGACTCCGGCTTTCCATCAGTTTTAATTCTTCTAGATCTAAGTGCTGCCATTGATACTGTAGACCAGGAGTGTTCAATTCCGGTCCTGGAGGGCCGGTGTCCCTCCTGGCTTTTGTACCAACTTTGACCTAAATTACTTAATTGGATCAATTGTTACCAATTATTGGTCTAATTAAGTAATTTAGAGCACAGTTGGAACAAAAGCCAGGAGGGACACCGGCCCTCCAGGACCGGAATTGAACACCCCTGCTGTAGACCATTCCATCCTACTGAATCACATTGAAAGCACAGTGAGACTGTCTGGCCTTGTCCTATCCTGGTTATTATTATTATTATTATTATTGTTATTATTATTTGTTTATTTAGCAGACGCCTTTATCCAAGGCGACTTACAGAGACTAGGGTGTGTGAACTATGCATAAGCTGCAGAGTCACTTACAATTACGTCTCACCCGAAAGACAGAGCACAAGGAGGTTAAGTGACTTGCTCAGGGTCACACAATGAGTTAGTGGCTGAGGTGGGATTTGAACCAGGGACCTCCTGGTTACAAGCCCTTTTCTTTAACCACTGGACCACACAGCCTCTCTATTGGGGAGGTAAAATCGGTATTATTGTAAGTTGTCTGTGATGTTCCACAGGGCTCCATTCTAGGTCCCTTCTTGTTTTTATTATATATGCTACCGTTGGGTGTCATTATCCGCAGACACGGAGTGAACTTCCATTGCTACACTGATGATACCCAGCTATATTTGTCCCTAAAGCCAGGAATTTCTTCTGCCTGGGTGTTATTAGCTACTTGCCTTACATACATCAAGCATTGGATGTCACTGAATTTTCTAATGTTGAATTCAGATAAAACCAAGGTTATGCTAGTGTGCTCACTGAACCAACTAAAAGGAAATGTGGGATTACATGAGCTCGACCTTTGCAGTCTCTCATCAAAACTTAAACTAGAAATTAAGAGTTTGGGGGTCATCTTTGATCCAGATCTCTCATTTGAGACTCATATTAGGGAAGTTACTAAAGTATCTTTGTATCATTTGAGAAATATAGCCAAACTTATACCAATTATTTCTGTATCTGATGCGGAGAGACTAATGCATGCCTTTGTTTCATCTAGAATTGATTATTGTAATGCATTTTTTTCTGGTGTCCCAAAACACTTGCAGCTTGTTCAGAATACTGCAGCTAGAATTAAACCAGGACTAAAACCAGGAAAATTGAACATATTATCCCTGTTTTGGCCTCTTTACACTGGCTCCCTGTGCAGTATCAAATTGATTTTAAGTTTTGCTGTTAACTTAAAAGGCCCTGAATGGATTAGCACCTAGTTATTTGCAGGAGTTACTGACCCTGTATCTTCCAAACCGCACTCTGAGATCACAGGATGCAGGGCTGCTGGTTATTCCTAGGGTCAGCAAGAGCAACACGGGAGGGAGGGATTTTTCTTGTAGAGCTCCTAAATTAGGGAATGCTCTGCCTTCGTTTATCAGGGAAGCTGGGACCGTTACAGTTTTCAAGTTCAGACTGAAAAAGCACTTTTATAAAATGGCTTTCTTATCTTGGTGGGTTTGAATGTAACTTTAAAATTGCTGCTCTGGTATTGTGTATGCTGTATTTAAGTGTGGCAGTCGTATGTGTGACATGTTCTTTTTTTCTGCTATGTACTGTACAGTGCTTTGTGATACTTTTGTATAAAAAGTGCTATATAAATGCAATAAATAATATACTATTTCATGAACAATGTATCGGGTATGTTTTTTCCTTATTACTGATAATAATGGATTGAATAACTATTATTTTATTTATAAATATTTATTTTGAGAATTTATCGAGAGTAGTGTCCATTATTGTGCTTATAAAGACCCTGAGAATAAACATGTATTATGTCATTGCAATCACTAATTTGCACAAATTGCAGTATTTTTCAACAAAACTCTCAGGAAGTATTGTAAGGTCCCTCGGGTCATAGAATAACACATTTGTATACATGTATCTCTAAGCAGAACACCATTTCCAAGATGCTACTCTAATATATATATATATATATATATATATATATATATATTTTTTTTTTTGTGAAGTTTTATAGGAAGAGAGTCAACTACAGCTAAAAAATGCCTGGTCCTGGGGGAGCATCCCACTGAAAAATGCTTGGTCCTGGAAGGATTAAAATCAATCATACATGCTGTATAAAACGTATTAAGTAACACTCACTCAGTATTAGGGCCTGTGGTAGATGGTCTATCTAGCAAGAAGATACAATGTCATCTGCACTGTCTTTATTTTTTATTAATGATGTACTATATGTCTACAACCGACATTTACATTGTACACTTAAAAAATAAAATTAATTCAGTTTTCAAGAGAAATGAATTATGTGCTTTATGGTGAAAAAAGCAAAACTTTTTTTTTCATATCTCTCTGTACTCAGTGTCAAGGTATTTTGAATGTATAGAGGACAGCCAGTCTGAGGGGAAGAGTCTCACCAGCTATGATCAAATTCATAATTGTGCAGAAAATCCAAGTCATACTGCATAAAAAATTGGTGTAATTAAATCAATCCTTAAATGTTACAGAAATTGAGTGGCTTACTCTCATTTCGGAACTTGATTTCCATAAACATGGTGATTAGTTAATGCATAATGTAATCTTAATTATTGAGACTTAAAATAACGTTACCAGCAATATAGTGTTGTGGAAAATAGTTTCTGTTCTGTCAAATTATTTTAAACAGTCTTACCCTCAAATTTGCATCGTATTTAAACTTAAAGGTCTTTTTTTTTTCTTCATCCAGTTGTTAAATTTAAAAAAAAAAAACTCAACTCAATGATCAAACACAGAAAGATAAGACACAGAAATGAAGATGAGTCACATTTCTGAGGACACGTATTTCCCGTAATTCTTTATAATATAATCTATAATCTATAATCCTTAATCCTGAAGGGGTCATCAAACCCCAGTAAAATACAGCACAGAGAAAAATAACTGCATAATACTTATTTTAATAAAGTACTTTACATAGTCCATTGGAGTGTTTTATGAGTGGAGTGCACCTGTATTCCATATGAATGGTCCTATGCATTCTTGTGTTTCCTGTCGGTTTGTCTTCAGTCTGCTCATTGAGCAAATGTGGCAGGTGTTCCTTTGCACAAAACAGCAATTCATCATTGCTCTAAATGTTCATGACTGTCAATAGGTTTGTTTTCCAGATATTTTTCCATTTAACTGTGCTTCAGGTAGTTTATTTGGTACGGTATTCAACATAGTTTGTCTTCCAACTTTAAAAAGCTGTGCATGCCTGAAGTGCTTGACTCTGTCAGAAATACAATACAGACAACACCCTTTGGGAGAGGTGACAGGTCTTTATTATACAAGACCCTGTAAGGCCTCGGCAGAACATAGCTTCCACTTTGAAATCCACAATCAAGTGTCTGTGCTGTAAACTCTGACTGAGTGGCTGCAGGCCTTTTAAATGAAACGAGGAGAGAATAAAACATGGTTAGGATTTTCAGTTTACAGATATGGCAGATTTCATCCCAACAAGTTGTAATCTCAGATCTCACAGCTGACATAGGAAATGCTGAAAGAAAGTTGTTTACAGGAGTTCACCACCTGCCTGTGGTTTACCGTGCAAACAGAACCACCTGGATGACTGGGGAAATTTGTATCACAGAGTTCTTCACTGGAAACAATTTGCAGTAATGTAGCCTACATGTACTGCACATTCCTGCACTTGCATTACTTTTCTCGCACTTACTTCTTATTACATTCATAGGTTTGAATACATTTTTTTATGTAATACGTGTTATAATAAACATTTTTAACCACATACACGCGTGTTTATTTTGATTACTGTACTAGTGATTGGGGGACATTTTGAATGCCAGGTTATTGTGTGGGAGTTTATACCATCCACCACTTACTGTGGGTGAATCACGTCAACACAAACGCACTCTAAACCGGCGCGACTGTATATCCTAAAGCAGAATCAGAGCGTTCAAATTTTACATTTACTGAAACAGTTAGAGTCTTTAAGTTGATATCTCAAGTGCCATATTCTTCAGAAAGACCATGACAAATACAATAGAATACCAGTTGTCAAAAGAAGGGAAGGGCTATCCCTCATGCTTTTAAAGATTAATTCACAGCAGAAAGTGGTTTGTTGTGAATTTGTATTTCTTCTGTGACTTTTGGTAAAATCATTCAGATACAGAAATGGACAGAAGCGTCTCTGGCAAATGGATGGGATCTTGTTATCTTGCATCCTTGTGTTGTGCATTAATAAATATCAACAATAAACAGGAGATGATTATGCTCCAAAAGAAAGACTAACAAGTATAAAATGTAACTGTGCATGCTTACAAATAATGTGTAGATTTCTATTCATGATATTTTAGTGATGCAGCATATTTTTCCAATATGAATAGGTTATGCCTGTCAAAAGGCATCACACTTTATGTTGCCACTAAACCACATCCACTGGAGTTATGGCGTTATGCATTGAATGCTGGATCCTTTATGATTTAAAGGCCACTTGTGAATCCTTTATGGTACTTACAGGCATAATTTTAAAAAGCAGCCACAGCTGTTTCCTTGGCTGGGCTACATGTATTTACTTTACACACAAAATATATTTTCACACTTTTACTGAACAATTACTGGCTTCTTATAAGAGTGCATCTGGAGCGTACTCTACCTTTGGTTGCAATGGTGTGATATTAGCCAATCAGTGTGGGCTGTCAAGTTTTTTTTTTTCTTTGAAACAGTTTTATTTTTTACTGTTTTATTACACTTTGGAAATGCTGCAGATTTTTAAACAGGAATTAAAACATATTTCTACTTGAAAATAAATAATCAATACGTGAGTACTTTCCATTCTGTGCATTTCATTGACACCCTCTCTAATAACAGATATGTGTTGCAGTGTATTCAGACCTGCATAACAACAACACACAATTTTGCAATTTGATTCCTTTTGAGCACATGGCCTGTACTTGCTGTTACCAAAACGGGGGTGGGCAGTATGTTTGGTACCCCTTCTCACTAGGAAAGTGCTGGAGGCTTATGTTGCTATGGAAGAAAATAATGCCTATGAACATATAAAGAATGCTTTACTTGCAAAGTATAACATGACTGAAGAGACCTATCATCTGTAGTTCTGAACAACAATACCACCAGGAGAAACCCAGCGGGAGACCTATAACCAACTAAAGGCTTGTATAAATGGTGGATTCGTCCAGAGCATGCTCCAAGAAAGACATTGCATCTCTGTTGTCTGAAGTACTGTTTCAGGAAGGCATATGAATATTTCAAGATATAAATGTGTGATCATTTTTTTATATAAGAAAGTATACGCTTTCAGAAAGTGCTGATAATTTTGAACAATAACTAAAGGAGGACTTGTAGCTCAAAGACTGCTGTACTTCTCCCAGGATTGGTCCTCTAAACTTGAGATTGTTTTTTTACATTTCAAAATGACTTATGTATTACTCACACTTGGGAAAAACGCCATACTCATTACGGATATTCGTTTTTACTTGTTGCTCTGTATGGGCCTATTGGAAAACACTTTAAGCACAGCAGTAGATGCTACGCCTAAGGGAATTATATGTTTTTATTGCCAGTAGGTGGGACACAATGCTTCTGTTTGCCCTGTAACCCTTTAAGGACCACAATCGTGTAAACACAGTCATAGTGTGGTCAAAGGATGTCAGTTTGCAGTTCTGTGTAGATCATTGCAGTATCCTGCTTCAACTCATACCTGATGCCAGCAGCAGCCTACCTAGACAACGTGGTCCTATTCAGCACCAACTGGGAACTGCACCAGGCACAACTACAGACCATTTTGAGGAAGATCCAGAGAGCTGGGCTAACCATTAATCCTCAAACTTGTTAAGATCTCCATTTGTCCTCACCACCCCGATCAGCCTTAGGTATGAAATATCTTGGCGGTATGACATTTTTTTTTCTTCTTTTTAGTACAGTGCAGTTTTAATGTGAAAGTAAAAGGGTCTTCAATTTGTTTATCCTTACCAGGCCGCCGTCAGTGGGGGGGGGGGGACGACAAACCTGACAGTTGTCCCGGGCCCGGACCCGAGCTTTATTTGTTTTAATTCTATTGTTAAACCACATTACCTTAGTCCTGGTAAAATATTTTCTTACTCTACACCAGTAATTCAGATCATACCATAAGATTTTTTTTTCCCCCTTTCCTGGGCTGAGAAATGGTTTGCTCGAAACGGCTTGTCTGCTAAGAAATAAATAATAATAATAATATTAACAAACTTACCATTTTACTTTAACATTACATATACTTCTGTGTAGTAATAATAATAATATTTTTAAAAAAACTATAAATAGTATTCATACCCGTTTATCTCCGAGTTAGTCTTTGTTATCTGGATGGCTATTGCCAAACTCCTTCACCCGATCTTAGGGGTGATTTTGTATCATTTTCTGCATGTTTAATCAGCTTGTTCAGTCGTAACAATGTACTGGACACTGAAGTGAACTGCAGCTACATTTCAGCATGAATGTGACACTGACAGTCTGCCTCGTTCAACCTTGACGTCTGTACACCAGAAGAAGTTTTATTGAACAAGTATGTTTACGTAAATTTAAAGCAAAATTGCCTGTATATCGGAGCTGAGAAGCAGGAACCCTATCTTAAAGTATTTTGTAAGTGATGTAAATAAAGAGAAAAACAACGTGGTTTCACAAAGAGAAAGGTCATCGACCTACTGAACGCAATCTACAAAATTAAACTGCAAACTGTTTTGGGGAAAATATGCATTGCCATTAGGATCTTTTGCACACTGCCTGTGACTCTTGCTGAGAGAGAAAGAGCTTTCAAAGTAAACGATCATCAAAAATGTTCTCAAAACATACAGGTAGGAATAGTTATTATTATTATTATTATTATTATTATTAGTATTATTCCGACATAACACTAATATATAAATATACAGTATATAATATTGGCTACACTGTAAAAACAACTAAACACATTTTTGCAACACTTTCGGAACACCTTCAGGGGCGCTGGAACTAGGGGTGCTGGGGGTGGGACGGCAGCACCCCCTGCATTGCATGGCGTCCATCACATACAGGGGTCCTTCTCATAGGACTTGTCCCGGGCCCCAAAATTCCTGGCTGCGGCCCTGATCCTTAATACAGGAAGGCTTTATTTTTACAGTCACTACTTTAATGAACTTTAATGAAGATCGGAGCTTTCCATTTTTTCACAAGTGTTTATAGACTTCATAAGTTTGGATAATTTAGTAGCTCTGACAGTCTAATTTTGTGCCATTTTGAATGAAAGAATATCAAGGATGGAACAAGCTGCTGTGTCACCCATCTCAAATTGGTTGATTTATGCAGTATCAATCTGTGCAATCTTTTATGTTACCAGCATCTAAAGATATGCATCTAAATCTTCCAGCAGCACTGTAACAGCTTGTGCTGGCCACCCAAGAAAATAAAACATCATTGGGAGTTTAGATTGCAATCTTCACATGGCTGTGCCATGGTGCTTGACATTAATTTATTGTGAATTGTGAGAGACAGCAATAATTTAAAATCCACTGTCATTGTTATACATGTATTATACAACATTATTATTATTATTGTTATTATTATTATTATTATTATTATTATTATTATTATTATTATTATTATTATTATTATTGAAAAAAACCTTACGATTTTTTTTTTATTTTTTATGCATGCATGCATTGCTTCAGTGCAGGAAGCGTTCATTCAAGGCAAACAATATGTTGTGTTGATAATAATAGACATTCATGTTAGGGATCCATCTGTTTAAATTGCTTCTATAAATAACTGCAGTTATTTGTTAGGAAGGAATTACATTCTGTGTTAAGATGAATCCTGTGGCCATCCTCTGAACTGTAAGCCCTAAAATGCTTAAACATTGTTAACAAGAAGTATATTTAGTACTTAAGTTCCTTTAGAGGTAAAACAATGTGTAACACTTCATACATATCTGTAACTCAAATCAGAGTTTTGATTTGCTATTAAATTCAAATGATGGAAACACTCATACTTAACCCTTACCCAAACATTAATTAATCATGAAAAAGCACACATTTTTAAATATCAGCAATATAACTACTGAATGTATCCTACATAGATGCTTACTTCAAATGATCAATATGAAATATGGATACATAATTACATTAGAATTACTGACACTAAAGTCAGTAACCAAAAAACATCAAAACCACATTTTAAAATAACTGTTTAAAATACAACTGTCTTTAACATTTTTTAAGTTATTTTAAATGTTTTTAAAGTTTTTTTTTTTTTTTTACAGAAGTGTCCTCAATGATGTCTGATGCCACACAATACATGTGTTTTTATTTTGTAATAATTTCAAAGTACTAAAGCCTTTTTAAAATGTGAATTTTGTCATTCTATGACCTAATATTTCTACACTGAACTATATTGCTTTACCTAACTGGCTACCCTTTTTTTCTATATGTTCTTAACTGTTTAGATTGTCATTTTAGTTACATACACTTTTCAGTCTCTAATATTGTGTTTAATAATATTATTGGCACAGGTGTTAATACAATAACAAATAATAATAATTAAAAAAAAACTACAATAACTGCCTGAATGTTGGACTTTGCTAATAATCAAGATAATATAAATTGCTGTGTGTGAAATGTTAGTTCACCTCACGCACAAAGTAAAAAAAAACTAAGATTTGACTACATTATCATTAAAAAGGTGATTGATTGGTTTAAATGACTGCATATTAAAACCACCTCTCCCTTTTAACTCGATCTGCAATATTCATGCCTTATTTACAGAAGCTTATATGCAAGAATAGCAGATTCCATGGATGTCTGGAGGTGTAATTAAAGAAATGATGGAGTGAGATGCTTAAAGGGCTCAATCAACAAAAATCCCTAGTTATGCGGGTGATTGGTCACACACCTAGGGTAGGGTAGATACTCTATTTACAAAAAAGGGATGAAAAAGTGAGGTGCATAAAGGGTGTTGTCCAGGTAGAATAACTATATATATATATATATATATATATATATATATATATATATATATATATATATATATATATATATATAATTTTAAGGTCAGTTCAATCCACCTTGGCAGCTTGGTACTAATTACCCTTGGTCCTAGTGCACATTATTTTGAATTAAGATTGTTTTCTGTTCAGAGCCCTATGCAACAATTCAGTACAAAAAGAAAGCTAATAGAATAAAGAATTTGAAAACACACACACGTAATGCAAATTGTCAGGCAACAAAACGTTATTTTTGTATGGAAATTGGATAGCGATGGTCCTTGTCAAAAACTGAAACTATATCTTTTATATTTTGAACAGATGTCTAATAAATAAAAAGTAGGAATATAATTAAGAAATGTGTGGCAGTAAAACCGGGTGTAGTGTACTTTTGATCCTTGTGAATAACATGCCAGAACCGCACTGACATTACCTTAGATTTGTGTCAACAGCTGCAGTACCTTTCTGTATCACCAGTATCCTTTACATTGCATACAATGAAAACTACCATATTAATACTATACACTTATACATACTATAGGCTATGTTATGCAGTACGTGATCACAAATGAAACTGAACAATATGAGTGCAGGACTAAAGTTGTGGAAATTATACATTCATATGGCACTGTATGTACCATTAGCATAAACTTCATTAATGGGCTTGACTGGATTAATACAAAAGTAAACATGTTCCTGACTTTCAGCAACATCTTTGCTGACTGGCAGAGTCTAGCAGCTATTACTAAGGATACGATTATACTTTATCACGGTGATCACGACTTTCACGGAGGCCTTGAATTTTTCCGTTTGTTTTCAACTCACCATGAAAATAGGAAGTGAGCAGCACACTCTTTAATTGGTGGCAGTGCAAAGTTAAAGTGGTTCATAAAGTGTTTATTAGTGACCTTATAAAGCATTAATAATGACATTTATAATGTGCTTGAATACTCTCAGCTCCCTATGCTACTTTGTCCTTAACCCTTTGAGTAGTACGAACGTACCGGTACGTTCGCTGCTCTCCGGTCCCCAGGGAGTATGAACATACCGGTACGTTCTGCAACTTTAAACTTGAATTACTGAGCCTACAAAACCCCTGATCACATAATATTGTAACACTAGGTTTTTGTAACACATTTTATTGGTCTCTTGCACCCTCTGCCAATTGACTGAATTGCATATAATAAACCCATTCACAAAAATGTCAACAGTGTTTGCATACCTGGCGAAAATCGTTCATTGAGAAAGAAGTATTAGTAATAATACTGAATTCAGATTCCAATTTAAATTCAAATACATACAATTCTTCCACTTAATCGGATGTCAGCGAGTGTGTCAGTGAAGACATAAGCGAACAATATTTACCATCAAAGCGAAGTGACAGCGAAGAGGCAGCGCCAAGCTCTGTGCGTTGCTCCATGCTTCAAACAGAGTTTATGCTAGTCTCATCAAAACTTAAACTAGAAATTAAGAGTTTGGGGGTCATCTCTCATTTGAGACTCATTAGGGAAGTTACTAAAATATATTTTTACCATTTGAGAAATATAGCAATTATTTCTGTATCTGATGCTGAGAGACTAATGCATGCCTTTGTTTCATCTAGAATTGCTTATTGTAATGCATTTTCTTCTGTTTTCCCAAAACGTGTGTTATCCCGCTTGCAGCTTGTTCAGAATATTGGCGCTAGAATTCTGAGTAAAACCAGAAAAAATGAACATATTACCCCTGTGTTGGCCTCTTTACACTGGCTCCCTGTGTAGTATAGAATTGATTTTAAGATTTAGCTGTTAACTTACAAGGCCCTGAATGGATTAGCACCTAGTTAGTTGCAGGAGTTACTTACCCCGTATCTTCCAAACCACACTCTGAGATCACAGCATCCGGGGCTGCTGGTTATTCCTAGGGTCAACAAAAGCAACATGGGAGGAGGGGCTTTTTCTTGTAGAGCTCCTAAATTATGGAATGCTCTGCCTTCGTTTGTCAGGGAAGCTGGGACCATTACGGTTTTCAAGTCAAGACTAAAAACACACTTTTATAAAATGGCTTTCTTATCTTACTGGGTTTTAATTTAACTTTAAAATTGCTGCTTTTGTATTATGTGTATACTGTTATTTAAATATGTTATTTAAATGATCTGATTATGGCAGTTGTATGTGTGACATGCTATACAAATGTATTGTGGTTTGTTCTTTTTTCTTCTATGTACTGTACAGTGCTATACTTTTGTATAAAAAGCGCTATATAAATGCAATAAATAAATAAATAAATTATTGTTTTAATTAGGTTCATTATGTAAAGAGTGGTTCCTAAATCTTGAGCCTTAAATTATTATCCATGCAGAAATGGACATGGATCACTTTATAACTGGCTGGCTAATGGCATCCTTTGCTTGCTGTTCTGCTATAAGAACCTGGCAGCACAGGGTGCTTCACACTATGGTTACTTATTTAATCTCTTAATAGGCCTGACCTAGAAAATACACTATTGCTACATTTTATAGCAATTTAAAGGCAGTGTGGTAAAAGCGGCAAAAAAATACTTTCCAGTGACATCGAAGACAAAAACGCTTGGCTGTAAAGGGTTACAGCAACAAATTAGGCCAAAGACACAAGCTGGCCCGCTATGATGTTTTGATGTGACTTGCCCAAGATGATAAAAAGATAATACTTTGGCATGATTTAAAAAAAAAAAAAAAACATTTATAGGCTTTTGATGCCATGGTAACCACACATGTATTTCTCTTTAAATCTAATGTGTTTGTGATTACTTCACTATATAGCTAATGAGGTAACGATCTATTGTTCCTTTCTATTTAAACCTTCAGGCATCATGGTATCTAGTCTATTTATTCATGTATTTTCTTTTATTCTTCTATACTGTACATTATCTAATTTTATTTTTTTCTAAAACCACAAACTTTAGGTCATCCATGGTGTGTCTGTTCCTTGTAAAGTGCTGAACTATTGGTTCATTTACTTTTTTATTTCTTATATTTGATAGGTGGTTCTGTATTCTTTTATATAATTATGTATCTGTCTCTCTATAAGTTTCCCGTTAATTAATGTATGTGTATGCTTTGGAACACCCACACACATCAATTATACATTCAGTGTTGGGAATTATAAAAAACATGGTTGTGACTATAAATGACTGTTTTGTGGTAATTCACCAGTAATGATCTGTATTGGATATTATTGCTGCAGGTTGATTTAAGGGAGAACGATGACATGTTTCACATTATTCAGAACTGGAGGTTTTAGATATGCAAATAAACTTTAAGGTTACTGTAAAGACAGGCTGAATATCTGTTGTGATATATAAGAGATCATTAGGTTTTATGATAACAGCATTCAGTTTTTAAGACAAAAGAGGCCCAGGTGATTAACATTGGCTGGTGTTACAAGCACACGAAAATCGACTCTACAGTCTTGACTCTGTGACATTGTCACGCGAATCTGTGATGTTGTCATGCAAAACAGCAAAAGTGTGTGTGTGTGTTGGAAAGGTAACCAGACAAACAGGTAGCTAATGTGCGGCGTAATTCAGAATGTGCGCGGCAACACGTGAATTCATGTATCTTGTTAAATGTTTTTATCTTCATGGCAACGCATGCAAGCTCTCCTCACGATATTAAAAGTCGTTCTTTCCCTAATTAGTATGCAGACAGGGACATGTAAACGCTGTCAATGAAGTCCATTATGGACCAATAGAACTCCTGCAGCCAAGTCAGTCATTACAGATATTTTAGATAATAAGCATAACACTTCCAATTGATCATTAGGTTTTTAAGTTGCTACTTTAACAAGCAAAACTGGTATAATGATACAGGGCATTTTCTGGTTCACAACCTTTACAAAAAAAAAGAATAATAATTGCAGATTTGTATGTATATGGATACTTTATTTATGTAAAAATAAATATGTATTTATTTATGTCTTGACATTTAAAATGTCTGCAACAAGACACAAAGAAAAAAATAAAAGACGTGCTGCTACACTCAAACCATTTACATTTACAAAGATCACTTTATCTGTTGCATTCTGGAGAATCTCAAGTTATTAAAATACTGCTCATTTCTATTTGAATGTAATCAGATTTCTAGGTTGATTTGCAGTTGTCTTTAACATAGTGTGCTGCTTTGTCCTTGGTGACCATGGGGACATCTCTGTGAACGTAGTTCTTGTATCTCAGTGGACCAACCTGCCAAAATGAATAACATTTAATAAATAACGCAGATCTCCAACAGCTGTTGTAAACAGAAGCTAACATATATACAGGGATATTTCTAGTTCTTGACAGGCTTAATTGAGACATCAGGCGCCCAGTTACCAGAGTGCAATTTTCGAGTTATAGGTCATTGGCCTGTCACTAGAAACCAGGGGACTTCCTATTCTCATATCTATAAGCCTTTGATTTCCAGATTTAAATGATTTAGTTTATATATTTAAAGCGTTGTGTAGTTTCACACATATGATTCTGAGCAGAAGTAATGGATAGGAAGAGCATTTAAATAATATTAATAAATAATATTTTAAATTATTACACAAATAGTTTTTCAAGTGCACTTAATGGTATCTGTGCCAATGCTGACACTTTGTACTGTAGTGTGAATATAAGTAACATTACCTCACATGAACACTTTGTAGTTGTAGTGTTAATATGCTCTGAGTAACATTACCTCACATGAACACTTTGTAGTTGTAGTGTTAATATGCTCTGAGTAACATTACCTCACATGAACACTTTGTAATTGTAGTGTTAATATGCTCTGAGTAACATTACCTCACATGAACACTTTGTAATTGTAGTGTTAATATGCTCTGAGTAACATTACCTCACATGAACACTTTGTAGTTGTTGTGTTAATATGCTCTGAGTAACATTACCTCACATGAACACTTTCTAGTTGTAGTGTTAATATGCTCTGAGTAACATTACTTCACATGAACACTTTGTAGTTGTAGTGTTAATATGCTCTGAGTAACATTACCTCACATGAACACTTTTGGTCATTTAGGGGCCTTGTTTTCATCATGATCATGCAAAAGTACAATTTCCAATATCAGAGTGAATTTTCAAGATTTGTGTATCTGAAGAGCAATATAACTCACTTAAAGGGTACATAAGGACCTTTTTATTTTATTGTGTTACATGTTCTCATGTGTTGCTACAACTGTTTACGTAAGGTGTAAAATTAAGTATTAGGAACTAAGATGACTACTTGAACAAATTTGTAAAGATATGGTCATCATAGTTACAGTATATCATAGTGCATATAATGAATTTCTGAGAAATATGTTAGCATGGGAGCTGCCACCATGGGGACCAAGGGGACCATGCCCCCCCCAACACCTTTTCCTACTGGGATGGCCAGTTTATGGTTTGGCCCCGCTACTTCTATTCTGAAAAAATGAAGCTGCCTACACTTTCTTAAAAATGCCCTCCTTGTGGCAGTGTGGCACTGTTGTGTATTAAGGCACTTTTTTTTTTTTTTTTAGTAAACTGTAACCCCCACACACTTTTAGAAAGGGTCCTGTGGTGTTGGTTGCTAGAAGGTTGTATTGTGCTACAGCAAACACCTGGATAAGAACAAAAAACCGAACCATCCTAATGCAGTGCATCTGTTGCAGTAAAGCTCAAAGAGGCAATGGAAAATGAGGGTGAAAATTACAACAGCTGCTTCACATACAGTATAGCAGATAGAACAAGTCCTAATGTGTTTCCATCTAAGCTCTTTTTCAGTGAGAGTTGACGTTTTTTTATTTGATTTACTGTTATTTTAATGTAATCATTTTAATTTTTTTAACCATTGGAAGTTATATAAGCCACGCCCCCAAAATAATCATAACAAAATTTATAATAATAAATAATATTTTTAAAATCTGCCAATTTTGACCCCTTTCCAAGTTAGATGTAGGGAAAATATAAGGACACAACCACTGCAAAATGTTATGAGGATTTCAAATAAAAAATAAGATTTTAAATATCTTCTACTGTTGAGGAGCTACAAGATTTTGTCTGAGCCATGGTCTGTATGCCTGAAAACGGCCCTATTTTCAGCACTGCCAGCTATTTCTTGAATGTATTTAGAGGCAAACGAATTTCCCTAGCGTTAGAGGTTTGCCCCAGGATCAAATCAGGCCCATATAGATACATAAAAAAAAAATTAAAAAAAACATATAGCAGGCATTTAGACACATTTACAAGTACAATTGGAGAGATTTAAATCTGCATAATGTTTTGCCTTATTAGACATAACAGCAAAATGTTGCTGATATGCAACTAAAAAGTAAATAAAAGATGATGCTCTACCCAAAACAAGGTCATACATCAGAGATAAAGTGAGTTGCTGAGTGCAGGGCCTTGCATGGGATGAAGTTATGGCTCTGTGCTTGACATGGAAATTAAATTGGTTCAACAAACAGAGATCACGTGAAACATTCTATTGATCTCTGTTGACTTTCCCATCAGAGTGCCGACAGGTGTGCTGCAGAGGACTGAGAAAAAATGGCATCTTAAATAACTCGCCTGTACAACTTGAAATCTGATTTAATCCCATCACTTAGCCTGCTTGCGCTGCCGCTGGGAAGTCATTTAACTTTTTTCTCTTTGAGGCAGCTCATCATCAGAGATAGAAAATGTCAAGCAGATAAAAAGAACCAAGTAACCCAGATCCTTCCACCTCCCATTTGATGTTGAGATTCCTTGGCAAAGTCAGCAGTCTTGGCTGGTGTCCTAATATCAGGGGGACCCTCCCACCACATCTAATGAATGTGTCTTCATTAACTTCATTAGAATCTATACAACCACAATGCACCTGATGGCATTATAATGCTTTATGGTTCCATGTACTAAGTTTACGTGCACAGTGAATTTATAATGGTTTCTTTTGAATCCGAAAAGAAATGTGTAGAAATGACCATTTGATTGAATCCTAAAATAGATGTAAAAGGTAACTTGAATCCGATTGTGCATATAAGCAGGGGAAATGTCTTACTAAAGCCAAATGTCTGAAAATAATAATGGGGAGGGTGCTTTGTGCTGTTCATTTCTCATTGTTTTCCTTTCCTGGCCCAGCAGTCACACAACCTGGCTCAAGTTTTAAGCACACTATCAAATTATTAAATGTGAGCTGTTGTACCAAATGCTGTCTGTTGTGGAATATCACCGTTTAATATCACCGGTTCAACTTCATTCCAACTATTTTCTTGGGTCGCTTATAGGCCTTTTACCCGGTGTAGAGGGTGGCATCATACTGAAGGCACACATGTATCTTCTGGTTCCCTGAATGTTCTTCTTTTTTGTTTCACTTGTACCCCCTAATGTATCCATTCATTTATAGACTTTTTAAACTGGGGTTGGATCACTATCTGGATGCCAGATGCAGCTCTTCAATTAATACAGACATTTTTTTTATTCCTGAATCTTCTTGGTGAATGGAAAATTGGCATACTCAAACTGATCTAAATATTGACCAACAACCGCTGTTAATTATCCTGCATAAATAATACTGAAAATACTCTAGAGGCAATCTGCCCAAGCACTAGGAATGCTTAGCTTTTGAAATGATATGACCTGATTAGTATCCAGTTTGGCTACAAGCTTAGGATACTCTCATTGATAGACAAATTGCTTGTGAGATATCTTAATCCAGTTAAGTAAACAGAGGTTAGACATGGTAATGAAGGTTGAGGGTCTATTTTAAAGATCTACAGTAATCGTGGGGAATGTAATATAATTGTCCTGGTAAATAGGCGTGGAAGGGTGTGTGAATTCACTGACATGGGAGAAAGAAGGAATTGAAACACCTCTCTGGTGCCCAGTTTTATTATTCTTTTCTTTCTTTTATTATCCACCACATGGCGCTGGTTCTGCTATCCCCAATACCAACAATGACAAAGGGGTTGTTCTTGTATCATGCATAATAAAAACTGCAGCGCCCCCCACCGCCGCTAAACCGGTTAGCTCAGATCTCCAGCCTACGCTCTGCTATTCCCTCACCATACACTGGGGTGGCCGAGGTTCCTCCAGCTACCTACACACGTCCCCGTCGGTTACGTAACAATTATTTTTCTTTCTGTCTTCCTCGTGTTTGCTTGTCCCATTCTCTCACTCCAGCTGCTGGCCTTCTTACCTCGGTTTATTTACACCAGCTTCCGAACCCAGCGTCACTGGGTTTCCTCTGTAATGGCCACCCGAATGAATAACAGAGCGTAGTTCTTATAGGTTGAGAGACCACCCCAAGGCCCGCCTCTCGACCACTCAGAGCGAGGGAAAGACAACATGCCCTCACCCAACCTCTCTGTGTCACTGCCTTGATTGACAGGCGGGTCCTAGGGGTCTCTCGACCTCCCCCTGCAGGATGGTGCATGTGCCAGATAGCCAGCACAGATCTCCCCTGTTACACTAGGCTTTTGAAAGAGGACCATTAAATACCATGAAAACTGATGCCATTGCATAATTAGGTGCCAATAAAAGTGAAACTAGTGGCAATACAGTACAGCATGCACAATATAAGTGCTTTTTGAATGAGCACTTTACATTATGCTTTAAGTGTGAATGTTTCTACATAGAGTGGTGTTATCGGCCTCTGTGCTAAAGAGGAACAAAAGGTAGGTTAGAGCAATGCTTCCCAAGATTTTTAACACAGCCCCCTCCCCTCCCCTTCCCTCCCCTCCTCCCTGTGCACACTTTAAATATACAGACATGGACCCCAGATTGGGGGTTGTAAATGAAGAATGAGATCAAACAAAGAGGTTCAAATGCATAGGCAATGGCTCTGCAATGCAATTCACTCTGTTTTAGTATATACATATTTCTTGAAGGTCTACATAACACTGTATTATAGGTGAATCACTCAATGGCAAAAATCCATGAAAGTTTTAAAGAGTACATGCTGAGAACCAATATGACAATGTTGTCAGTGTCACAGTACAATGAATTCTTCATGAAGATACTGACAGTTGACAACATTGTATTACACAAAGAATTGTAAATAAATATGTCTGTTTGAAGACTCTTGAGTTCTGTCATTCATGCTTTTGATCTAAGCTATTCTCTTTACTTTGCAGTTTTTGTTATTGAGACTTACTCATGGTTGTATAACTATTTCAAAGAGGAAGAGTTTATAAAGCTGTGAGGTGGGGATACTTTTTGTGTACCCTAAAATGAGGGGACAATACTTTAAATATTTATCTCAATATCAAATCCAATGTTGAATAGCGTTGTTCATATTTCTATATCAAATCCATCCATATTATGTGGCTTGTGCTGGATATATATACTACATAACCCTGGTATTTTACTTTTTATGAGGGGGAGGAGGGTTTCTATAGCAAATGAAATGAGCTTTGATTAACTTTTACAATATGCACTGTTACAGAGCATGTTCTCTGCACAAGAATTACACATGATAATGTCAGAACATTGGAATGGTTAAATTGGTCCAATATGTAAGAGTGACAGTAGCTGGAGCATTTGAAATCCCTATGGAAGATTAAATGAAAATCTGTCAGTTTAAAATTGAAGCTTGTGCCATATGCATTACATATTTATACAGGCACTGCTTACATTTTTATTTTTTTAAATCCCCCATGTCATGACACAATCATTGACATCATCTGTCTAATTATCATAATAAAAGAAAGAGCAACAAACAAATACATATTTATGACAATGGTTTCTATTTAGCAACGGACATATTGTGCAAAGCAGTTGCAAGGTACACTTGCCCTCACTTTGTACCCCCTAATTATGGGCAAATGGGTGCAAACAGACATTTTGTTTGCATGTGATTTAACAAACATGGTTGTTCGCATTATGGGGGTGTCGTTTCAGCACCTGGTAAAAGCAGAACTAGAGGGGAGGGGCCTTATTAACATATGACAGGCGATGTCATATGTTCAGCTGCCCTGAACCTCGGAAACTGTCTGCTGCTGCCTTCCCCCGCAGTACGAAGCCTTGGTGTACTTCTTGACAGCAACCGCTCCTTTGATGCCCACATCTCCTCCATGGTCAAATCTTCCTTCTACCATCTTCGAAACATCTCCAAAGCCCATCCCTACCTTTCCCTCCCGGATGCGGAGATACTTTGTCATGCATTTGTCTCCTCTCGACTCGACTGCTGCAACTCTCTATATGGTGGTCTCCCGGCACGCACCATAAACCAACTGCAGCTAGTTCAGAATGTCGCTGCCAGGATCCTTACCAGATGTAAAAAACGTGATCACATCACCCCCCGTCTTGCCCAGCTGCACTGACTACCTGTAAAGTTCAGGATTACTTTCAAAACTCTCCTGCTCACCTACAATGCCCTTCATCACACAGGTCCCGAGTACATCCTCAACTTGCTGACCCGCTATGTCCCTGCCCACAAGCTGTCCTCGGACTCTCACCTGCTTGTTATCTCCAATCAAAAGTGCACCACACTTGGAGAATGCTTGTTTAGCTTCACGGCTCCGACTCTTTGGAACTCTCTCCCAGCTTTGGTGCGTGATGCTCCCACTGTCGCTCACTTTAAATCAGCTCTCAAGACCCACCTGTTCGCTCTTGCTTTCCATGCTCTTTAAGCCTGATATCTGCTATTAGCTGCTGTGTTGCTGCTACTATTTTATGTATTATGCTACTATCATGTATTATGCACTTTTTTTTAAAACTCTATAGCATGTATTATGCATTTCTCTGTATTTAAAGTATTATGGATTTTTTTGTTGTTACTGTTCTTGTAAAGTGCTTTGTGATGGTGGGCCACTAGAAAGGCGCTATATAAAATAAAAATTGATTGATGCACTGCGCATCAGGTCATATATTGTAGACATGCTCTAACCGAGTCTAAAGCCGCTTTGCTGTTTTTACTATAAAAAACAAAATCAGCATTTACAACAGGAAAGAAATAGTGCACTATAGCTCAGTCCTGCAGTTGAATATCTGCACACACTGAAGAAACCGCACCTCATTCAACAGCCCCGCAAGTGTTGCGGGAGAAGCATGTTTAACTATATGTGTGTAGTTAAAACTAAATTGGTCTGATATTAAATACCCTTTTTTTCAATGTCACATTGCACATTTGCTGCACTTGTAGCATTAATCTGTGCTCCTTCAACACTTTCCCTCGTGGGTGAAATACCTGTACATCAAGGAAGAAATACATCCACTGGGGGCAGTGTTGCAGGGGGATAGGATAATGGTTACAGTCTGGTGTACCAGTTGGATTTAGACAGAAAACTTGTTTGACAGTCTTTTTCAGACCACAGGGGTGCATTCAACTTCCAAGTTTCAAAAGGTCACCAGACTTTTGTATCATAAAACATCCCAAGACATTGCACAAGATTATAGCTCTATTTCAGAACATAATGTTAGAAATATCTGCCAATAATGACAGTCCCACTTCTCCTCAACTGCATTTCTATTGGCATGTTTTGCACTAACCTGATTTAAGGAAGTACTATCATTATAATAGCATTATAGAGTGTTAGAGAACAATTGTGGAGAACAGCTAACAGAGGCTTTACAAGGAAGTTACAAAAAAAAAAAAAATCCTGTAATGGCTCCATCAACAAATTATTAAACTCAATTATACTTGTTAAAAGCATTTTTAAAAGTCTCCAGTTAAGTTGCATGTCAAGATGTCTGATTGTAATGCTGTTATAAAGCTGTTAAAAGCTCATGTTTTCAACTACAGAAGATTAAATTCACATATTGTATTATTACAGAAATCAATTGCTCTTGTTTTCTTATGGTTTGTAATTGGGTAGAGTATTCGCTTTGTGAAAGCAACAATTCCAAAAGCTAATTAAAGCAGAAAAAAAGAACTACATATCTGACTATCAAGTTGTTGTGAGCAATTATATTTATTTCCACATTTAATTCTATGTGTACCGTGATCCAAGACCTCTATTCTTGAAATGCATTGAGATTCCACAAGTGATAAATACATATTTTGAACAGCTACTTGATGGGTATTACCAGTAATTTTTATATATATATACTGTATATATATGTTATTTAATGATCAGCAGAGAAATCACAGGTGAGATGCAATAATTAGGAAACAAACCATCTCTTATCTGTGCTGGCTAGCTAGGTTTACACACAATTTTCAGGATGTTCTTTGGTTGCCTGAGAGAGGCCCCTCCTGATTAGTGGTTGAATACAAACCATTTTTATTTATGGGCCATCTGTCCTTTTGGCTTCTCCCTGCTGAAACAGGGCATTTGGGTGCCAAAGCGTGCCAGCTGCGGTCATCCTTTAACATAATATAGCCATTGGTCTGCAAATTTCCGTGTTTATTTGACAACTATTCAAATAGCAGCCCAAAAAAAGAAAATGCAGACCTATAGCTCTCAAAAGCTTTTTTTTTTGACTCAGTTGATGTAGAAGCTGATTAAAATTCAAAATTTTTACAACTGCTGAAGTTCTATTGATATGAAATAAGATGGGCTTTAAAATGTAAATGTTCTGATTCTGAAGGCTTACAACACACAGTGGGGGAGTGTTACATAATATGGCATGGATACAAAGCAAATTCTTTGAAAAGCATGCTGGCATTGCATCACCCTTTGAAAATGCAAGAGCAGATGAGATGGCAAATCCAATCGGCTAAACAGGTCTTAAAAGAGCGGGCAGGCAGTGTCCTTTTTTTTTATACACATATTGTAGCATTATCCAGGGCACCTGATGGAGGTTGGTTTCAGATTTATTTGGGGACAAAAAAAAATACAAACAGGAATGTAATCTATTCTATTATTTACACTGCCAATGGAGACACAAAGATAAATTACCCCTACATTAGAACCCTAAGGATTATTATATCTGGGATATGTTATTGATTTATTCTTTTGAGAACAATTCACTTGCTTATGTGTTAATATTTGTGGCGTATGGAGTTGAGGGCTGATATTCAAAAACTATAAATGAACTGGAGGACAAGATGGCAGCAGCCTAATGGCTCAGTTGGTGGAGCATCTGGAGGAGACTAATATGCAATCTGGGGTGTCAATTGGGAAGAACAATGATCCCAAAGAGAAGGACCAATGCTTAGCACACAACAGGGAAGTTATGCAATGGAATACAATTTCCTTTTAGTTTGGAAAATAATTAAAAAAAAAATATATATATATATATATATGGGGCTCCCAAGTGGCACATCCAGTAAAGAGCCGCGTGGAGTGCAGGATGCGCCCTATAGCCTTGAGGTCACCAGTTCGAGTCCAGGCTATTCCACTGCCGACCGTGGACGGCACACAATTGGCTGAGCGTCAGGTGGGGAGGGCTTAGGTCAGCCAGGGTGTCCACGGCTCACTGCGCACCAGCAACCCCTGTTGACTGGCAGACCTGAGTTGTCCTCTGACGCTGTAGCTCTGAGGTGGCTGCATGGTGGGCCTGCAGAGTGAAAAGAAGAGGTCGGCTGACAGCACACACTTTTAAATATATAAAATATACAATAAACAAGCGTTAAGCAATAACTGGAATTTTCGTCCCAGCTAAAATTGGATTGAATTGGCTCTGATACCAATTAACCAAAACATTTATTACTCTATGATCACTAGTGATGCTTTTTTATACCAAACACAATGAATACAATTACCAATTGTGACAAATTGAGGTGCGTCCCTTCTGGTTTAGGGCAACTTTTGTCACAATTTCTGCATTCCTGTTTCTGCTAGTGGTGGATATATGACACAATGACAACAGACGTATAGTGTAACAGGGAATACCCCTATGTTTATTTCTACAGCAGGGCACTTTGACAAATATCACACTGCATTTTTAAGAACACAAATAAAATACAAAACAAACAAAAAAACAAACAAACAAAAAAACTCCTTCAGGAGCGCTAACTAAACAATATATTTAAATTCCCTAACTTCCAGTCAGTGGGCTAATCCAAAACTGCTGACACAACTAGCAAATTGTAGAATTACTCTCCAAAACCTTTCCTTTTATACAGATGCTGGTTTCATCAATTATCCACAGCTGTCTCTAGTTAACCAATTGCCATGACAATCAGCTCCTCACTCCTGGCTGAGACATTCTTGAAAAGGTAGTTCTTTAGCTAATTTTTAAATGGCAGAACTACACTGATATTCCCTCTTAACCTACATGATACAGTCTGCATTATCCAGAGTCCTATGTTCCTTCCTTCTACCACTTTTCCCCAGACTTTGCTACACAAAATTGCTTCTAAATCAGCAATACTTCTATGCATTTTGGTTTAGAGGAAAAATCACACTTCATAATACTCTAATAGAACCAAAACCTCAAAAACATTTTCTGTATTCATATACAGCCAACTCTAATTAATACACATTTCAAGGGACCGGCAAAAAAATGTGTCTTATCAGTATTTCTTATAATCAGGAATCTAAGCCAAATGCAAACTGTCAGTTTGTATTGACATCATAGGATCAGTAATCCCAAAACAATACAAAAATACAATAAGTGACTGTTAAATTAAGCTGGGACCATGTACAACATTGTAGTATCAGGAAATTAGTTTAAAACAAGTTAGTCTTAATGAGAATGTAGATGGTTTACATTTCTATTTTCCACTGCATGCGATTTAAAATTATTATCGCTTTCTCCAACTTGCTGCGAAGTATGAAGTAATCTAAGGAGCATCTAATGCAAAGGACGCTAGCAGTCATATATGTATACATGTAACATACTCAGCTGCTTACTATATTCAAATTTGAAACAAGAGGAGCTTGCTTATTTAAATTTGAAACAAGGAGCTTGCTTATTCAAATTTGAAACAAGCAGAGCTTGCTTATTCAATTAGGAAGGTCCTGTTCCAATTTATTCTGGTTATGTAATAACTGGAAATATTTAAATAGGGTAGGACAGAGGGTGTTAAGCCACAAATACACCACATTAAAATTTAGGTTGAGCCATGTGTACCATGTGTTTTTTAAGTCCACAAAGTAAATATATACGTTGATTTAATACCTTGATTTTTAATATACCTTGATTTAATACCTCTTAATTTAAAACCTCATATAAAGAATGATTCTTCAGAGAGCAATACTCAATTTAGATCATGATTCAAAGTGGAGAGTCCTTCCTACTGAGCTACATCTACATTTTACCTCTCTATTTGTTACTGTGGTAATGCCAATAAGAAACAGAAAAAACAAATTAGGTCAGACTGTGTTGTGGATCCTTGGAATTGAGATTTCATGATTTGAATTAGGTTGTAATAACGATGTAAAGTGGTCCCCTCCTGACTATTCAGACACCAATCTTCGCGTCACCAAATGGAATCATTCAATTTACACATTTGCTAATTAAGATTGTTAGCACTATAAATACCCTCTTCACTTCCCTCTCATTTGCGTTTCGAATTCATCATACCTACACGCACCGTGGAGAATATCATTGACTATTCTGTCTCATCGGATGATGACCTGTTTGCTGTTTCCCCCGAGCCAGCTACTTCAGCATCTGAATCAACTTCACGGCAACTCTGATCGGCGGTGTTTACTACCCCAACCTTCCTCGCTCGCATGTCTACTCCTCCAGCGCCTTCATCCGATCCCTCATCTGTCCTCCATCACCCAGAACTGGCTCACTCTCCCGTGCCACAGCTCCCGTTTGGCCACTCATTCCTGCGGAAATCCTGACATCAGAGACTGGACGATCCCCAGGCTTCAGCACTACCTCCGTAGTAACAACATCCCCTTCAAATCCGCAGCACATAAGGAGAATTTGTTCAACATCTTCCTCTACACTCTACAGCATCCTTCCCGTCGCAGGCGTTATGGCTAAAGCACCGATTGTCGCCTTCCAGCTCGCCCCACACCCACTGGCCCATCTCTGCAAAGCTCAGCGCCTACATCTGGGAAATGCCGGAGGCGGGACCTTCATAACACAAGCCATTCAAAGGCTCATTCAGCAGTTCCAGAGCATCCGGATCCAGAGACTGTTTCACAGTCAGGAGCTGCCGCTTACGCGATCCATCCCGGGGTTTCAGCACCTGCCCCCGTCGTCTAACAAGCCCCCCCCTGTACCTCCAACTATAACCTTTTAGGTTACCTTTCCCCCCCTCACTGAAGGCATCCAGCAGGCCCCTGCAGTAACCTCTCTGGCCACTATGGGCATCCAGCAGGCCGCCACAGTGGTCCCTTCTCTGTCAAATGCCTTTCTTCCTTCTGCCTTTTCAGCGGTGGGTTTTCAACAGGGCCCTGGAGCCCCTTTCTATTCTATACCTCAAACAGCCGCCCAGCATGGCCCTTCTTAGTAGGTGTGGATATTAACCTAGTTTCCTTACTTACTAATACTTTAGATTCTGTCAGTACCAGGGTAGTTCAGTGTGCCGACCTTTCAGTTACTCTCAAAACCTCCGGCCCGAAGAATTCAGCACCATTCCTGTACCCGATCAGTCCTCGTCATTGTACAAGATGTATCCGGTTGCTGTAGCCGCATTCCTTTGGGGGTCCTCCTGGGCCCAAAATTCCATTCTTATCCACTCAGATAATTCAGCTACAGTCCCATTAACAAAGGTTGTTCATCCTCCCACATATATGGCCCAAGAAACAGCTCTTTTCAGCATCGCTCCCCACTCACTGTAAACATACTTGTCATCCTGGAATTGCTTTAAAAATGTTCACATTGCATTCAACATTCCCTTCCCTTTGTTTTTAATGCCTGTAGCATCATCCTTTATTATGTCCCTTAATACCAAGTTTTCATTAGAACAAATATTACAGATCTGAAAAATGCTTTTACTAAAATGTCCTCTTAAGTCTTAGTAGCCTGCCTGGAGGAAGGGCAATCGGATCAGCCATGGATTCCCAGAGGTTTATTTCCCAACTGGGGTTTTGTTTTCCTCTCCTGAGTGCTGATGATCGTTTTTTAAAAGTTGACTAAACCTTCAGGTGGGCTATATCCAGTACTACTCGTGGCATTGAGACCTGCTTGTTCTTTTTGGGGGTCTCCGCCTCGTCCAGTCAGCCAGGCTTCGAGCCCTCAAACCAAGTTAGGTTTGATGCCAAATGAATGTATATATATATATATATATATATATATATATATATATATATATATATATATATATATATAAAACATATAATTGTAATTTTGCATACTCTGCATTATTCCCAATAAATATTTGTACTAAAACATGTTGTGATTGGTGTTTGTCTCGAACTACTGAATAGAAGTTAATGTTTCATATTTGTTCAAAGGAATATGCAAATCCATGGTTAGTAAGGATAGCATAATGGAGAACTGTTTTACACTTTTGCACTATATTTTGTGAAATGAAACACTTTTAGTAATTGAGTTACAAAACCACTAAATAAAACAGGTCCTTTTCTCTAGTTCTGTAACATCCCCGTGTAATAAGCTGGGATATCATGAACAGTGCTGCGAGGAAATTCTTTGGGCTTATGAGAATTCTAGTCCCCAGCTTTGCAAGTGAAACTAGTTATACAGCAGAAGCTGAAATGACGATGAAGAGGGGCTTAGACTTCAGGTTCTATGTAGTGTGTGAAGTGACACCATCAATATGAGGAGGTATGCTGAACAGGGGGTGTATTTGTTTTTGATTTATTCATTACTGTAAGTAATTGTAATTGTTTAAAAGAGAACTCGTCCTCAAGCAAAGAGCTTGCTTCCTGAGCAAACCTGAAAGACAACAGTGCAACGCACAGTAGTCAGACTGAATTCATACAGAAATGAATTACTTCATGTTAATTTAATGCATTAATTAATTAATTAATTATTAAGTTTGCCAAATAAAATACATGAATGCCACTGAGTTTATGCTTATGTTAAGGATTATTATTAATTAGGTATTATTAAGAAAAACAGTAGAATATTCACTTGGCTCTTGGTCACTCAAAAGCCTCTGCTTTCTGAGGGCCCATGTCTGAGGCAGTTTCTTACTAAATGTTAGTCCCATATTATTCTGCTGTTTTTTCTGCTCTTCCACAAGTTTCTCCCTGTTCTGCGGATAACATTTTAAGACTTGGCCATTATTGTTTGTTTTGGTATTGACAGTGTTTTGTTATGTTCATGTACTGGTGGTAGAGTTTGTTTTTATAAAATTGAGATTATCTTATTTATCATCAAACTTAATATATGCGGGTCTCGTGCAACCAGCTGATCTTATTATACACAGGTCACCCCCATGTAAAATAACACTGTAAAACACTGAAGTTTATAGGAAAATATCATTCACCATGTACTATAATAATAATAATAATCAAATAATAATAATAATAATAATAATAATAATAATAATAATAATAATAATAATAACAACAACAACAATAATATACACTGACATTGTTGGTAAGAGTTGCCTTTTACCAAAATATTAGCATTTTGCATCTCAAAAATATTATGAAACTTTAAGTAAACCTACAGCAGTAATATCCAGAGACTTTAATTTGGGTCATGCATCAAGGACTGGGCACAGAAAATATCAAGTTGTCTATGACTGAACATAGTGCATTATTTGTTAATCACTCATTCAAAACCAATACAAGATATTGTATAGACTTTGGATCTGTGGGTTCCCAGTTTTTTGTTCTAATAACTAAGTCTGTCAAATACCAGTATTGTATAATAATATATCAAAGGAAAGCTAAACCACAGCACTTGCTTTACAAATAGCTTCTGGTGGCCTGGTTAATCAGCAGTAATCACAAATCACCTGTGTTGATAAATAAAACACCAGAATAAATTGTCAAAAATATATTGTTTTAATTATGCCTGTAGCACATATTTGCCTCTGGTTACAACACTGATTTTTCTTTTTTTAAACAATGAGAATGAAATCATTTACATTGGCTCTCCAGTTGTTGTTTTTATTAATTCTCTCAGTATCCTAGATTTTAAACAAACATCACATTAAATAATAATAAAAGGTGAAATTATTTAAACAGCTATTAAAAACCTTTTCAACAAATATTTAAAAGGATATATTAATGTTATTTAAAACATTTCTGTGACATCACCCTTTGATCTTTTGACTGATTAATTCTACGAATCTACTAACTAAAAGTGGCTGAGGTGCTTTGAAGAAAAGAGGAGTGAGGGGCAGATATACTGTTGATTAACCAATCCACAGTTTGTGCTACAAATCTTCAGTAATGTTACGAAACCAGTCAGAACAATTCAACAGAAAGCGAATATCATTCTATTACACAACAATCATTTCAAGAAATTACTATTACACATTTCAACGCTTAGAAAAGGGCTTGTGATTTAGCATTTAATAATGTTTGATATTAGGGTAATACAATTATACATTAACAATGTAAACAATTTTTTTCATAATTACAAATTGTGACAAAGCTTCTTTATTTATATTTTGTTGAATAAAGCACCCTCGACAACAAAATAAGATTTTTTCCAGTGGGAACACGGTTTCTTTTCACACACAATAAAAAAAACAAATGTTTTGGAGCGCTAATTAAACTTAACAGGGTCCCTAACTTTAGTCAGACGCGAATCCGATTTACTGACTTTAAATATACACAAATCACAGATTTAATATACTTTGTTTTAAATGTACACCGCATTCAGGTCTACACACAGTTTCTTATCTTCCCACAGACAGTTATTGTCTTTAAAAACCTGTCCTTTTATACCTGCCTGGTTTGTTAAATTATGAACAGGTGTATTAGTTTAACTGATTAGTGTTCTTGGATATCCATGGCATTCTGGGAGATGTAGTTTTTCATTCCTGTAAACAGCAAGAACTACATTTTTTTTCGGTATCAAAACCAATTTCATCATCACTTTGTAAACCTCCATCAATTACACTGACATTAGATTTAAACAGGTTTTGCATTTCGTTCCTGGCTTTAACCAAGTGTACAGCCCACTTACGTACTTCTCAAAAACCGATCGCTTGCAATGTCTGCATCTCTTTTAGATTTGTCAAAACGATCAATAACTTTGCCTCTCCATTCCTGGTTCACATGCATTTGTTTTTTGCATTTGTTTTTTTCTGATGCCACATTCATGTTCTTTATCTAAAACATTGTGCTCACTATTGTCTTCATTTACAACAGACATTTGTGTCTGTGTAACTCATGACGAGAGACAAACATATTAACTGTTTTTGCTAAACATAACAAAGGAGCGAAAAACAAATCCAATTACCAAATTAACTATTTGAATCTCATTATCGAACAAGTATCATTTGGGAAGAAATGTTTTAAGTGGCATAAACAACTCAAAGTGTTGAATGGGTAAGAAAAGAATCCATAGTTTCTCATACCTAACGGCACTCAAAACAGTGAATTGTTTTTACCGATTCAACACTTATCTTAGTTTATTCCTTACAGAAACAATAAACTTGTGTGCACATGAGACAATTCAAGACAAGCCTCAGTTTGTCCTAACTGTAAAGAACAGAATAGACAGGACCCCCTCACAGTAAAAGAGGCCTGCTATCTCAGTTGGAATATCCTGGGTAAGTATTAATACCTTCTAGTGTCTGCCAAGTGCTATCAGCTTTTTTCCCCTTTCTCATAGATGCAGTAACTTACTCTCCTCGCTTTCCACCTAGCTCTGCTAAGCAATTATTGCCACAATCATACAGGGAAGGCTTATGCTGTCAAGTCTGCTGATTCAGAAACTTCTAAAAACAGTTTCTAATACTCTTATGTTCATAGAAAAAGTCCATGTAATGTCACTGAATAAGACCTAGTGCACATCCCCCGTGCAAAACCACTTCACATTTTAATTCACACATACTGGAAGGATGGGGAGATAAAACTTTCAATTATATACCCTTAAAAATAGATGAGTGAATTTATTGTTTTATTATTACACTCAAACAAATCGTGAGGGGTTCGGCATTACGTTAGGGAACAATCTTGATTTATCTAGGAAAACATTAACTTGTCAAGAGTTGAAAAATCAGGGGTTCCCCAGTAACTTACCTAGTAAAAGTATTGCAGCTTGGTGTGCAGGGTGAGTCATGTAATGTAAGGGAACGCTGCCTTAGTGTAGTGTTTCCTGGTAAGGGAGGAAAACTGTCAGTAGCTTGCTAACATCTGTTGCTTACGTTAGGCAGGTGAAGGGAGGCGATCAGTGGCAAGGAGGTCATTATATATATATATATATATATATATATATAGTACTGTGCAAAAGTTTTAGGCAGGTGTGAAAAAATGCTGTAAAGTAAGAATGCTTTCAAAAATAGACATGTTAATAGATTATATTTATCAATTAACTAAATGCAAAGTGAGTGAACAGAAGAAAAATCTAAATCAAATCCATATTTGGTGTGACCACCCTTTGCCTTCAAAACAGCATCAAGCATCAATTCTTCTAGGTACACTTGCACACAGTTTTTGAAGGAACTCGGCAGGTAGGTTGGCCCAAACATCTTGGAGAACTAACCACAGTTCTTCTGTGGATTTAGGCAGCCTCAGTTGCTTCTCTCTCTTCATGTAATCCCAGACAGACTCGATGATGTTGAGATCAGGGCTCTGTGGGGGCCATACCATCACTTCCAGGACTCCTTGTTCTTCTTTACGCTGAAGATAGTTCTTAATGACTTTCACTGTATGTTTGGGGTCGTTGTCATGCTGCAGAATAAATTTGGGGCCAATCAGATGCCTCTCTGATGGTATTGCATAATGGATAAGTATCTGCCTGTACTTCTCAGCATTGAGGAGACCATTAATTCTGACCAAATCCCCAACTCTATTTGCAGAAATGCAGCCCCAAACTTGCAAGGAACCTCCACCATGCTTCACTGTTGCCTGCAGACACTCATTCGTGTACGCTCTCCAGCCCTTCGGCGAACAAACTGCCTTCTGCTACAGCCAAATATTTCAAATTTTGACTCATCAGTCCAGAGCACCTGCTGCCATTTTTCTGCACCCCAGTTCCTGTGTTTTCATGCATAGTTGAGTCGCTTGGCCTTGTTTCCACGTCGGAGGTATGGCTTTTGGCCGCAAGTCTTCCATGAAGGCCACTTCTGACCAGACTTCTCCGGACAGTAGATGGGTGTACCAGGGTCCCACTATTTTCTGCCAGTTCTGAGCTGATGGCACTGCTGGACATCTTCCGATTGCGAAGGGAAGTAAGCATGATGTGTCTTTCATCTGCTGCAGTAAGTTTCCTTGGCCGACCACTGCGTCTCACGGTCCTCAACGTTGCCCGTTTCTTTGTGCTTCTTCAAAAGAGCTTGGACAGCACATCTGGAAACCCCTGTCTGCCTTGAAATTTCTGCCTGGGAGAGACCTTGCTGATGCAGTATAACTACCTTGTGTCTTGTTGCTGTGCTCAGTCTTGCCATGGTGTATGACTTTTGACAGTAAACTGTCTTCAGCAACCTCACCTTGTTAGCTGAGTTTGGCTGTTCCTCACCCAGTTTTATTCCTCCTACACAGCTGTTTCTGTTTCAGTTAATGATTGTGTTTCAACCTCCATATTGAATTGATGATCATTAGCACCTGTTTGGTATAATTGTTTAATCATACACCTGACTATATGCCTACAAAATCCCTGACTTTGTGCAAGTGTACCTAGAAGAATTGATGCTGTTTTGAAGGCAAAGGGTTGTCAAACCAAATATGGATTTGATTTAGATTTTTCTTCTGTTCACTCACTTTGCATTTAGTTAATTGATAAATATAATCTATTAACATGTCTATTTTTGAAAGCATTCTTACTTTACAGCATTTTTTCACACCTGCCTAAAACTTTTGCACAGTACTGTATATATATATTGTGTAACAGCAGCGGGGATATGTGAGACAGCAGGGAGGGGGTTAAAGCCTCCCTGAAGAAAAACATGTGCGGAATGCACATTTGTTTGAGTTAATTGTGTTTTGGTTTATTGTTTAATTGTTTTGCTTTACTGTTGAATTTAATTTGTTAATTGTTTTAATATTAATTATCCCCTGCACCTGGTAGCTATTGTTAGATGGGCCGAATGGCCTCCTCTCATTTGTAAACTTTCTTATGTTCTTATGTTCTTAAAGTTAACAATACTATTTTTTCAATACAATTAAAAAAAATACTCTTAATTCATTGCAGACTAACTCAAACTGAATGGAAAAAATAGAAGCCTGTACTAGATTTACACTTTTGTGTTGTTCATTGCACCTGTGGTGCACATAAGTTCATTTAAATCAACCTAATTACATTTTTTAAAACGGTAAAAACTGAAATCACAAAATTCTGACAGTGCCCTTTTTGGATGGGCAACTTCCGACTGACCCTGGAATGAACTGTCAAACCATCCAGTCTGGGGCACACTGTTCCTGTTATACCATGCCCTCACAGGTCGGGAGGGAGATTGTTGACTGGGATTCATTTGCTCTCTGTCACATTGTTTCATTAAATAATTTCAAAAATTCATCAGTATCTGTAGATAAGGGCAATCATTATTCAACATTCCTTCTAGAGTAGTTCTTGTAGAACACGGACAATTAAGCATGAAGAGCAGCAAGCTTTAAATTAGTTTTATTACAAAGTGTTAGTTAAGGAGATTGCTCCTCACTGTTTCTGCATACCACTACTGCGTAGCTCTCCTGTCATAAGTCTCTTGCTTAAACAGCACTTAGCTTGATTTTCAGCCACATTGCCTAACCAAGTCCAGCTTTCTAAAACAGTGCCTGATACTGCACTGTATATGTGCTGTATGCGTAGAAAGAAATGTGGTTGCCTTTAAAGGTTCTTTCACTTCCACATGTCCGTTACCTGTTTATACACAGCAGACCTTCGCTGTGACTTAGAAAGTTTACTTTCTTAACTTACCCAAATCTTGGATTAAACAAGACAGCCTCCAATGATGCATCAAAAGGATAGGTCTGTTCCTAAAATTTTTTTCTTTTTTTAATTTGAGTTTTGATCTGGAGACAAGGAAGAGATAGAGATTAGGAGTCTGTCTAAACCTGAAATAGAGTAAACCACAGACAGATACATGTACGTATTTTTTTTTTAATATCACAGGATTAGTGTGCCTGCTAGAGCATGTGCTAATGGGTGCAAATGACATGGTTGAACTATATAAGTGATCTAAATAATTTTACCTTTTAAGAATTAAGAATTGATTCAGATTTGAGATTACATCCATTGACACTTGAGAATACGATAAGAAAATGACATACATGGTGCTAATAGCATCGTAAATTATGTCAGTAACACTTGTATGCCATTTAAGTTTATTTATCAAACTCTGCTGGTCTGTGAAAATATTGTGTATGTAGGGGAACATTTTAGAATGCATCGGTAAACAGTAAATAGTATACTTTTTAATGTAAGAGTTCTGTGGCAAATGAGACTGAACGCAGTACCTTGAATTGCCCTGTGCAAATCTGCCATCTTTATTGAATCGGTTTTTTTTTTGGGGGGGGGGGTGCAAATATAAATAGCAAAACCATTTTTAAAAAAGTGTTATTTTAACAGCAAGACACAGGCTATTGTGATTTATGGTAACAAGTCACATGACAAGCGTTATGGCATGATGTTACAAATCTACAGTTTGTAAAAAAAATTTTAAAAAAAATAGATCACAAAACATTTTGAAAACTGTAAATAATTTGTTGCAACAAAACCACATTGACAATAAGTAGGTTATCCATTGTTGCATGCATGGACGCTCCTCAGAAAGTTCAGTCCCACTCTGAACAGTACAGTCCCACTGTAATAATTGGGTATAGTCAATGGTTAAAACAGGTCTACCACCAGTTGGAAGCCATTGATCTGACAAGGCAAAGGCTTTCTCTCCAAGGTAGCAGGCGAAAAGTTTTTTCGTTGTTTTCATTTTTCATTGTCATGTTGAGGCAAGTTTCCCTATAGGCGTCCAAATGAAAAAAAAAAAAAGATGAGTTTGCTGTTATCCCCCTGAACATAAAACATGCTGCGGGAGTGTCAGCTTCTTGGACCCACTGCAAAAAAATGTTGTTATCTATGAATGAAAATGCCATGGGCATAGGCAGAAACCCATTTGCATAAGAATTAGTCCGTGATGGATTTGAAGAATACTGCTTTAACTATTATTCAGATGCAGCTTTTCCCTGCCATTCGGATAAAGACAATTTATCATTAAATTGCTTCAAATCACTTCTGAAAGAAGGATGTTTCGTTGAGTGGCCTGCACATGCATGCTGTAATAGTTTTCAGAAAAACACATAACAAAAACTAACTTATTCCATGATCTACAGGTAGTGATCTACAGGTATTTTATAATGTTTACTTTAATAAGGGCACAATACATTTTATGATTTCTAACAAAATGTAAACCATACTGTATTTAAGGGAGTTATATTGTGCTGTATATAAACAAGCATGGTAATTTCCTATTATCCTGATTGGTTGGTACAGCTGTTCTGTGGAACATTTGGTGAAGATGGTTGCAAAGTTACAAAAAATATCCCCTTTTCAGAAAGATTGTCCCGGTGTTCTGAAGCATTTCTGAAAATCGTGATTTTGTCCCAGCTTCTAATTTTCATCCCAGGCGTTGGCTGGGCTGATGGAACTATTTTCCCGGCGAAGGAATATTGTTTCTAGGCTGCCTTGTGCGTACCATGTGCTTCTACTAGCATAAGTATATTTTCAATGGTTTAACATCAGTTGATTGGCACAGAAGTAGAAATGTATGTGGAAAGAGCATCAGAAATTGTGATGTCTAATCGCGAGTGTGAAGCCCAAACAAACACACACCGATAAAAAGTAGAGCAGGAGCAAGAATAATTTCTTGAGAATGTACCGTTCACATTGCACAGAATATATATATATATACATATATATATATATATATATATATATATATATATATATATATATATATATATATCTATCTATCTATCTATCTATCTATCTATCTATATATATATATATATATATATATATATATATATATATATATATATATATATTAGCTCAAAGAGCCAGCTGCCCATATTATTATTTATTTCTTAGCAGACGCCCTGGGGTTACGTTCCTGCCTATTTGGCCAGATAATATATTTTTACAAAAATAACCCGTTATATTGTACTTATGCAAATATTTATTTAACTCTTTACACTCAGCCTGTTGATTTCGGGGCGCCGGCGCCCCGGTGGTTACGCGCCGTATTACTCAGGCACCTACCTGGCTTATTTAAAAGTACAGACTTTGGGCTTTCCAATGATGAATTCAGTGTGTGTATGGGGTACTCTTAGCCGGAAATACGATCGCCTGAATTTAAGGCCCTCAACATGTGACAGAGTTCACAGTTTAGGTTTCGTTTTGAGTCATTGCTCTTATCAGACATTGTTAAGGCCAAACTAATTCTAAAAAAAAGCAAAAAACAGTTACATGCATCAAAAAAACAAACAACAAAACTCTAAGTGACAGTCAGGGCGACCACGACAGGTACTGCAGTTCGGACACCGAGCACTGACGCATGACTCATGCCTCGGTGTGTTGTAATATCGTAAAACCGTATCGATAAAGTCGAAGCAGGGTAATAATGCAAAAGAGTCGTAAGTGCCGTGTGTCGTAAGTTGAGGAGCGCCTGTATATAATATATATATATATATATATATATATATATATATATATATATATATATATATATATATATATATATATATACACAGAGAGAGAGAGAGAGAGAGAGAGAGAGAGAGAGAGAGAGAGAGAGAGAGAGAGATTAAAGTAGTCCCTTGTGAAACTAACTGTGATCGATCAGCTGGAAAAGGGCGAGAAGCTTTCCGAAATACTAATGGACTCCAGTGATTCGAAATGTAAAATGTGGACTTCAATAATTAAAATTCAAAATTTGAAGTCTTTAATTGCTTTTGCAAAGAAAATCTGACTCATACCTACAGAAATCAAAAGTAGCAGGTAGGCTATGTGTTTTACTTTTCGCGTTCACATTTAAAAATTATTTACTTCTGTAAAGTGTATGCCTTATATGTACTGTATAGTTTAATAGCGTGTCAATGCGACACCATGATCTATTTTGTTTTAATTGTGTAAAAGTAGAGAACGATAAAAAAAGAAAGTATAATAAAATCATTTAGTTTCAATTTGAAATAATCTTTTATTATTTTTGCATTGTACAGTAATGTGTACAATACAGTAGCATGATTTATTTTGTGTTACCGGTAGCCTAGTATAGGCTAAAAGTAAAAAACGCTAGGTAATAATTTGATTGTACTACTGTACTGTACAGATTTATATTTTTACATAATGTAATGTGTACCGAGAACACATTTAAGTTATTTCAGGGCAATTATTTATACATTTACAAGAAAATTAGCACTATAATGTATGTGTGTGCGATTTGTTTTACTTTTAAACTGGACAACCGAATTCTGTACACACATTTTTAGTGGAAATTTACATTTTGTTAGAAAGAGATTCCAATTTCACCCATTCCCACTGACTCACCTCACCATGTGTCCCAGTTGGGCCTCCTATAAATTTGGTAGAAAAACTGCAGTTTATACTGTACAGCTTATTATTATCAGTAGGTACATCACAACTTGGCGATATTAAGATTTGTATGTACATCCTGTAATTAACAAGACTAAGTTGTGTGACTTTTTTAAAAAAAAAATTCTGTTACTGGTACACAACCAAACAACGCTGCCATGAAAGTTGCTAGCAAAATAAACTGCAGGCTTCATGGATTTCAAATTAATCTTATGAAACCAGAAATGCATTTGTCAAAGAAAAAAAAAACTTGAAAAAACATCCAAGAAGCAACAATGATTTAGAAAAAAAAATACATCACAGAAGTCTTTGACACCTAAGAAATTCATGATTTTTCTTTAAATTCAGTTTAAATGTTAATCTTAACACTTGTTCTTCAATTTACATTTTTATTCTGTTAGTATGTTTTATGTAGGATTATGGTGACAGTGATAAACCATTTGAGGTAGCACTCATGCTTTTTGTGAAACCCTTGATTGAATTACAGCCTTATTACTGTGTGTACAGTTGGGTGTACAGAACATTATTATACACAGTTATATTTGATCGTATATAAGTAAAGCAACAACATGCATCTGTGTCTGTTACTATGTACAATATTAGGTTCACAGAAGAAAAGTACAATATTAGGTTCACAGAAGAAAAAGACGGAGACTTATAGTGACTATGTCTACATTCTTGGCACCATACAGTATTACATGGCAGATTTCCAAAAGATAAGGGAGGTCAAAAAAGGCGAATAATCTTTGCCATCTTTCAACCAACATGAAGCTCGACAGGTAGAAAGTATTCATGTCTGTAGAATCTGAAGTACTGGAGCCCTGGATGAATATATTTTGTTAGGGTGTCTAGATATTGTTGGCAATATCACAAAAGAGCAACAGCGCACTCAAGGTTATCACTGTTAATCAAGAGTATGTATGATTTATACTTTTAATTCATAATGTATTTCCTTGGTCTTCATATTAAGTCATGGTGCTCATTTGAATAATAATATGCCACAACAACCGCAGCTCAACATCACATCCCATGTCACATGATTAAAACCCTATACTCAAAAACAAATTAGTTCCGAAGTCCAGTATGTCCCTAGTTCTAGGAGGTAGCAATTGATCTGTCGCCTCCCTTCTTTATGTTCCAGATAAGCAACAACCATACTGTTGCGCGCTTCATTCTTCAGTCATGCCCTCCAGTTGTACTCTGGAGTCTTAGGTTCCTGGGCCATGCTCTCACTTGGGGATCAACAATCGGCATTGCTGTTCTCACCCGGCCATGGGGCACCGTTGGTTGTTCATGTGGCTAACGTGTTCGGACATTTGTAAAAAAAAGAAATCCCAGCTCGTCCTAGGGGTAGCAATCGAATTTTAGCCTCACCTTCTTTTCATGTGGTCACCAATTGGTGGTAGGTAGCAATCATGCTCAAGAGCTTAGCAAGGATTCCCTGGGCATTCCAGCCCAGGGAGTGGCACATGCACTGTCACTCTAAACCCACGTAGCAACCCCATAGGTTGTAGGTAGCTAACGTGACCGTGGCCGGCCATAAATGTAATCACACTATTATCTGGCTTTTTCCTTGCTTTGTTCTACGGGGCAACAACCGTACCTTTGCCTCACCTTCATTATTCAGGAGAGGAAGGTTGCAGTTTCCTGAGCCAATGCTCACTCAGGGATCAACAATTGGCATTAGTGTTCACGTCTGGCCAGGGGGCAGCATCAGCTGCTTGGGTGGCTAAAGTGTTTTGACCTGAGATAGTTCAGTATGCAGTAAAATATAATTTCTGGCATTGTGTTAAAAAAAACCATAGCTTGTTTTTTGGGGAGTGGCAGCTACCTGTAAATGTCAGTTATCTTATTGTGCAGCAGTCAATTGGTTTTGCGGTTTGGCATTAGAACGTCAGTCATTCTGATGGTTTGAGGTTTTCAAATTTAAATTACTCTGCCTGTCTGAAAGTTATGCGATTGTCCATTTATGACTTTTCCTAAATACGTGTATTAAATACACTGATGGTGTTTCAAAGGCAGGATCTCAAAAACAAGGAAGTTATAATCCTGGCCACCTAGAACCGCCAAAGCAGTCATTTTGACTGCCTTTTACAATACATGTTTTTATTTTGAATATAACCTAATATATATATATATATATATATATATATATATATATATATATATATATATATATATATATATATATATATATATATATATATATATATATATATATATATATATATATATATATATATATATATATATATATATATATAAGCCTGTTGTTACCTCTGCTGGACCTGGCAGCCATCAATTCCTTTGTTTTGTACAAGGAATGCAGTGAGGAAAATATCAGTAGGAGAGATTTCATCTTGAAGCTAGCCACAGTGCTTCGACAGAATAATTTTGATCAGAAAACTTCAAAGCAGCAGGCTGCAGCAGCTCACCCTGGATTCAGTGCTGCACCGAGTGACACACGCAAGAGAAAACATATGTTACTTTTATTTTAAATAAAAAATGTTTTTTGTTTGTACAGTTTTGTATGTACATATACCTGTTTACACACGTTTCACCTAGTTTCTTTTGAAATGTTTATTTTACTATAGTTTTTCATTTTTTGAAGTAGTGCTTTATATGTGAAGATAGAAAATAAACACTTTTATGTTTAATTGTTCATTTAAATACAGCGTTTCGGCTGTGCGATGTGTGATATGATGTGCTTGAATAAAACTTTTCAGTTGTATCCTATAGTTTGTCTTTCATTTTAATATTGATGTTGTTTAAAATGTAACCGTCATAATGACTGCCGGCAGCAGTTTTAGGTATGAGTATAACCGCGGCGGTTCTAGTGTTAAATGGCCTCCTTGTTTTAGGGAGGGAAACTATCATGCCCATGGCTCACCTATGGCCAGCCTCTCCAATTATCTGCAAGCCAATTCATGGGCAGGGGTACTCGAAAAGTGAGGCCAAAGATTGTAGCATAAATCATGTGTATTCCCTTATGGAAAAAAATATATATGTCAAAATATATTGGCATACAATATATTGTCATTTTAGTCATGAGGTTTTTACTTCCAATAAATGCCTATTTGTTGTTGTTTCATGCACTTGTATGACTACCAACTACTTACCAAACATATTCAAATAAAAAACAAGTAATATAAAATAATGTTTTATATAATGTTTTTTTTTCCCCCCGTAAGGGTTGTAGTACTGTTGTCTTGTCTGTCTTAATAAATAATCTATAGCATGAGTTTTCTGACTGAACAATAATACGTATACAGAATCAATTACATCCACATCATCCTTGGAGATGTATGTATGTTGAATAATGACAAAACAAACCACACAAAAAGTGACCCAACAAACAAATCCAATTGCCTAAGGTTACCTGCAGTTGCTTTTTAAAAAGGATTCAAGAGAAATTCAAGTGCGCCTTGTGAAGCTTATCAATTACTAACTTTAAAAACTTATTCAAGGTAACACTGCTGTCAACATGCCAGTATCCTTGTTGCAGTAATTTTATCAGCAGGAGCACTGATTGAATAATTACCAGTCTTTTAAACAGTATTTTATAACCTGTATAATTAAAAGTCATTTTAATTTTCCATTTTCTATAAATCAGTTACCTGCGAGTCCACTCGTTATTAAAAAATCTTGTAATTCTTACTGACCTTCTTACTGAAATAAAGCTTTACACACTCAATCATAAAATCTGTTTAAAACTGGAGAAACTTCTTAGTGCACTCCTTGGCAATGCCTTCACTACTCGAGCATTAAAAATAGATCATTAAAAATAGACTCACTGACTGTGACAGACCTAAATGCCATTTCAGTTAATCTTACAAGAGAAAAGGTAAAGTATCCAGAGAAATATATGTTGTTAAAGTATTTGTCTTTGACTTTTATTATAGTTCCTATTGTACCTCATTTAGCGTATGCAGTAGAGTACCACATTTACAAAGGAGTGTTTGAAGTTATGGATATGGAGTTCTGTGTGACCAGCTGTGTGGACATGTGATTTCAGCTTCACAGACACCCGGTTTTGCTTGTGATTTACGGTCAAGGGATAAGAGCTACTACTGTATATGTAAGACAGCTGCACTGTTGATAAGCTCACCAAAAAGTCAATGTTGTGGTCTTTCTCTCTCTCCATATATATATATATATATATATATATATATATATATATATATTCACTAGAATCAGGGGGAAAAACAGTTTTACAGCCTGGTTTGGCAAATCATACAAACCAGTCCCTATTCTCTAGAAATTTCCTTCTGTTGTGTATACTGTTAACTTATTTTTTCATAGCTCCCCCTCTCCCAAGTTTAAGCAGGAATGCCTTTTTTTCCATTACTTTTTATGATATTTTATTCAAGAAAAGAAATGGTAGGGCCTACTGAAATTCCCAAAGGGGCTGCTACGTTAAATTAAGACTTCTTTTTTTTAATACATTTCTCTTATGTATAGCTTTTGGTGTTACATAATAGCAACATAAAAGTATGTATTCTGACAACCTAAGAATCAACCCACACATGATTCTCTACACAGAGGTCTCCTGGGAGTAGTTTCTCATGCCTCTTTGATATTATACAATTGTTTCTAAGGGTTTGTTTTTTGTTGCAGTAATTAAAAATGGAGAAAAGGCTGAAGCCTTAAGGTTAGAAATTGTATTTCCTAGTCTTCACACAAAGTCAATTTACATGACAATGCATTCCCATAAATCATTAGTATTATGTGAATTATAAAACTCAACAGTTTAACATTGAAAACATGTATATTGCAATTATAACTAGATTTCTCCCAGATAAATGTGTTAAACAAGGCAATGCTCGCTAGACAAACATAAACAATTAATTTAAAACATAAAAAATTAAAAAGCACAAAGTAGTTAGCAGGCTTAGGGAAGAGTTTAAAATTAATAGGAACAATAGAGATGCATTCGGTGGGTCAATTTCTGGTGAGTGAGGGGGAGTTTGATTTGGCCATCCTCGTGAGCAAACCACTGAGACAAAAATAAATAAACATACCCAGAGGTTTTAAATAGGGAGTCTTGTAAATGAATAAAGGGAGCCATTGCATAAAACATCTGAAAAATAGTTTGAAGTAATAAAATATAACTACCAGTGTATGCCTGCAAAAACATGAAGAGGAATTAAATAGTTTGTAGCTACCAGTGTGCCTGGTTATTGTTTACACTGTAAGAATTTTTCTTTGACCTTGCAGTTGACTTGATCTATACAGTAGGTGCCTATGGAAAGTACCATTTTTTATCACTTGATAGTATATATGGATTTTTTGATCACTGTTTCCAACATTTTCACAGTAGAAGCTCTGATTACAAGAAAAAGATAAATTGCTCTTGGTTAGATAAAACAAAACTATGTGGTTAAGAGTTAGCTGTGTTGCCCCTTAAACCCTGCTGGATGGGAAGACAAATACCTTAAGCAGTATATTGAGACTCCAAGCACATCATCCAATGCCAATGCACCACTGAGCTGCACCAGTGCAACAGCCAGAGCATTAAAATGATGTTTTTAATTCACAAAGCATAAAGAACAAGTCGGATTTCACATTTCCCCGGGGGAGAACAAAGCTTCAAAGGAAGACCTTTTAGGAAAACAGATAACAGTCCAGACTTCATGGAACCTCAAAGGTCCTGGAAGGGCTGATATAGACCAAAGTAAACGGGAAATATATTCAAGAAAATTAAAATATTTCAAACAAAATAAGTAATACAGAAGTCACTGGGAATTAAGAAAACACTGAGACTCAAGACAAATATCCTGAATCAAACAAATCAGTAATAAATAAGATAACTAAAATAAGCTCTGATCTTTCTGCATCGAATACGAACAAGTCTCATATCAAAAGAAAGGTACATTTTTTAGGGACCCGGTATAAACTAGATGTGATGTAGCAAGTTTTATTTCTTTAAAAAGTTATAAGCACAGAAAATAATTCTGAAATTCATACAGGCACAAAGAAGTGTCAACTCTGATATGAACTAGCCAATCAGAAACTACTTCTAGCCAAAATCCCATGAAACAAGTTTTAGCAACTTAATTTGTCTTCAAAAACGTCTGTAAAGCATGTTCTTGTTGTACCATGTCTTTGAGATGGTTCCCGAGATCTTTAGATGTACCATGACCTTGAAATTGCTCCATGGTGGAAGAAGTCCTTACTGCTTTACCTGAGAGGATGCTGACTTATACAACAGAAAGTTAACGCAAGTATTACACAAGGTTAGCGCTTGTTATGGTTACCTAAGAGAGGTGATCCATGCTATAGAGTTAAAATGTATGTGTGTAGCTGATTACATATCTTACCGTGTAAATGTTAAATTGTTTATTTAGCAGACGCCTTTATCCAAGGCGACTTACAGAGACTAGGGTGTGTGAACTATGCATCAGCTGCAGAGTCACTTACAATTATGTCTCACCTGAAAGACAGAGCACAAGGAGGTTAAGTGACTTGCTCAGGGTCACACAATGAGTCAGTGGCTAAGGTGGGATTTGAACCGGGGACCTCCTGGTTATAAGCCCTTTTCTTTAACCACTGGACCACATAGCCTCCTAAATGTTACTTTAAAAGCTGTTCTAGAAATAATTATGGTACATCTTTTCTTAATCTAATTGCATCCAGTACAATTTGATGTGTCCTTAGGAAACTATGAAAGGGATACTATTGTAATATTGGTAACTTATGGTATTCATCGTGAAGTCATTTTTAAGAATGTCTAATAAACCGCATTACCGGTTTATTCCGAAATGTACCGAAATATTACAGATTTTTTTTTTTAACTGAACCTCAGTTTTTACTGATTTCTACCAGTTTTTTTGTCTACTATTCAGTATTTTTCTGGTACTATTTTTTTTAGGAAATACACAATATTTTGATTAAAATGCTGTTTTATTTTGACTCAAACATTGTAATAAGCAGCTTTACACTGTATCCTAGGATACAGCACGTACGTTTATACAGAGGATCAAATAATGTTCAAATGTTGCACGTGATTGGTTCTCTGTTGCTTCACAAACACATTATCACCTGATTCTATTGGTCCATGGCCAATCAAAGTCCAATTATTGTGGCAAGTGCTGGGCGTAGTAACTAGCTTGATCAAAAACTACACTGAAATAATTACATGAAAATATAATATTTTGAGTGGATGAGGAATGGGGAGAAAACGTAAAATCAGTTAATGAATATTCAAAAGAAAACGAATGCTTCCAAGTCTATAAAAAGCCAAATAGCAGAAGTGGATCAGATGAGGCAGAGGATGCATAGCGCTGCAAATCCTGCTGCATTGAGGTACATGTTCCCGCTGACAGAATAAAATAACATACTGAAAGTAAGCAACACACCAAACTAAAACAAGAAAGTGAACTGAGAGCCAAGCAATCAATTTGACGCGTCTTCCGATGCCTTGGACAATCCAGTTCTGTCAATTTTCTTTTCTTTTTATGATTTCAAGGTGAATAAACCTGGCTTGTTTTGTGCTGATGTCACATTCATAACTTCTGCAGACACAAGCTTCTGTCAGCACAGCAATTGCCCAAACGTTCGCAAAGTACCAGCTAACTTTAGAAAATGTGGCCTCGACTTGCACAGATTCTGCTTCATCATATATCCCAGGGACATTAAACTTAATCAGAAACCAGAACTGCTACACATCAGATTCCCCCACTTATAACACTACTTATATGTAATACTATAGGAGTTACTTTGTCGTATACTAGTCGAGAATATCTTAGCTCCAGAATCAGATATTTCAGGAAAGGAGCTTTGCCTTTTAAGAACCACAACTCAATTTTTGTTTCTCATTGTCCTCATTGTAATTGCATGCAACTTACAGTTTTAAGCTAAGTGATTTTGAGAATCTCTTATAGTTAGTTCTATAGAAGTTGCTTTGACTAATTGTTTGAATGCTATGATTGTCTGTTTTGTTATGTTGTACAAATAAATCATTATTGTTTAAACAAACTGAATAGGATTATTTGCAGGCTTGCTTATATATCAGTCTGGGGTTGAATTAATAGCCTACTATTTGTTAAAGCACGTAAATCTGATGTTATTTTCACAGGATAACATCACAAAGGATTTATATAATTATAATATATTCATTTATATTCTGGATGTTCCATTTCCCATAATTTCCTATACATGGAATCCATGAGAACATCAATTCTATAAGCTGCCAGATCATCTTTTAAAAAATGGTGGAGCCAGCAGTGACAGCTTATTTTTTTATTATTATTATTATTATTATTTTGTATCAATCTTTCAAGATCTTCAGCGAGAAACATATTAGCTACCCTGTAAGATAAGCTCTGCACGTGCTTGAGATGTATTGGTGATATATATCAATACTTTAAAGTCACTGCAGACAAGCCAATATTTGTCTGGGTGCTGACTCAGCACAGAAAGCCTGAGGCACATCAGTCTCAAAGGGATTGTTAATTAAGTGAGTCCGTCTACTCCATGTTCCTATTTGGGGTTGTAATAGGCCTTTTTATAATTTACTGTGCCTGGTTTTATATCATTACCTCATCTTCAAGTGTTCTAGGATCCTGTGAAATCAATGTTATTTGGGCTACTATTCAGAGCCTCAGATAGCCTTGGCAGCATAAAAAAAGTAATTTTATAGTAAGTCAAGTATTATATTTGTGCATAAAGCTCCACACCCATAATAAAATATGCAATGCCAAACATTTGGGGGTCCATGTGACTGCTTAAAACTGTTTGGTTGTAGAAGACAATACACTCCAAGTATAGAAGCTATTTTTTCTTTTCAAGGGATTATAAGAGAAAGTGAAACCTTTGATCAGAGACCCTGTTTGTATTATCTGATTCAAATCAGGTCCATAAAATACTGTATTGGAAGGAAAGAATTCCCCAAATGTGCCCCTGTCATTTTGGCAACTCTGAAAATGATTAAAACATTAATACTGAAACTAGTACAGAATTCAAAAGGAGCATGTGGTTCAGATCAGGTCAGTTTTACCTCTGATCAGATCTCAGAAACAAGCAAGGTTATATCTAATCAGTACTTGAACAGGAAAGGCAGCGTAGGACAACTGATGCAGTTGGATTGTCCTTCACATGAGACATTAAACCTAATCTGGGTCTATTGCATGACTTAAAATACTGTTACACTCATTTGATGAAGAGCAGGGATGTTGGATAGAAGCCAATCCAAGAAAGAAAAAAAAAAATAAAACTGCTGGCTAAACCTAGGCCTTTCTAAACTCAATCCTATCTGCTCCCCAGGCCAACACTGTAAGTGAAACCTCTCTGTTCTTCTATCTGATATGCCATAAACAGACACCTGAATTCATGTACTGTAAAAACACTGCAATCTCCCTCCATAAATCATTTTTGATATAAGTCTCAGACTTTGGCTTTGCAGATTTTTGTTTGCAGGTTAAAATAATTTAAGTTGTAATTCTTGTTTGTGCAGTGACACAAACTTCTGCTGAAAATCCTGCTGTTTGAAATGGCTAATCTTCCTGTGTACTCCATTTCCTCATCTGACATGTGAAAGAAGGGGAAATTTGCAATCAGAACTTAAATCCATTCTGTTTACTTAACACTCTGCAGCAGAGATGAAAAGGCAATAACACATTTGCACTTACTGAGGTACAGTGGGTGAGACTCAAAGTGATGTTTTATATAAAGTCTAATCGTGTGAACTCTCCACTTGTGCAGTGAAGCACACATTGAATTATACTACAAGAATGTGTCAATAAGTGGTGTTAAAATGCCCAAAATGTTTTGTTTTTTTGTTTACCTTAACATTGACTACATACAATTTTTTGAGATTATTTGCTTTAAATAGATGCAACCTGTTTCAGCATTTTTCAGAAAACACTGCATACACATTCCTAAGCCAATTAAGCTGTAATGTAACTATCAGGTCAGGACTAAATACATATCGACTTGTGGCACAGGATATGAGGAGGCAGTATAAAACACCTGCAGCATTAATGAGGTGATGCATGCAAAGGTACGGTAAAAATATAAGAGCTCACTGCCCCACCATTCTCTTCCAAATCTTTGTGAGACCACCAGAAATCATTTTAGATATCATTATGCCTCAGACAATTCAGACAATATAATAAAGCTCTGTCTAAAGAAAATAATAAGCCCTATAATAAATAAATCAATGAGACAGACACATCTTGTATGTATTTACAGTTTTTGTGTCAGTTTTCACCGGCTGAATATTTTACTTTGATAAAATATTGGATCATTTAGCAACATCTGTGACCAAAGAATGATAATAATTTATGCCTAATAATTGTAAGTTCTGATGCTGATAAATATTCCAATGTTGGATGTAGCAAGAAAACATAAAAATAAAAATAAAAATCTGAAGACAATACTAATATTAAACATCCAATTTGGAAATCCAATTTTAATAACACAGAGTGAGACTAACTGTAAGAACTACAGTAGTACTGAACTACAATTGTAACAAGAAACATATAGGAGGCTGTGTGGTCCAGTGGTTAAAGAAAAGGGCTTGTAACCATGAGGTCCCCGGTTCAAATCCCACCTCAGCTACTGACTCATTGTGTGACCCTGAGCAAGTCACTTAACCTCCTTGTGCTCCGTCTTTCGGGTGAGACGTAATTGTAAGTGACTCTGCAGCTGATGCATAGTTCACACACCCTAGTCTCTGTAAGTCGCCTTGGATAAAGGTGTCTGCTAAATGAACAAATAATAATAATAAACATAAATAATGCCAGGTCAGTTTAAAAGCCCTCTGCAAAACACTGTACGGACTATTTCCCCATAGACTCAGAACATTACACTTGTTCTTGTTATTTTTATGTTTTATACATTGACCTCCAGTTCAACCAAAGCCACTGCAGTACATACTGTAATGCATTTAGAGTGTGTCAAAGTAAAATACTTTTTGTTTTTACTCAGTAAACACTCATCGTTTCTTTATAGTTCATCTTTGTTTTGCCCCTTTCCATTCAACACATGAGACAATTAATAACTTCTTTGTTTGCTGATGCTATAATACATTTAGGCCCAGATTTATAAAAGGATTGCCCATGTTTTACAACCGTAAAACGGGCGCTGAGGGTTCCGAATTCTTGGATGGGATTTATAAAACACACGCAATGGCATAAACACGCAATTAATACGTGATTTGCGGGGGCAATGTGCGCTTTAGCCCTTGATGCATATGTAATTCTGTATATGCATATGTAATTCTGGGGCGTTTCTGAATGAAACATATAAAATTGGGAGGGTATTTTGCAAAGGTCTATTAAATATTCCGTCTAATTTATTAAAGCTGCGGGCCTCGTATTTGCGTTATTTTAAGAACTGACAAGCAGGCGTTAATTTGCCGCAGTCAGACAGTAGGCTATATAAAAGGCAAGGTGATGTGGGAGACTTGTCTACAGCAAGAAGGAGACATCGTTTTCAATGACAAAGAAACATTTTATAACATTTTGCAAAGGAATCATTTTTTAACCCTTCTGATCAAGTCAGTTTGTAAATTGCGGTTTACAATACCGTATTGTTTTGCAAACTCCAATTTTCAATACATGTTTCATAGCTTACATGACAAAAAAGAAAGTCTGCAAAAAGAATATAGAATCCATGTAAAAAAAAAACACCTAAAAAGGTCTCCCTACAGTGGCAAAGCAAGGTTCTAACGAGAGCCTTTACTTCTAGAGTGTAGGCATTATTATAAGAACGGTGGAGGAGATTAAGAAAAGATGGAACGATATTCCGAGGCGCACTAAAGAAAAAGTCTCATATACATGTAATACAATGAGGGCTCATCCTCCAACCGTTATTTTAGTAATACCTACAGAATTTATGTTTTGTTAATATGGCATTCTGGTATTTAACAATACTGGTTCAGCAAATATGTTTAATATGTTTAAAAGTGATTTTAATAAGACAAATGTGGAAAAAAACATTTTGCCTCATAAAATAGTTTTTGTTTTCCATTTACAACTGTAGTAAGGTATTAACTATGACGTTCTAATAATAGATTAATGTTAAGAGCGGTTCATTTAAGTGTCTGTTTAATCCCGTATTGAGCCCCATTTAACTGCTTACACCACACAACCCTCCAGAGCTATTTCTGACAGAGGCATACACTTGTCGTAGAACTGTATTAAGGTGTTCTATTGTGAAAGTTTTCAAGTCTATATTTCTGTTACTCTCACTCACCCAGTCATAAAAAACTTTGACTGCCCTGTCATTTCGTGGATGCTTCATTTCTGTCAGATTCTATCTTGTCTAGTCTCTCAGTTGATCTCCAGATGTCTTTTTTTATGTTTTTTTCTCTCATTGAGAGGTGCTGTCTGGTCTCCTGACTGCTCTATGTTTGAAGGCTGTTTGCCAAATGAGGATTCCATGTTGTTTAAGGTAAAATTCAGTGAGGAGGTTGCCGTCACTAGATCCGTGATGTTATGCTGGGATAACATCACAGGTCTAGTGCAAGGCTGTCCAGTCAGAGCTCAGGTTTTTTTCTTGCCATTGTATAATGAGGTATTAACTGCAATCAGTGATCAAAAGAGGTAAAACATCCAGCACACTAAAGTAACCGACATGGTGAATGGTTTTAATGAACAGTTTCTATTCAAGAGAAAATAAAACTGGAAGAAACTTCTTAGTACAATGGACAATCGCTTCTGCTATCTACGTTTATCATCGTAGTCCCTCTAAAGACTTCTCCAGTTCAGATAGTTTTGAGAGTTCAACAAGCTCACAGCACTGCACAGAAACCTAACATTAAACTAGAAATTGTCTCTCCTAATCTTCTCCCTGGTCAGACTCCCACAGACAACCTAAAACCACAAACGATTGCTCCCTTTGCAATATCCATGAGCTCAGCATGCAGTAGTTGAAGATAACATTGTGTATTCTTGCAGGGGATCTATCCAGTCCTGCTGTGAGAGCGCTATTGATACACTGTACTGTATAGATTTAAACGATGTACGACAAGCAAAGCGCTCCATTTAGTCTTTGTGTATCGTTTGTCACTGAGCAGTATAACTGAGACCATTGCTCTCCTTTTAACCCATTATTTACTTAAAGGCAACACGTCTGTGTCTTAAACAGCCACCCCCTAAAGGCCAGAACACACTGATGTAGTTGGGATCCAGGCCAGATATTTGTTTTCATGAAGGAAGGTTGATCTACAGTATCTTAAGTGACACTGATATTTGTGGGATGGGTAATATAAGCCTTGAGGTGTAGGATGAAAAAGTCAGATTGAAGGACCTAAGAGATTAAAGAGGAGAATGCATTCTGGGAATATCAACAAGATAGTTTTAACTCTAATACAATAAAACAAAAATGTCTATAATATCTAAAGATCCTTTGTATGAATCAATCATTCGTGCATGCCCTAACCAAGAAGATTTACAGTTAGAAACGCTGGTCTTCATTAGATTGGGGCTTAATGCACAGTCATGGAGTGTGGCCACTGACAATACTCAAGCAGTCTATCTACAAATAACACCAACAAACAAGCATAAACAAAGCAACATTTCCCAACTGCCCAACACACATAATCAGGTGCTATATGTGTGGACAGCTGGTTGCTTACTTGCTTGTTGCAATAATAAAGAAAAACTGTAAACATAAATATACACTGAAAACTAACCTGAAGCTAGTGTCTACAGTCCACTTTAGACCAACACTTTTCTTAATTATTTATTTAATTTACCTGTGAAACCTGGTGTAGAATGGCCCATCCCTGGGCAATATTGGAATTGATATCAGTAAAAAGTCTGAATGTAATCACTTATATAGCTAATATTTATAGAGCAGGCTCTTAAAGTTTTACATTTTGTATAGCCATGAACCAATTAATACATTTGAAGTCTCATTTCCCATTTTATATCACATACATTGTTATACCTGTGCAATTCGTAGCAAGAGAAATAAAAAGAACATGACTTTCAATCACGTTGCCAGCTTGTGATATTTTTTAAATTAGGGTAATCAGACTTAGTAGAGTTTATTTCCCCTTGTTTAAGGTCAAACACACTGGAAATCATACATCACAGCTTTTCACTCCTTTATGTCTGAGAAAAACTCAGTGGCAACTAACGTAAGCCATAGCAGCTCTCACATGTTATAGAAACTGCTGAAAAAGTACCTCAGCATCATTAAAGGGGTACTTACAATTTTTGAATATCTGATTCATATCCTACTCAGAAGTAAGTTACAACCTGAAAAAAAAAAAAAAAAAATTGTATGGCTCACCTGTCAGGATGACTAATGGAACCCCCATCAAAAAAGTGCAATCTGCTTAGATCAATATTTACCAGGCTTACTAACTAATGCCCTTTTCCACTGGGTGTGTTTCTAAAAAGTCTAAAAGCTGATATTCTGAAATGAGGTGGATTTAGAAACTGCACCTGTGGTTTTGTCTAGTGATTTTCCATTTACCAGCCCTGCAGAATGGTAACACTGTCTTGGTGCAGGCAGTGCAGAAAAGGGCCTAGGGTGCTGCTGAAATAACTCGTTTTCCAATAGATGTCATGTTCACTGCATTGATTTCTGTGCTTATTTTAAAGTCTGTATGTATTTACATTTAGCATAACAATGTACCTTTATTCAGTATAGTGCCCATTCCCTAAATATTGATGTTACTTTATTATGGTGCATGTATTACATCTTAATGCAGTTGTTGTACAGCTGTTCATCTGCTGGTCGGAGCTCAAATTAACAGAGGATTTCCAGCATATACGTGTCTGACATTTTTCATTTCACACTCATAGTCAGCAACTCCATCCATAACTGAATTCCTATTTTTTCTCCTCATGGCTAAGCCTATTAGCAACAGATATCTGTGTTTATGGTTTTCATTTCAATCTGTAAGCAATGAGAAACAGATATTGAATTGTCGGGAATTAACTTAATTAAACAATTATTTGATATAATGATGGCATTTTGATAGATATAATTTTAATCAAGTTCACTCAGTGTAACTTTTGCTGCTCAACCTCTCTGTAATTTTTGGAAGCAAGGGGCACAGTGCCTATTGGTTCAGATCTGTGGAGTGAGAGGTAATGAAATCTAGGTGAAAGAAATTCAATAAAGGGACGTTTTTGTTTTTGTTATTTTTTTGGATATGCTCAAATGAACAGCCCAGCTCATTTTACATACCGCTTCCAATGTGTTTTGTGGCTTTGTCAGTATCCATGTTATTTGCAGCAGAGTGCAATCTAGGACTCCCAGGATGTTGACCATAAAAGCCATATTGTAAAACATTGTCATTGCCTACAGCAGCTGTGGGGGATGCATATATACTTTTAATCACTGGAGCAATAACCTGAACATAATAGGTTGTAATAAGATTGTTATGTGTCTCGCAGGTCTTTGAAAATGTCTGTGACTGTGTTGGATTACCTTGCCATAAACAAGTACGGTACACCCTCGCTATAACAAACCTGTTGGGGTCCAAGCCTATTTTTTTTTATATCGTGATGTTCGTTATAGCGAAAGGACAATCAAAATGAACGATAAACTGTTGGAGTAAGCTAATGCGATGCGAAAAGTTAATCAGATCATCAAGTTGTTTTTTTTGTCGTTGTTTTTTTGCATTGCCACATGGTTGCCGAACAAGCCAAGAAAACAGAGTGCTTTTTGACAGCCTATATTCATGACAGAGCTATTCCTGTGTTACTCTTTTTTCAAACGAGCAATATAGTTTCCAGCTTTGTTGCAACATAAAATGATTTGTTGACTTCACTGTGGAGGTGGCATCCCGTGCATACAGACCTGGGATGTTGACAGAGTGTGTTTACATGATCTTTTTTAGTTTTTTTTGTTTGGGGTCCAGGGGCCAGGTTTGTTGTAATGAAGGGCGTTATAGAGAGGGTCTACTGCACAGCATGACTGGTAGTGAGGTTTTTGGGTACATTGGGCTTCTTGGTGAGCCAGAAAAATTACATCAATTCAATTCCTCTTTTTATCATGGGGAAAATATTGAAGTTAAGTGACATTCACAAAAAATATTTCAACTGTATTTAACACATTTTTCTATGTTATGATTGAAGACTTTGGCTAATCTAAGCAGAAGACAATTCAATTTGAGCCCCTGTGAAAGCCACAGTCTATTGTCTGCTGTTACTCATTAGCACAACATACAGTATTTACTTCAAACTGTTGTATTGTTCTCGGATTGATTTTCTGCACCCATGATTACAATGCATGAGTAGAGGATTCATTTGTGATATTTACAGGACCATTACATTTTAGAAAAGAAATGTGCTGGATTAAAGCTCTGTAAGTTCTGTTATTGTTAGCCTGCGTTGTGTGCAAAGTAGTGTGCTGAACTTGTCACTTGGAAGTCATCTTAGATTGGTGGTACATGAGCACAAAAAAGTGCTATTCCATATAGGGAAGTATCATGGAATGATGACCAAGTGAAAACTTACCATCAGTTATCAGTCACGATACCAGATAGACCGCAAGGTTTGCAACACATGATTTGGAAATACTGAAACCAGACAACCTATAAAAGCTAATAACCTAACCTTAAAAAAAAAATATATATATATATATATATATATATATATATATATATATATATATATATATATATATATAATGTTGTGCATTTTTATGTTCATTTCAGATAATACATAAATTCATTCTTGACATCCTATTTTCACCATAATCTAATGTACAGTATGTACCTCAGGGGGCAATAACAAGAATAGATTTGCTAAATACTAATAAAGCATGTTATAGTCACCCCCATGTGAATGTCTTCAGATTGAAATATTACTTTCATTTAGGCTTTTACCTCAATCTGTCCTCAGCTGGTAAACTGGACTTTTACACACTGCAGCAGTACTAATTTATTTACTTTGCCCTACATCCTGACCTTTGAGTTAGTGTTTGACAGGGCTGTCTCCTAATTGGCATGGCTGTTCTTATCTTATGTTGTCTGGTCCTGTCTGTAACGGTTCGTCTGAGATGCTATTAACTCCAGCTGTGAGCATGGCATGCAACCAAGGCTCCCATGACCTGTCATTTATGAGGTTCATGCTGGTTCTTATCTGAAACTCAGCAGTCTTATAACAATTAAAGACCTGGCATTTACTGCATTGTGCCAGGGAGAGTTTTGTGCCACTTTTAGTATTTTCTCTGGCAGTGATATTAAGCTAAAGGATTTTTTCAGTGTAAGAGAAGATAACGATCCAGATGCCATGATAAATAGAGGATAAACAATGTCAGACACGTGGCACTGGGAAAATAAAGGAAAGAAAGAAAGTGGTTTATTACAGTAACAGCACACCTTGAAAAGCACAAGTCTGTCAAGTAGATAAGGAGTCAAAATGGTGTTTTATCTGACTATACCTGACTGCAATGACATCAGGTGCTTAAAGATGGTGTGATGTTTATATAGGAAGGGGTGAAATTGGTTTTCATGAAGCTGAATCCCACGTTTAAGGGAAGTTGAGACTCGTAATCTCGAAGACACAAGTCAGATTTCTCATAATAAAGCACACAAACACAATCAATGGGTTTCACATACAATATATTCAATAGCACACTTGAAAATATTACTGCAATGAAGTACATGAATACTATACAATACAGTACTAATTTATTTTTATATAGTGCCCTTCACGCCATGGCATTCCAGAGCACTGTGCAATACACTCCAGCTACAAATAAGTATATAAAAGCACATTAAAAAAAATCAATTTAGACTTAAAAATATCCAATGTTTCAACCTGCCTAATATCAACCATAATAAAGTTCCACAAACGCAGAGCACAGCAGCAGAAAGCTCTGGATCCAACTGATTCAAGTTTTTTGGAACAACTAAAAGTTCTGCATCTGTAAAATAGGAATATACAAAGGTAGTAGTTATTGGAGCTAGGCCGTAGTCCATAAAGTAGTCCATATAGCAACTTTAAAATCAATTCTGTAACTCACGGTAACCAGTGTAAGGGCCTAAGCACTGGAGTAATGTGTTGAGAAAGACGAATATGATAAAACAGTCTGGCAGTCTGAAGCATTCTACGTTTAGTAACAGGTATACCAACAAACAGGAATTCCAATAATCAAGACAAGAGGTTAGGAATGCATGTATCAGCATCTCTGCATCCCTCGTATCCAGCACAGACTTCAGTTTGGAAACATTTCTCAAATGACAGAATGCTATTCTGATATGAGAACATGGAAATCAAAGGAAAGCTCAGGGTCCAAGATAACACCCAGTTTTTTCACTCCAGTAGAAGGTAAAATGGAATTGCCACCAAAACTAATATTGATGGGATCACATTTCACTAGACCCAGTTTAGGGCCAGTTAACAAAACCTCAGTTGTATCAATTTATTTTCAACCAGTTTTATAATGTTCCATGACTGAATCTCAGTTAGACACTGTGTAAGAGTATTCACTGCCATATCTGCATGCGCTGGAAACGTTGCATAGAAGTGTGTATCATCAGTATAAAAATGAAAGGCAAAACTGTATTTCCTAATAATGTGATGTAATAAGATGTAGCACATACACATTAAACAACAAAGGGCCCAAAACAGAGCCCAGAGGAACACCAAACTGTACAGCACCTATTTCAGAGATGCAGCTGCCAAGTGAAATAAATTGCAGATGGTGAGATAGAGAGGAAACAAGCCAATCTAGAACTTTCCCAGAAAGACCAACGTGAGAGTGCAGACGATTTAACAAAATCTAATGAGAAATGGTATCAAATGTTGCAGAGAGATCTAATAAAACAAGAATTGAAAGCATACCAGAGTCTGTAGCCATATAAAGATCACTGCAAACAAAAAAAACAGATTGGAATTTCTCCAGCCAATCATTAGTGCTGAGATGGTCATAAAGTTGGTCAGCAATAACCTTTTCAATTACTTTAGCTAAATATGGTATACTGGAGCTTGGACTCTAGTTTCCTAAGACCTCAAGAGAGAGATCATGTTTATTTTATTATCTGGGGGAGCCGCAACTGAATTCACTATGACCCCGTTCACAGGACCGTCTTTTCTCATATGTGAACGCCCCAAAAAAGAAAAGGCAGCCCAGGGTCGGCCCAGATTTAGGCCGCCATTTTGATGTGGCCCAGGGTCTGCAATCCAAGACCATGGCCTGCCTTTACATATGTATGAACGCAAAGCAAATTTAGGGCCGGCTTTTCGTATCACATGACCAATGTGGTTACGTAGCTCAGTAGACACTCCTATACTTCCACGCGCATAAAGGTAAATAGAAACATATACAGGCTGCAGTGCATTCATAATTATGCTAAATTTGTCACAGTAACATTTTCTTCCTGTTATTTACTAACTAAGCGATAAATATAAAAACTGCATCTCAATAATGATCAATAATGGTGCTGGCGACTTGGCATATTCAGCCACGACTGTTTATTTTGCAAACAACGATATACATATCTACAGAAGTGTGCGACTTTACATTAAAATACCGATTATTTCTTTTAGCTGCTTGCTTTTACACACACATAAAATACTGTTCTCATTCACAAATATTAAGATCGTTGATGCACCATGTGAGGGTGAGACCCTCACTGTAATATTTCTACAGTTACAGCGGACGCTGGCGCCTGCTTTTCACTATTAATAGAAAAAAATACATTGAATGTAATTGCGGACCACAGTTTGGGAACCCCTGTAGTAGTGTATTAGCTGGTCAGACAAGTCCAAACTTTGGCTGCTTTGGTGCTTCATCTGCCTCTGCTTCTGTTTTCCACTTCTCTGTAAGAACAGCTCGACAGAGGTAGATGTAGGGGTGAGGGTGGATGCACTCTGTCTGGTAGGGGTGAGGGTGGATGCACTCTGTCTGGTAGGGATGAGGTCATAGAGCACGAAACGAGAGGTTTGTCTGTTTTTTAGTCATTTTAGTCATGGACACTGTAGAGGTGTGTTCTGTGACTTTTCAACTCTGTTTTTTTGTTTGTTTTTATATAAAGGGGCAGTGCTGTAGCAGGCTACTCAAACAACCATTCACTGTCTTCATCTAGACAATGTAGGGAAGCTATAAAAATGACCAACAAGATGCTCAGATATATTGTGAGAAGTGTTGAATTTAAATCAAGGGAAGTAATATTAAAACTTTACAATGCATTAGTAAGACTTCAACTAGAATATTGTGTTCAGTTCTGGTCACCTCTTTACAAAAAGGATATTGCTGCTCTAGAAAGAGTGCAAAGAAGAGCAACCAGAATTATCCCTGGTTTAAAAGGCATGTTGTATGCAGACAGGCTAAAAGAATTGCATCTATTCAGTCTTGGACAAAGAAGATTATGCGGTGATCTGATTCAAGCATTCAAAATCCTAAAAGGTATTTACAATGTCGACCCAGGGGACTTTTTCGACCTGAAAAAAGAAACAAGGACCAGGGGTCGCAAATGGAGATTAGATAAAGGGGCATTCAGAACAGAAAATAGGAGGCAGTTTTTTACACAGAGAATTGTGAGGGTCTGGAACCATCTCCCCAGTAATGTTGTTGAAGCTGGCATTTTTGTGCATACCGACACCTTTTACAAACCACTTTAAACAATATGGAATGCATCATCAACTTGCGACTCAGAATGTTCATCATGCATGACATCTTTCAGCTCGATTCGCCTTTCTCTGTCTAGTGTAAAAGCAAGTCAAGTTACCCGAGCTGTACCAGGTTGGCTTGACTTGGCACCGGCTCAGCTGTGGTGTGCAGGTGGAAAAGGGGTATGTTGACATGTGTCACTTTGGTCAGTGTTTTCAGCACACATTTCTACCGCTGATTTCAGGGTTAAGCTGAAAATGTAGTCACCAAATTTCTCATTGTTTCTGGCAATAGTTCATGACAGTGCAGTCTTTGGAAGGCGGAGGAATTTGAATCAATTGTTGTGGCCATTTCTTTAAAGACGCAACCTGTTGTAAATTGTAACAGCTTTCGCCAAACTGTAGGCAAGACAGAGCTCATTCTGTGCGTCTCTTGGTCCAAGTTTACAAATGCCGACATACACGTGACCCTCCTGTGTTCTTTCGCTTCTCTTATAAACATATTTTCTGCTGCAGACATGTTAAACATTTTCGACACCATTTCTTGGCATGATCTCTGGCCCCTGCAGATTTTAGTTCCACCCCTGACCGTTCAAAAACAAAATATTCATTTTCCCGAGCAAGATTGAAATATCTTCTTTAGGTTTCATTGCATCTATCTGATACTGGACTGCCATTCTGCCTGTTTTGTATTATTATTATTATTATTATTATTATTATTATTATTATTATTATTATTATTATTATTATTATTATTATTATTATTAAATTGCATATGAGGGAAACAGTATAGCTTAAAAAAAATATGAAAAGTTGCATAATGGTAGTTCTTTTTAATTTGGAGGATGTTCCTTATTGGTCTATTTCAGTCCAGCAACATGTTATATAACCAGAATTCTCACGAGGCTGGTTATTCGCGAGAGTATACGCTAGAGTTTATACGCTAGTCTAGTGAGTGAATACAAAGAAAAATAGATGGAAATGCATCATACTTTTTTTGTTCAGATCAAGAAAATATGTGTGATAACCATTTTTTTCAGCTTGTGACATCATTACGTACAGCTGTCTGTTTGCTTGAATCCAGTTTAATGGAAACCTGCTTTTGTACGGTAAGATTTGCATATATATTTGTGTGAAATTTTGTAAGTTTGCTAGAAATTTGTTCATCTTGTTGATGGAAGCATAGCTAATGAGTACAATCCGCCTGCCGGATATGGTGTTTAAACACGCAACTGTTTTTGTTAATTTAGCGCAAAAGAAATCTCTCTCTCTCTATTAACAATTAGACCTTAAAAGCGTGACCTTCTGGAGAAAAAAACAAAATGATTCCATTGAGTGTTTAGCCCTGACTGAATTACAGCTCTGTGATAAACACTGGCATTCATTCTTAATATACATTTAAAGTGTGAATGTCCTCTGAATTAATATTTATTTAAATTTCATAAAGGGGAAATACAAATGGTTTATTTTATTTCAACAGCTTTTGAGAGCGACCATTTGCAGCAATGCATTTATTCAGTGTTATGCAGGCTCTCTCTCTCTCTCTCTCTCTCTCTCTCTCTCTCTCTCTCTCTCTCTCTCTCTCTCTCTCTCTCTCTCTCTCCATAAGCAAAGCACATATATTTCCATCTGCAATGCACTCAACCAGCTGTGGGATTGTAACAAAATCCTTTTTCATTTTAATGTAAATGCATTCACTGCTCTGACCCACAGGGCACCCTCCTTTGCTCAGGAAAATAAAGTAACCCAGAAAATGAAGAGGAGAATAAATAAAACCCAGAAAATCATTTTAACGATGATGGTTACGTGAATAGTGGTTTGCAGTATTAGAAGGCAGCTGACATGCTAATAAAATCCATGCTTATCTGGTACTGCAGATGGTGTGCTTTGGTTGCAAATCTCACTGATTCCTCCTCTTAATGATGCTGTCATGCATTGGTAACAGCAATCAATATTCAATATTTATTTTATATAGCGCCTTTCATAGTGGGCCACCATCACAAAGCACTTTACAGGATAGTGAATGGCGATTGATAGTACATCAATAATAGGCAATAGTAAAAAATACCAAAATGGCTTCACGAGTAACAATAAATCACATAGCGCACCAGTGTTTGATATCAATGGCTGTGTGGTCTGGTGGTTAAAGAAAAGGGTTTGTAACCAGGGGGTCCACGGTTCAAATCCTGGCTCACTCACTGACTCACTGTGTGACCTTGAGCAAGTCACTTGTGCTCTGTCTTTCAGGTGAGACGTTGTTGTAAGTGACTCTGCAGCTGATGCATAGTTCACACACCCTAGTCTCTGTAAGTCAGCTTGCATAAAAGCGTTTGCTAAAGATAAACCAATAATAAGTAATGTTTAGCACAGGATTGTGCGAGCAAATATTTTTAGGACTGGTAACGATCTCTTGTCAACGTGCTTGGCAACTCAGTCCAATGATGAGTGACAACATAAAACATGTATGTGGATTCAATGTACAGTATAGTGAATGGAATACTGATTTATCAACCCTGTAGTGGGTCATTTTAGAGCAAAATTAAGTTTGACTAGGTTGGAGGTTGGGAAACAAATGCTACATTATTTCCTACTGTGTAATAGAATCATACATGAATTTTCACATGGTTTTATACTATAGATATTTTCTCCATTCATACCTTGGTTATACATATTGTTGTAGTCCTGGTGGGAGGTAGCCCCAATAGAACAGCGTGACTGATTTTAGGGGTGATCAGTCACACTCACCCCAGTTATTCGGGCACTAGTTGCTTTTGGTTTCACTGTCGTGCCAGCACATGTGATTATTTCATACACTGATTTAGTGTGGACACTGACGCACAATTGCCTTGCTTATGGAGTTTGTTACATCTTTGTCCCTTGGCTGGGCATGTATCAGTGCGGGTGTACTCATTATTAAATTTTATTTATGCTGCTGTTGCGCATATCTCTGCTTGTATCACATTCTCTAGGTCTGAATGTTTTCCCCTTCCACTCGTTTAGCGTATTTTCTTTTTTCACTAGTTCATAGTGTCTAGCCATTTATATTGCTGAATGGAGAGAGAGAGAGCTCACTTTGCATCTGCAGCTTTGGCCATAGCTCTTAATCCCTGATTTCAAGCACTATGCATTTGTTCCTCTTTATAAGCTCCAAAATTGCAGGCTCATCAAACTGTCCAATAAAAGTCTCTACAGATGCACCTGACTCTCTCTCACTCTCATATACTATAATGTTATGCTTCAGTATAAAGTGTTCGTCATATTTCTTCTTCACAAAATAATACTGGTTCTCATCCCTATCAAATGTAATTGATTTGCAAACGTGCTCAACGACCGGCCCCATAGCATTTATAAATGAACTGACCTGTACATCCTTCGTCACACCTGAAAGTTTTGTTGCAATCCTGCACCTGTAAAAATTTAGCAAAACTATCTATTACCATATTTCACTAAAATGACCTTTTTCCATTAAACCATAGTTATAATCATTCCTGATTTAACCATATTGCAAACACTTCAGCCTGGACCTATCTCCCAACAATCAAATGGTTTTTAAACAAACAAACAAAAAAGTATTTCTCAAAACGGAACTGTTATTTTGCAAATCCAAAATTCATCTTTAGCTTCTTAACTTACACTTTGAAATGTTTTGGTCTAAAACAAAATTACATTTCTGACATGTTTATATATAAGGAACACACAAACTGTGTTGTTGTCGTTTCCAAAGTCATGCCTTATCATTACGGTGGAATGGAAAATAGGGCCTAATAATGACATGCTAAATGATCACTAAATAAATATATCAGACTGAAGTGTATCTCACCAGAATATGTTGTGCACATCCATACACTATAAATGAGATAAAGGTAACATACCTGCACTTTCAAAACAATGTTATTCCATTTTGTTACATAGTCTAAATGTTATTTAAAATGTGTTTTATAGGTCTACAGTTAAATAAACTATTACTTCTGACAAGTAGTTCCCTCCTCCAATTTGAAAAAGACCACTTAAAAGCAGTTTGATTTGCTTCTTTTTCTTTGTTAAATTGGTGGATAAAGGAGTTGGTTGAATAAACCAAGAAGGGCTCAGAGAAAAGATACTGTAGGATTATTTGCTGAATTAAGGCCTGAATAATTGGCAAATGCTTCTTAATCTCCAGTTAAACAAATCACATTTCTTTACAAAGCTAAGTTAACAGCAGCCTCAATTGTGCTTTAATGTATGTTTTGAATTTATTTCTACAATAAAGAGTTAAATATAAAATGTATCCCAAACTTGAACAAGGCTATTACAGTTGCATGTTTTCAGGTAGCTTTGGCTGCATGTAACATACCTCAATTTGTAAAACATGTAGTTCACATATTAACTTGATAGCTTGCATGTACATGTACAGAAAAATTAAAGGGTATGTTTGTATATATAGTATTGTATTAGAGAGATACTGGCTCACTGAAATCACAAATGAAAGTATACGATTCAGTTAATTAGGATAAGTTTCATACTTCAAAGCATCATTTGGTATAAAAAGAAATGAAACTGAATATAAACATTCTCAATGTGGGAAGCTGTGCTCAAAATTGATTTGCATTGCAGTATTGGATTTCCATACAGCCCTTGCCAAATGTTCAGGTTTACTCCCAAGACAACAACCCATTTCTTAACTATACTTTTTATAAGAGGTGGTTGTGTGAACTTTTCTATATACTTTAAGTTGTTTACACTGCCTAAGTAATACATGATCCAACATGTTGAAACAGTGTCATTTCAGACCTATTCACAGCTATACAATGTTAATGTCTACAATGTGCATAACTAGCAGAGACTCACCTCTCTTAATGGAACAATTAAGAGAGTTTAACACTTTATGTCCTAGAGTGGAGACCACATGGAACTCTGTGGTTTAAGAATGTTACCCAAAAGTGATTCTTTAACCCTTTCAGGACCAAACATTGTTCAGTGGGATGCTCCCCCAGGACCAGGTTGGTTTTTTTTAGCTGTAGTCTACATTATTACCAACTGTAAATAGAGACATCCAACCAATCTCCCAGCTCCTTGGAAACCATTAACAAAACCAACATTCAATCTTTGATTAATAAGAGGTCTAAAGATCAAACATGAATCAGTGTTTCACTTTCCTAAATTTTTACTTTATTTATTGAGTCTCATTGGTTAAATGTCATGGTAAATATAATGGCAGTACTGGTAACATTGCATATTATCTAACAATAAGCATTAATTTCTAACACTAAGCATAATACATTTGAATCTTTTTTTATTTTAGAAATCAAGAAAGCAATTGTAAGGTGTCCCCTACACTAGTACAGAATATCCAACTTGGCAGCAAATGTATGCCATATGGTGCAGTTGATTTTGAAATCGAAAAATGGGAACAACAACAACTCTCTTCAAAAGGGAGCAGAATTCAGGTAGGAGTGGTAAGGAGATCTCTCATTGCAGTGCCTGGCATGGATAAACAAATACATGCAGTACAGTCAGTGCTGCCTAATCGGGATACTGATATCCAGGATTTCTGCTTAAATGGGATACAACTTTGGGAGATGGTTCTTCCCTTTGCTATTTATGTTGTTTAATTGAGACATCACTCAGTTTAATTGGGATACAGTATTTTCGAATGATGAACGGAGATCGCTTTTCAGAGCAAGACAGGTTTGGTAGCACAGTGCAGTGAGGACGTGATTCTGCTGTGACTTGCGTGGATTGCGTAAACCACGTTGAACTCTTGAAGAAGGAGGAGTCTCCTGTGGTTTCTCAGGCTACTGTTGCAAAGAAAGTTGCTGTGTCAACATTGCAGGTGCCTCGTCTTGTGATAAGATGTGATTTAATTATTTTTCATTCCATGTAGAAATTAAAAACAGCGATTAATTTTGTTTAAAAAAGGACTCGTATTTTAAATTATGTATTTAATGTAGTCATAATGTGATGTGATTTCATTCTCAAGGTGTGACTAAGGTCATCTCAACTGCCTCTCGTTTAATTGGGACAGCCACTTATTCAGGATATTTTTCCTTCTCCTGAGGCGTCCGGATAAAACAGCGCCTGCTGTACAGAGGTCCTTACTGGATACTTGTTGTCAAACAATGGTTTTGGTCCATTAGGCAGAAGAAAGAAATGTTGTTTCACAGCAGTGTGCTCAAACTTCATAAATCTATTAATCTAATCAATTGTAATACAATGCAGCTTTCATCTGCCTTCGAAATAGCCCTGTAGGTACCAAAAGAACAAGAAAGATGTTGTGAGGAATCATATTTTTATGAAATTGAGCATCGTAAAGAAATACCTTAATAACCTATGCAGCTACTGGCGTGTCAGATTTTTTTTTTTTTAGCTAACGTTGCTTCGTTTTTATATATCATGTTCCACACGTGTCATCATGTCCGTAAACAAAGAGCTTAAACACCTCGTGGTTACGTGATGACGCACTTCCTTAGTCTCCTGAAACCAAGTTCCAAGCCACAAAGTGGCTCCATGTTCCCAGGGCCTTTGTCAGTCATTGGTCTGGATTGTTCCACCTACACTTATTAAGCTTGGTTTAAAATGCTGTTTACTTAAGTAAAATATCCCAGTTTAAGAGGTAAGACTTTAGTTTCTGGATCAGTTATGAATGCATCTATAAATGTTTTGAAAAGGATGTTCTATACAACATTTAACAGGGTATAGAAATACAGTGTTATAACAACATATAAGTTCCTGATCTTTATATAGGGTGGGGCCTCCCAAACTCACCCCTGAAAATCTACCTAATTATTTAAACACCTGATTCTAATTATCCCCTTAATTGAGCTGATAAAACCAGGGGTTCACTTACTTTTTCACATACCCTGAATCTTAATTACTCATTGTTTGTCTAATTCATACATCATTCTGTTTCAAAAGACATGGAATTGGTTAATATAAACCCTATTGGATATTTAAGAAAAGGTTTTGATTCAAGAAGGCTATCATGGTAAAACTACGGAATTTCCATACTTATCATTGAGGTTCACAAACTTTTTCTTGGCAAGTACCATTCAATTTTTATTTAGATGTTATAGTAATAATAATCCTCAAAAACATTAACACATTTATTGATGTTTAATAAATTGATTTTTAAACTAAGTGTGAACCTTTTAAAGGACATGCAATGTCAGTATAAATGTAATTTAGGAGAAAAAGGTACAAAATAGGGCCCAATGTATACTGGCGTTATTCTTTAAATTATTTTGTGCAAAATAGTAATTTACCATCCTTGTTATAATTATCAAAGTCTGATCACGATTATTTGCTGGGTTCTGAATCTTTCAGTAAGCTTAGTAAAATATATTCTGCTGTTCTTTTACACAGCCTTACTTCCTGCTTTTCTTTTCAGCCATTTTGTCTTATCTGCTGTCATATTCTATCCCACACTGCAGTGTTTTCTACCATTAAGGCATATGTGCACTAAACACAACAAGAACTGGTTGTTGTATCTTTATTGTTTAGATCTCATCAGACCTTTCATTGGATATATATATATAAACTGCCATATATTATTATTGAAGGACAAGCTATGACTGAGTTGTTAAATGATGATGATATAATGATAAGACCAGCAGATAAAGGCTCAGGAATAGTGATAATGAACACAGATGACTATATGAAATCTGTAGAATGTGAATTAAACAATACGGATACATATGAAGAAGTTAAAAGCAATAAGATCAATAAATCGGTAAAAGAGGTTAAGGAAATTGCGGAGAGACTATACAATAAAGGAATTATATCAAAAGAATAAAAAAAATACATGCAGCCACATAATGCAAGAATAGGCCTAGCAAGAGGAAATCCTAAAATGCACAAAGAAAGTCACCCTATGCGAATGATAGTCAGTACAATTGATAATCCAACACACATAATAGCTGAAATAGCAGAAAAACAACTTAGGTCACACATTGAGAAATTACCAAGCTATGTTAAGGATACAATTTTTAAAAAGACTTGAATCACTAAAGCACAACCTTCCAGAGAATACAATTTTATTTTGCATGGATGTAAAATCCTTATACCCTTGTGTCCATCGTAAAGAAACTTGTCAAAAAGCACTATATAATAGACTACATAAATCAATACCAACAGCAGAGGTGCTGAACATGATCAATGTAGCTTTAGAAAACAGTTATTTTACATTTGTTAATAAGAATTACAAACCAAACGATGGTACAGCAATAGGATCTAAATTAGGAATGCATTTTGCCAGTACATACATGGGGGAATGGGAAGAACAATTATTTAGAAAATTTGAAAGAGAATCTTTAGAATACATTCATTTTGTAGATGATATTTTTGGGGTTTGGACACTTGGAGAAGAATCTCTTTTCCAGTTTCATAAAATAGCAAATGAAATACACAGTAATATTAAGGTGGACCTTCGATGGACAAGGAAAGAAATAGAATTTTTAGATACCATAGTAAAACTTGAAGAAGGTTCAATTGAGACTGACCTCTTCTGTAAACCTACTGACATGCACCAGTATTTGCACCTGTCCTCTGCACATCCAATACACACTAAAAGGGCAATCCCAAAGGCTCTAGGAATAAGAACACAAAGAATATGCTCAAAAGAAAGTGACTATGTAAAACAAAGAAATGTATTAAAAACAAATCTTAAAAAAGAGGATACAAAGAAAGAATTATAGAGACAGAGTTAAGAAAAGTGAATAAACAAAAAAAAGAGATGATCTACTAGATTATAAAAATAGAGAAAAAAAGGTCAAAAGTCCCATTAGTAATGACTTTAAACTTTTGCCTAATACTTAAGATAGTTTGGAAACACTTGTGGATTCTACATAGTTTTACTATGGTATGGGAGGCAGTGTGGTCCAGTGGTTAAAGAAAAGAGCTTGTAACCAGGAGGTCCCGGTTCAAATCCCACCTCAGCCACTGACTCATTGTGTGACCCTGAGCAAGTCACTTAACCTCCTTGTGCTCTGTCTTTTGGGTGAGACGTAATTGTAAGTGACTCTGCAGCTGATGCATAGTTCACACACTCTAGTCTCTGTAAGTCACCTTGGATAAAGGCGCCTGCTTAATAAACAAATAATAATAATAATTCAGAAAAATTGAAAAAAAAGTATTTCTTAAGGCCCCAATTGTAGCATTCAAAATAGAAGCTAATTTAGGTGATATTTTAGTTCACAGTAAATATAAAAGAATAATTGATAGAATAGGTTATACGAATACGTGCACTAGTACATGTAAAGTGTGTAAATACATGGACAAAAGTAAAAATATAATTAAACATAAGAACACCACATATCCACTAAAAACTAATACCTACTGTAAAAATAGCAATGTTGTTTATGGAATAGCCTGTGAAAATTGTGATGAAATAAAACATGTTGGAGAGACTTTATATAAAATAATTCAGAACCACCTTTCATTAATTAAAAATAAAAAAATGAATGAACCTGTAGTACAGCACTTCACCAGTTAAGAACATGACATAAATGATGTAAAGTTTGTAGTATTGGAACAGCTAAAATTAGACAATGTGACATATAGAAGAATAAAAGAAAGTTAATGGTAAATAGACTGAACATGATTATGCCAGCGGGACTCAACAGAAAAGAATGAACTAATTAACTCCAATAAATATATAACATTTAAATAAATAAATAAACAAAATTCATTCAGAAGTTGTGCATGTTGATGCGCTGAGGAGGCCAAATCAAGGCTGATCCTCAGAGCCAGCATCGCATGATAATATAAATATAAGTTTATATAAAATAATGTTAATTAGAATTAATACAGATTAAAAGATAGAATGTTGTCCATATATAGAACACCATGTCATCATGTAAGAATAAATCATGGATTTGAATATAAACAATAACAAGTAGTTGTCATGCTGTCAAAAACCTATAAATACCTCCAATGTTTTGATTCAAACACATGTACAACATATAATATAGAATATCACCATTTTAGAATCATTGTGGATACATTGATGGGGTTGTGGAGTTAAAACAATTTAAATTAACCCAACGTGGGGCCTAACATTTATACACTTAAGATTGTTTACCTCACAATATTTTTTGATATTTTGATTTGTAAATAATGCTGCATGTTGAAGCAATACATTTCACTGTTAAAATAGAGCTGTTAAGAATTTAGATGTTGCTTTGTACTGTCCAGGGCAAATGATAAATGCTCCAAGACTTTAATTGTCATTGAGTTCAGTGTAGAAGGTGGTGCACTGTGTTTATGAACTAAATAAAACATAATAAGACAGTGTGCTTGTGCAAATGAGCCTGGCCGATTTGCCATATGAGCTTCTATTACTTTCTCCACTATATAGAACAGAGTTTGGGAATATTATATTTTTTACATTTTTTTTTCATGAAGTAAGAAGCTTCATTTGCTTTTTAATTTAATGTTATTCTTTAGTAAAAATGAGTTTAAAATTTATTTTAGTTTGGCTAGGATTTTCTAATTAACATCAAGTTGGAAGACATTTATACTAAGTTTAAACAAAACCAGAAACTGAATATATAAACAATTCCTCCTGAACTAGAAGACTGGCTCTACCTCCTTTACGCTCCCCTGCCTCCAGAGCCCGATCCTTCTCCACCTTCGCCCTGCAGTGGTGGAATGACCTTTCTACAGATGTCAGGACTGCCCAGTCCCTGACCACCTTCCGGCGCCTCAAGACTCACCTCATCAGACAGCACCTGTAGAACTCCTCTGTTTTTCCCCCTGGACACTTATCACTCTTCCTTAAATGCGCTTTACTTGCTCTTATCTGCCCCCTTTTTACTGCATTTAATCCTGTACTTTAGATTACTGTAATCTGTCAAGTGTTATTTAATCTGTAGTATTTTGTATTTAATTATATCCTGATGCAACTATCACTGACACTGTTATCTGCTTCATTATTGAATCGTATTTTGTCATACTTGTACTTGCCAGAACCAAAGTCATGGTATTTATCTTGCTCTTAATTACTTGTACTGTGATTCTTGAAATGTATTTGTTTATGACTGTAAGTCGCCCTGGATAAGGGCGTCTGCTAAGAATTAAATAATAATAATTCAGAAGATTAGGTTAAGGAAATAACTGTCCTATACATTTGGTTAAAGGGATATATAAGATGAGTATCCTGAGGTAAGAGTTGTTGCATTATTTGAGCTGAGATGGCACTAGCAGTTTATGTGTAGAAGCTATGCAGATGCTCTTGGAGCTGTAGGTGTTAGCAGAGCATTTCTCACTGGATGAAAACAAGAGGGTCTCTCCTTGGTCATCCATTTCTGTGGGTGATCTCTCACCATGGAGTTTACCATCCAAATGGTGTCAAGGTTAAGGGGTCTTGTGGACTAAATAATGCAGTTCCTTTTAAAAATCATACGTTGCAGTTCATTTTAAGCCATGTTGCATACTTTGATTTTACCGTTTTGTTTTCTTGGGGGAAAAAATTAAAAAAGGTAATCTAATGAATAATTATTATTATTTTTTTTTTTTTTGTAATACTTTTGTATTGATTCGTGTCTGATCTCATACCACATACAGTTGGGTTAATCACATCTGCGCAAAGTAATTCACCTCTTATGTTGGAATTCATCCACATATTTCTCATTGATTTGAAAATTAGTAGCCATTTATTAAATCTTGCTGCCTACAGAAGTACGCTCACTCCAAGTTTATCTAACAATCATTTGTGTATTTTGCTTTGCTGTAATGCTTCAGTAGTTCCGGTCATTTAGAATTTCAAGCAGCATGGAAATGAAAACTTGCAATATTGTAAACCCTACAATTAGTAATCAGCTGTAGGTAATTAATGTACATTTATCTTATGAATATATTTTACTGACCTCATTGCAAAGGGCTATGGGAAAGTAAATGGATATCGGCTGGACATCTTGCGCAATGAGCAGACAGCAGATGGATGCGGCTGATTAGAGAACAGTGACTAAAAGAAAGAATGAGAAAGAGAAAAGCAAAAAACAAGATGGGGATACAAGATCCAGAAATGTGAAGGGAATTATGATAGATTCGGCTGACTTCAGAAATGTTCAAAAAAGCTGAAGAAATGTTCAAAGTAGCATGGTATATTATACAGTTACACCACAATTCACTTAATATAAAAACACTAAGGAAACATGCCTTTAATATCATTATCTCATAAACCAGTAGATCATTTATAGGGCTCCAATCCCTATAGAACAATAAGTAATGGTATTATGTCATTAAGATTTTTATCATGGTTCTACTATTGAACTCCAGGTATCAGAAACTACGAGAAGGATACACTTTTTTAAATTATCACTGTATATGTGAAGCACAATACTAGAAATGTGAGTCTACTACAATGTCAAGATCTTTCTTATAGAGGGGCTGTTCAAGTTGTTCCAGTACTTGGAAGGTGATGCGTTATATTGAAACTCTGATTACAGTAATTGTAACCAATCGGGGAAAGTAAGATCTGATTACATAAACACAGTGAATAGCAGTAATAGTATTAAACTAGAGGATAGCAAAACAAGGGTTTATTGATAAATATTCTGGATATGAGTTACCAGGAAAATAAATTAAATATGTGATTTGAGTAGAAAACTTTCATTTCCATTAGCATCCTGGAGTGAATTAAATTAAATCCATACTGCTGGATGTCATTCAAGTTACAGTCATAAGAAATACAATCATTATTTAAAATGTACTACCTGAAGTAGTACTACAGTTAAACCTCCCTAGCTGAGAGTGCTTAACAAAAAAGTCAATTATGGAGCAAGTATTGCCTCTTAAATTATAAGCCAGGAAACCAAGGTTGGTTAGTATAGCAGGCTTCTACTGGAGGCATACAGGACCTAGAACGCCTAGAGGTTAAAATGAAAAATTATGGATACTACAGGGCTCACCTGGTAAAGGCACAACTAAATGATGTGTGAAGCGAGTCGCATGCCCTGGCTGTACCACCTTGTCGATCTTCCCTGGGTATCTAAAAGAGCACACCATATTGAGGGAGTAGTGGACTCTGAAACCACAGCCCAGCTAATTCAAAGGGATTTGGACCTTCTCTGTAACTGGGCAAAAGCGTGGAATACAAGTCTAGAGAGGTTATGCTAAGATTACATAATGCCTAAGTTAGAACCCACCCAGAATACTGTGTGCAGTTTTGGTCACCTCACTACAAAAAAAACATAATTGCATTCAAGAAGGTACAGAGAAGGGCAACTAGGCTGATCCCAGGACTTGGGCAAGTTAAAATAATTAAATCTCTTCAACCTAGAAAAAAGAAGGGAGAGGGGATTTGATTTAAGTCTTTAAAATCATAAATGGTATAGATACAGTTAACCCAAGACACTATTTCAAATTTAGCAGAGAGAAGAACAAGAGGGCATAAATGGAAGCCAAGTAAAAGTAAGTTTACAGAACAGAAGATAAGAAACACTTTTTTACACATTATAAATGCATGGAATAGCCTACCAGGTGAAGTAGTAGGATCTCAAACACTGGGAACATTTAAAGTAAAACCAGCTGGGACTGATTTACCTCACTGCACTACTACAGTGTCTACTGGCCGTGTCCAGTGAGTTTAAACCAACACCTTTAGGCCTGGCCTTTGTCCTCCAGGGGCTGGTAGCCCTTTGACAGATGCTGTCAGGCTCCTGGGTATAAATAATAAGTTGATAACAGTCTACCAGATGTATAGATGCCTCATTAAACATTTATTACAGAGGTGCTAGTAACATTTTAGCAGTACCCTAAGAAGAGTGCAGCCCTACCAGGAATTGACTACCTTTGTGCATTGGCTCATACAATTGTGATGCGATTGGTATGTCTAAATATGATCATGTTCCCGCTATAGTACCATACTACCAGTGGCTCTGACCAATACAGCTACTGGTGTGTGAGTATTGCCCTTTTAGTACAAACCCATTTGATTACCATTAAAGATAATTTGGTAAAGGGATGTTTAATGGCATTGATTGTCACCTTTGAACTGAGTTTGTTAATGCAGCTTTACCATAAAAGTAAGTGATCTTTATTCTACAGTTTATGGAGCCAGCCATTTTCTTTCTTTTATCCTTCCTCAGAATCTAAATGAGTGTGCTGTGATATATCACTGGGTCACATCTTAGGCTTTCCCTGTCATAACACCTTAGCTTTAAACTTCTTCATCAAGATAAAACAATATGTATAAGTATATAAGTATGTTTAAGGAGATATGAGATATGGAAAAGAGAGCTGTGAGCTTTTGTGCAAGCCACTGAATTGTGGCCACAGAACACATCACTTTAGAATGCTGACTACTTTGAAATGCCCCTCATTAGTTTAGCAAAGGGGGATTACATTGGCTGAAAATAGTGCTGAAAAAATCATTCAGGGGAGTCCTGTAGCCCATTAGAATCAAGGAGTAATTAGTATATCCCTGTGGCAAAGTGGTTTGCAGTGTGCAGGTGTATAGGTGATGCAGTGCTCAAGATAATGACAAACATCAAAGTTACTGGTGAAATAATGGTTTTATTTGTAGTCCAACGTCATTTGACAACAGTGAATAATAATGAGAACTGGCAATACACAACAATGTGTATTGCTCAGTTAAATCCACGGAGTTCAGTCCTGAAACAATAGACACGGTATTTAAACGTACACAATATCCACAAACACGGTCACAAGTCCAAAGTGAGTGCTGTAGTGCTTGTGGTGAAAATACAATTTATCGTTAACAAGTGCAGTGTTGTCCGGGTTTAGTACTGGCCTGTAGCGATAGCTCCGGATCGTGTTAGTCGTCTAATAACAACAAACAAGTTGATTTCAGACAAGACAAAACACTCACGATATCAATACGTTTCTCCTTCCGGTTCAGCATTTAACTATACAAAGGAACAGAGCACCTCGCTACGTCCCCTTATATACCGTCAGTCACGGTCCCTTGGTTAGCGATTGCAACTGTTTCTCCTCCAATCCACGGTCGCCACATCGCTTCCCTTCTGGGTTGATGACTTGGTGTACCATAGCTCCTCCCCCTTTCTAGATGGCCGACTTCCACCTAACCCTGGGAATGAAATGTCGGACCATCCAGTCCAGGGCACTCTGTTCCCTTTACACAGCGCCTCACAGGTCGGGAGGGAGATTTATCATCAAAAATAATTCTGTCTCTAGGATCCAGTCCATACCAAGATGGGGGTGGGGGATTCTAAGCTTCCTTAACCAGAACAGTAACAATTATTGTTGCCTATTGTTAGCTAATAAAAGTATTACAAAAAAAAATGCATACAGTATGTGTTTAAATAATGAATATACAACTACACATATACAACTCCCCAGTAATGTTGAAGCTGACACCCTGGGATCCTTCAAGAAGCTGCTTGATGAGATTCTGGGATCAATAAGCTACTAACAACCAAACGAGCAAGAATGGCCTCCTCGTTTGTAAACTTTCTTATGTTCTTATTCATTGCTGTATGTGGGTCAGGCTTTTTATTTATTGTAATTTTACTGCTACTGTGGCCATGAGGATGCCAAAAGTGTGAATAATATTGCACAATAAAAGGAATAAACATTTTACATTAAATATATTGCTATGAAACAGAGTAAGGGACCTTTTTGCTGGTCAATGAGATGTAAGAAGCAGTGTGAACTGAACAGTTGAATATATCACTTTTTGTAAAGACACGAATGCATCTCTGCTCTATGACTGATATTGACTAAAACAAATAAACAGTAAAAACGAAATGGTCTGAATTAAAAATCATTTCATGCTTCAGCGGTATGCAAAGTTACTCCTGGTAGATGTCTGCTGCTAGTAATGCAATCCTTCAGAAACCTGCGGCTGTATAGCATCTAACCTGACCATAATCGGAATAGTGTTTTTGAGGTTGCTTTACATTTTAGGTGGCTCTACCCAGGTGATAGTTGTGAATGACTTTGCTGTTTATGAATAATGATGAACAGGTACTATGAACAATTGTTGAGGTGGATTTGTTAAATTGTGTTTTCCATTGTTTTAATTCATAGTGATTTTGTGACAATGTCATTTATATATTATGTATTTATATATGTTACATTTTAAACCATATGTACATGATCACACTAATGCTGTAGACTTTCATCACACCTGTATTAAGGCTTAAGATAATTCCTTTAAGTGCTAATTCCTGCATGTATCAGATATGCCTTCAGCATGTTAGCGTTTCCCCAGTGTTGGGTCAAGAAATTGAAAATTATGATTTTCAGCCATGTGCAGCTGCATAATTAGCATCCTTGCTATACTTGATACTTTTTCTTATGCCAGCAATATATTCCTAAATATACCTTTTGTCCCTATAAATCATCAGTAACCTTTAAACAGCGTGTACTAAATATCAGTTTAACAGAACATTACTAATAAGAGTGACCAGAGGCGTAATTTAGGGGGGCATGCCCCCCTCACTTTTTCAATGATGGGGAAATGTCCCCTCACATTGCAGGAGTACTAAAACTTTTATTTCATGATAATTTATTGGTATAATCACTAGTCAGTGTAGAAGTCAATGGTAAGAAAAATGGGATCGGATCTGGGATCACTGCAGCCTGAAATGGCGTTTTACTATGAGGATCTGGATTAGGCTCCACTGATCCTTAATGTTGATCCAATCCTGGAGCTTCAACCAATTTAACAATAACCTGACCAATGAGACGTGAAGATACGTGGTGCGTAGTTTAAAGACCCCGACTGACAAATTTGTATAGAGCCTGAAATCACAGTAATGTTGGGGGAAAATGGCAAGCGGATGGACAAGGATAGAGGAGGATGTGCTACGTTGCTGTATCCAAAACACAGGAACATGCTTTAAGTTTGTAATTCACCATAGCTCATGTTATTTATTAATGTTATCACACTGAGGTTTCTGTCTACTTTCAGTTGAACTTTTCATTTTAAATTGAAACAGTAAACTTAAAACAGCAAAATGACCTTTGTGCAAATAAATATAGACATCAATAAAAACTGAATACATTACCAAGAGTTTTTTTACACAATTATTATACCAAATTAATCACAATATATTACTTATTCTAAATTATTTTGCGTGTTTTAATACATCGCAGACTCTCGCATCTCTATTTATCAATGTTCCAAAAACTCACTCTTGGTCACATTTTACTAAACATTTTTAAAGTAATAAATAAACAATTACCATAACAAACATTACCGTATTCATCACAGTAAAGTACAGTTCTTACCTGTAAACAGGAACACATTCAAAGTCACTCACTGTCTGTAGCTTGGTGCTGTTTACATTGTTGTCTATACACTGCAGTTTGAGGTTCAGTATACATCTGCATCTTTTAAGTGGATGGAAGCTGAAAATACTTTTTAAAAACACCCTTTTCTTATACTAACACAGTACTAGTATATTTTTTATAGAAAACCTGTATTATCTAAAGTATTTAAATTGTGGGGAAACAACATTTCTAGAAATGTATTTTAAGGGCAATTCTCATACCTCCCATTAAATCTACATTATGCCTACTCTCACTCTAGTGCTCACCGCTGCCTCAGGGGCTGGTTGTACTAAAGGGATCCGATCCTGGATCCAGGCTCCGATCTGAGAGAAACTTCAGTGCTCTTCGAACACTAAAGTCACGGCTTTGTAATTCCATGACTCGGACGGGTCTGAAAAATATAGCTATTTGCCACACTCATCACTAATGACAATATTGTGGCAGCAATCCTATGAATGATTACCACAGGAATGGCTTTGGGTATTTTAATTAGACATACAAGGGATGCAACATTTTATTATACGTATTTATTGGCACAGAAACATGCTGAACAATTCTCAAGATATTTGGTCCTTCTGCTGTCCTAAAAAATGCTGGTGAGACTGTCTTCCATTATGCCAGGGGCAGCAGTTGAGATAGAACTCCCTGTACACAGGGTCTGCTTTATTGTAATTCTTTAGTTTTGTTGATAGCCTACTATATAGAAGGCTGTTAGGCTAGCATTGTGATGGCTAGTACAGTAGCAGGGAGCTCATAGGAGGAGCACGCAACAACAAGAAACAGACAGGCAGCGCAGCTTGCTTTCAGGGAAGGAACAGTAATGAACTATTCATTGAGAGAGGGACTGTGTTTAAAAACTGTACAGGGTAGCCTATTTATGGTACGTCAGTTTTAGTTGAAATGTGTATATTTTGTGACCTAAGTTGCCCTGCATAAGGGTGTCTGCTAAGAAATAATAATAATAATAATAATAATAATAATAATAATAATAATAATAATAATAATAATAATGTTAAATCAGGTTAACATTACTACTGCAGGCATTAGTATAGATTAATTGTGGTTTCTGAATATATGAGATGTCGGTAGTTACACACCAACCATTTAATTATTGGAAGTAAAAAATATTGTGGGAAAGTACATCAGTCATCAGTACCAAATGAATATTATTTATTTATGCATGTATTCATTCATTCATTTATTCATTCATGTGCTGCTTTGAAATAAATATGCGTTTTAATCTAATTGATGTATTTGTTTTTACATGGAGCGTCTTACATTTATACCCGTTTAAGTGTATTCATGGAGAATAGGAGTCTATTGTATTTCGAGTTGGATATCTCATACAGAGGCACCTTAACTTGTGAATTGGCACTCCGTTTAGCCCATACTGCATGTGTGTTACAAGGTGTATGCTAATTAGAAGGTTACTCCAATGTATTTTTGCATCTATAGTTTAGAGAATAAGGTGTTTATCACTGGATGAAACCGCGCAAAGTGATCTTTTTTCACGCAGTATAATGTCCAAAAAACTTCCATTTAGTGAATGAGGCCCAAAGTTTTTGAATTTGAATTTGATCACATCTCGTGTGATTAGGCACGTAGACAGTGTGGATCGTGCAATGATGCAGGAACCAGGGAAGACTGGACAAGTTTGTAATCAAACAGTGACTGCGCCACTGCATTGTACAGGTATGTTTTTTGTGTGTGTTCTCTGTTAGTGAAAATTAGTTTCAATAAAGTGAATAGACAGTCATTGGATACATACTGATTACAGCACTGTTATTGTGAGAAGGAGGAGGAGGGATGATTGTGGAGCTTTGCATCTCCTCTTAGTGAAAAACTGTGAGATTTGCATCACAACTGAAAATAAGTAAGCCACAGTTAAACTAGGCACCCTCACGAGACGATTGGTTCTCAAGTATACTGTAAAATATGATTCTGTAGCTTTGAGTAAACATAATCGTGATCATATAACAAGCTGCTTACCCACAAGGACTTGTTTTGATGTACTGTCCTCAGTGATTGAGCACCATTGACATCTGTATACTGTATTTAAACTGCTGATACGCGGAGGCACGCTTTTGCTAATTGTATTCATATCGGTATGCTTTTAAGAATCAACCGCTTATAAGAATCAAATCATCCAGGATGGATGTGATTCTTATAAATGGAGTGCATAGTATTTCTTTTACCAGGGTAATTTACTATTCTGTGTGTTTTGGATAAGTATCTGTTGCTCTTTCTACTTAGGGGCTCTTCTGAAAGGGTTACTAGAATACTTTTCAAAAGCAGACCCAGTGGTTGAAATAGTTAGTAAGCATGACTAAGGGAGCCCGCAGCCGTACGCACGTTACGCACTGTGCGTACCATTGGATCTTAATATTTAAGTAATCTTGTGCGATCCGCAGACGGATATTGTATTTATGAAGCAACCCGGGGTTTCGCTCTGCAGTTTGTTTACGTTCTGAAAGTTTCGCGGGGTTACAGAAGGAAGGAGGGAATACACGGCCGTCAATCTGTCTGGGTCCACCAATCCTGGACAGGCACTCAACTGCCTGATTTTTATTTAAGGGGCGGAGTTCAGCTAATGCCTTACCTGGTTTGTTGAACACTGACAGGGGTGGAGTTGAGAGGAAGGGGAGTGTTGGTGTGTGGAGAGGAGATAAAAAAAAAGTTGATCGATACAGAAGTGTGAACGAACGATTATTTAGAATATATAGAGACAGTTATTTATTATTGTTTATTTAATTTGACATGGTCCGCGGCGGCAGTGGTCTTTTTTATTTTAAGCTTTTCAAATAGTACAATATGAGCAAACGGAAGCAAGTGAGTTTATTTGATGCCGGCTTCAAAAAAGTGCTTTCTTCTGATGATCAGAGCAGGAAGGGTGAATCGGATCAAAATAACAATATTACAACAAGTACCAAACCGCCTGTTTCAGGGACTTTCAGAAGTGAGATTTTCAGTATTGAAAAGATGGCAGGACCAGCATTCAGTGTAAGTACTAACAGTATATCTGAGATTGAAGATGTACAAGATATTGGCCTTGTCAGTGCAGATGCACTTAAAATGGGACCCGACGCAATAAATTTAAGTGCTTTTCAAAACCGGTTTCAGCCAAAAAAGGGATGGACAGCACTGTATTTTTGGAAAGAAACGACGAGTCCCAGATGAATTCTTTGATGAGGCCTTGTATCCAACATTGCGATACAGTGAAGCAAAGGATGGTGTGTTTTGTGTTGCCTGTATCATATTTTCATCTGGTGACATAGTACTACGATCACGGCCTATTGTGGACTGGAGCAACGCAAAGAAAATCATTACAAAACATCTTACAACACAAACGCATCTGAGTGCTCAAATACGTGCTGTTGAATTTTTACTTGTTTGTGATAACAAGCAGCAGTCTATAATTTCATCTTTGAATAAAGCCCACCAGGAATATGCAAAACGCAGTAAGTCAGCTTTAAGAGCAATTGTAGATTTAATAGCGGTTTGTGGTAAACAAAACGTTTCAATCAGGGGTCACGCCGACGAGCGCAGCAACTTCAGAGCTTTTTTAGAGTACCGAGCGAAAGGAGATGAGGCACTGACAAGGCACTTGCAGCAAGCACCAGGCAACGCAAAGTACTGCAGCCACAGAGTACGTTACGAAATTATTGATCTGTGTGGAAAACAAATACGTGATGGCATTCTACTTAAATGCAGAAATGCTAAATTTTTCTCGTTGCTGGCAGACAAAAGTGCTGACATTAGCTGCACAGAACAAGTGTCTCTTATTCTAAGATATGTGGATCAGTCACCATCAGGGCAGTTCTCTGTGCGAGAGGACTTTGTGGCTTTTATTTCAACAAGCGATACAACAGGTGAAACGCTTACCACCCTGCTTCTGAATCACCTGCAGCAGTCCAATTTGAACCCCTCCAACCTGGTCGGACAAGGCTACGATGGTGCTGGAAATATGAGTGGCAAAATACGTGGAGTGCAGGCCGCATCAGAGAGAAATACCCTCAGCAGCATATGTGCACTGCAGAAACCACTCACTAAACCTCGCAATTACACACTCAACGAGAATCCCTTTAGTTCGCAATACACTGAATACCATTCAAGAGATCGTGGCTTTTGTGACTGCATCTCCAAAACGAATGCAGTGTTTTTTGGATAAAAGTGACACAAAGCAGCATCTGCAGAAGTTTTCTGACACTCGCTGGTCTCAGCATGATGCGTGCCTCTCCACTGTCATCATGAAAATGTGTTTGCCACCATCGATCATTTAAAAACAGACACAGACCACAAGTGTAGTGACACCGCTGTATCCATAGCCAGAGCAATGGAGTCATTTGAGTTTCTGGTCTGTATTATTGTGTGCCAAGGGTTACTGCAGTATCTCACTCCACTCAGCAATGCTCTTCAGAACCCATCTTGCGATCCTGTGAAAGCCAGTCAACAAGCCAGCAATTTAGTTTCTCTGCTTGGGGACAAAAGGGCGGACAGCACCTATACCAACCTGTGGGAAAATGTCTGTGCACTGGCTGAAAAAATGGAAATAACTGTCTCAATGCCTCGTATTGCAAGACTTCAAACAGAGAGGTCGAATGTCCCAGCTGTAATGCCACAAGAATACTGGCGCTTGAATCTATTTCTTCCATTTTTGGATCATCTAACCACACAGTTGAATGATCGAGTGTGCAGTTCTTTGCCTCGACTTAAAGCCCAATATCTTCTCCCCAACAAGTTGCCAATGCTGACCCAAGCAATGTGGAGTGAGATAAAAGAGGAGTATGAGGCTATGATGCCCAGTATACAAACGGCTGATGCAGAGCTTGAGCTCTGGAGGCATTGCAATACTGACAAGAGCAGCAGTGAAATATGTGAAATATTAGAGAACACAGTGATACTGTACCCTAACATCCACAACATCTTAAAAGTACTGCTTACCATGCCTGTGTCCACTGCTTCAGCTGAACACGCCTTCAGCTGTTTGAGGCGCTTGAAAACTTACTTGCGCAGCACCATGTCAGAGACGCGACTCACCGGACTAGCACTGATGAACATTCACCATGATGTGGCGATCGACAGTGAGAAAGTGCTGCGGGACTTTGATGCAACGGGAACCCGAAGAATTCCTCTGCTCTTTCAGGATTGAGCAAGGTAAAAACACATTTATAGTTCTATTAATATTAAAATGAAAATCATTTTAATATTAATAGAATCACATCATTATTATTATCATAATCATTATTATTATTGCACAATTTTTTTGCTACAACATGCAAGAAAATAAAGTTTTATGTTTAGTTAAATGGGATGAGTAAAAATTACATTAGTGATTGTAAAAGTAATTAGAAATGTATGATTTGTGGTTTCCCCTCTGGTTTAAGTATATATTTCAAATAGATTTATGCATACTTTTTATTGTTGTAGTATGCTACTTGGTTTACCGTTTAGTATTTTATGCGATGTCGGTGTGATTCAGTTTTGCGTACCATGTGAAATATTTCTGGGGGCGCCCCTGAGCATGACCAATATTAATCTACATAAAGCATAAATAACAACTGAGAGTATAATAAAGAACCCACAAAATGGGATATTTAACTGTTAAAAAAAAAATCTGGCACAGGGGCCTCTAGTTTTGCATCCCAGTCTTAAAGCACCTAGCAAGGAGCTATCAACTAGCCAGTCCTCAGCCACAAGGTGCTGCAATTAAATGAGAAGCTACTATGAGGCAACCCAAGGTACACGGATACAGAGGTAAAGCACCTTACTAAATTTGGTAAAAATAACAGTATTCTAATATGACATTGACTTCCTAAGTTATTAAAACAGCATTCAAGTAATCAGGGAACATGCCTTCCTTACATTTGAATACATATTTATAACCATGCTTATTTATTTTTAGAATCAGTTATTGTTCCACATAAAGAAGAGGCTGTATATTTCAGATTTGGAAAGTTGGGATCCCCTAACTACAATGTTTTATATTTTAGCATGTATCTATTTGTGTCTGCATGTAGATCTAATACAGTCACTAACTGAAGAATTACAGTATAATTGGAATCGTGGCCTTCCACCAGCCCAAGAGTATTAGTCACTAATTAATTGCTTTTGGTTTATAGCGTATTCAATATGAATCCAGTGGATACTGATTGCAGCTAATATATGAATTACTTGTGTACACACTCTCTCTAGCCAGCAGGATACCGGTTGTTGCAACCGACTTATTTTTCTTAGCTGAGTACAAATACACATTTGTAAGTAACATTATAAGACCAATTATCTAAAGATGTATCCCTTGTGTTATGACTATGTTGCAATCTGTGGAACACGAAAATGCTATTCTAGACAGATCTGATTCTAATCAGATTTTAGGCAGTTAAGAAAATACACACACACACACACACACACACACACACACACACACACACACACACACACACACACACACACACACACACAACCCACACACACACACACACACACACACACACACACACACACACACACACACACACATCTCACACACACACACACACACACACACACACACACACACACACACACACACACACACACACACACACACACACACACACACACATGCACACGCACACGCACACACACACGCACACGCACACACACACACACACACACACACATCTCACACACACACACACGCACATGCACACGCACACGCACACACACACAGACACACACACACACACACACACACACACACACACACACACACACACACAACACTAACGCCACTACAGTAAAAAAGAAACAAATGGTGGGATACATTTTTGTTATCCCACTTAAGTGGGATAACGTAAGTGGAATAACATGCTTACCATGACTAGTTTCGAATGTGTCTTTGCTTACAAATTTGTGACCGAACTTTACTTCAGTTGTTCAAACAATACTCAATCAATCAATCAATCAAACTTTATTTTATATAGCACCTTTCATAGTGGACCATCATCACAAAGTACTTTACAAGATACAATGAAAAACAACGCATACTACATTAAATACTAGGATGTGAAAATTCTAAAACATTGTGGATGTCATATAGAATCATAAGAAGATGCAGTGAAAGATCAGAAGTAGCAGAGACACGACAGTATGCGTATGTCATATAGAATCATGAGAATAAAATACAGTGAAAAATCAGAATAGCAAAGACACAACAGCTAATAACAAATATCAGGCTTAAAGAGCAAGAGAGAACAAGTGGGTCTTGAGAGTTGATTTAAAGTGAGCGACGGTGGGAGCATCACGCACCAAAGCTGGGAGAGAGTTCCAGAGAGTCGGAGCCATGAAGCTAAATGAGCGTTCTCCAAGTGTGGTGCACTTTTGCTTGGGGATAACAAGCAGGCCAGAGTCAGAGAACCTCAGCTTGTGGGCTGGGATAAAGCAGGTCAGCAGGTTGAAGAGGGCATGTGTGATGAAGGGCATTGTAGATGAGCAGGAGAATTTTGAAAGTAATCCTGAACTTTACAGGTAGCCAGTGTATCTGGGCAAGATGGGGGGTGATTTGTTCATGTTTTTTACATCTGATAAGGATCCTGGTGGCGGCATTGTGAACTAGCTGCAGTCGATTGGTGGTGGATGAGGTGACCCAAGGGAAACATGTAGATGTTGAAGAGAAGAGGCCCAAGAACAGACCCTTGAGGGACACCACAAGTGACTGGGTTTGCAACACCACTGGATCCAGCATAGAAAACAGACTGCATGCGTCCAGATAGATAAGAGAACATCCAGGAGAGACAAGTTCTGAAGGCGGTGAAGAAGAATGCTATGATCTATGGTGTCAAAAGCAACTGTTAGGTCAAGGAGGACAAGCACAGAGGGAGCATCAGCATTAAGCAGGAGATCATTCACAATCCAGAGCAGAGCAATTTCAGTACTGTGTTGTGGCCGGAAGCCAGACTGCAGAGATTCAAACAGATTGTTATCCGTGAGATATTTCATCAGCTGACTGGCTATAGCCCTTTCGAGCGTTTTTATGACAAAAGAGAGATTGGAGATAGGCTGGGTCAAGGGAGGGTTTTTTTGAGTACCGGCATAACTCGGGCAAGCTTGAGAGCAGCAGGAACAGGGACAGATTGAGAGTGTGCATAATGGAAGGAGCAAGAACAGAAGCATATACGGACAAGATTAGTCAGCCAGGTGTCCAAGGGGCACGTGGCAGTAGTTGATTTGTCAATTTTGTTCCAAAAGAAAGAGGAGAAATCATCATCAGGTAAGAGAGGAGGATGAGCGGGAGATGGATCTGTCGGTGGCTGGATGTAGGATTTGGTTAATGGTCTTAAAGAGAACATTGGGCGTACCATGTCCTATAGTTATGATTTCAGAGAAGTACTTCACCCTAGCCGCAGTGAGCACAGCTCCCGAGATGGTCGGTCCAGATCTCTTTGTGAACCTTTAGTCCAGACGACCTCCACTTGCGCTCAAGCCTGTGGCAGGCAGACTTAAGCAATCGAAGTTCGAGAGTGTACCATGGGCAGTTGCGATCTTTCTTGACCTTTCTGGTTGTAAGCGAGGCAACGGTGTTGATGATCTGAGTAAGGGTAGCATTGTAGAGGGTCACAGCATCGTCAAACCAAAGACGGGAGAGTACCAGTTAGATGGGATGAAGTGACACATTCCGAGAGTTTTGTAGGAAACAGCAGACATGCTGCAAATTGATAGACTGAGCTCAAGGTTCTCTCTTAGATAAACCACCTACCCCTGTCTGGACTGGTGATTTTCTGGGACATCCTCCTAACACAAAAAATCACTCATGCTAACTTCAAGTCTTGTTTTCCTGGTGAACAAATGGGAAAGCCTGATGGTCTAGCGGGCCAAAACGTGCTTTATTGGCATTTAATCTTAAAGCTAAATTCACTGGCAAAATACACAAAATTGTAACAGCAATATAGCTGAAGTAGCTGATGCTTTAATCTTAATTTCCCCTGATCACCAGAGGCTTCTTTCTTTGTTTGTTTACAGTGAAGGATCACTGGGACTTGGTCACATTTCGAGGAAGGACCAAAGCTTACTAATTTTGATATTAAACAAAAGCAAACATCCTTCATTTTAAATGAAAAAAAACACTTCTATAGTTGCATAACAGTAAAAAAAAAAACAGTGATAGAAGCTGACTTTATGTGCTGCTGTTTTATGAAAGTCGTAATTGTAGGTTGACCTTTGGTAGTTTGTCAAAAAGTAATTATAGGGGATTGCTGCCTGGCAATCATCAATACCAGTGAGAAGGTTCATATTTAAGGATTTTGCATACCTGGTGTGTAATTTGTTTCTCTCAATCTAATGAGTCAGCCTCAAGCTCTTATTTGGCACAATGCCAAATAAAAACATGAAAGCATGGGAAAAAGAGCTTTGAAATATTACATGTGAATGTGCTAACCCATTGTTGTCCTGCTCTGTCTAAAATTAGACCCCCCCTTATAAATGTATATTTAACATTTTGTCACGACTATCATTCTGATTCCTCCTATTTTTACCTTTCATTGGTCATCGTTAATGTATATTACAGTCAAAGTTTGGCTTACAACAAACTTCAAATGCTAGTTAGTGCAGGTTGATTTGTTTGGTCATGCTAGTGGGAGACTGGATACTGTAGAAAAATATGGTATATGTGGGTGGCTTACAAATGTTTTGAACACCACTGATCTAGGTTATGTTTCAAGCTTTAATTCCTCAGGTATCCCCAAAGCTTTCCCCTATTCTGCTATTCTCGTGCCTTTGCATTAACAATGTGGGCATGCAGTTAATGGTTCCAAATGCCATTTACCCTCCTAGTCCCTGGTATTCCTTCTTGTCCATGTAGGTGTCATACTCCTTGTGACACTATTTCCCCATAGACATTGTTGGGCTCCCTGTAATTTTTGATTTGTGAAATACTTTTGAATAACTGTGTAACAGTTCACAACTCTGCCTCCCAAATGGTGTACTGTTGCTTAGCGACTGGAGCTCCTTCTCCCCCTATTTATTCTGCCCATGGCTGTTTGGTGGAAATCACATTCAGGATTATCATGATTTAGCATTGCTCTCTTTTCCTTCTGGCTTCTGTGTGTGTCCACCCCCGCAAGATGCTTTAACCCAAGCATGGTTACACTGCTGATAGGGTTAAATCATTCCATCAGCCTCCTCTTCTTTATGTAGATCAATATTGCTTAGCTCTCCTTAGGTTTCTCTCGGATTGGTCTTTATTGGCTAAATGATTGCATCATCCCTCACCTAATATTACTTTCAAAGGGATTAATGCCATTATCCAAATAAGTTACATTTTTCACATATTACCCCTGCAGCAATCTTAATCATATTGTCATCAGTTTCCTGTATCTGATTAAGGCCCCTATTGATGTACATTTCCATGCCAAAGACAGCTGCTGTTTTTGCTTTTGAGCATATGTCGATGCAGGTACCTGGAACAGACTCCCCATCACCATTATGATGAGCCTGCCTAAGGCAATTAATAGAATACCTTTCTAAATACAAGATTTTAATAAGAATGAAGGAAGCCCCAAATCCACACACCCCTATTTTCTGAACTTGCACCTGAAAGACAGTACTGAAAGGAAGATAATGTACTAAAACAATAAGCATAAGAAAATGGGCACGGTTTTTCCATACGTATGCCATGAATTTACCATGCTTAACATATCTTTTCTGTTCAGATTTTACTATGCATTACCACACTTGAATATGCTTTTACTATTCTATATAATACTTTTAAAAAGGGAAGCACAAATATGATTATTTATTTAACTTTTTTTTTCTCCAAGAATTACCAAATGGCATTACAATCTCTTGTACAAGGGAGGCATGATCAAATCAGTTGCAGACAAAGATAAAATAGGAGCAAACTTCTGATAATTATTCATTAAATATGTATATACATTTGTTTACAGAAATCAAATTGCTGGGATCCCCGAGTGGCTCACCTGGTTGAAGTGTAGCCATGTGTAGTGCAGGGTGTCATACAGTGAAGGTTTGAGTCCTGGCTGTGTTAAGTCGACAGTCTTTGCTGGAGATTCTGAAGGGAGCACTGCATTGGTTCTGGCACCCCGTGGTTTAGGGAGGCAAAACCACCAGAGACTGTTTCTCCTCATCGTGCTACAGCAAACCCTGCTGGCCAAGTGCCCAGTGACCTCAAAAGTGGACACCTGCAAGGCTGGCCTTTGTCCTCCAGAGGTTGGTAGCTCTCTGACATCCACTCTCGAGTTCCTGGGTGTAAAAGAGGAAGCTGGCTTGGTCATGGGATCAGAGGATGCCCACTGAACATTCAGGTCTCCTGAGCTGTGTGGGGAATTGCTATGGTGAGGAGAAAAAATGATTGGACATTCCAAATTGGGGAGAAAATCGGGGGTAAAATAATTGGGCACAAAAAATAAATAAATAAATAAATCAAATGGCACATTTCCATGTCTTTTCAAAGAGCTGAATTTTATTTTATTCACTTTACTGTAGGAACAATTTAGATATGATCAGCAAAGGTTAATTAGAATTTAAATTCTGTTGGTAAGGTAATACAGTATTGTCAGTTTAAATAGAATGCAGTGTACAATCTCTCTTCAAGTACAGTTATGCTGTGGAGTTAAAATGACTGTCTAAAATGTAAAGTTGCAAACTGGCTTTTAAACAGATGCTCACGGGGGAAAGTGAATTGTGCTCTTCTTGTTCAGACATTTCTTGTTTTGTCATCGCTTTGTGAAAGATTTCACTTAATTTGAAGGTTCGTAGCCCCTTTTAATACAAACCCAGACACAAAAGTTTTTAGGCACTTGTGGGCTGTTTTATTATTTACAGAAATAAAAGCATAATGAAAAACAAAAACTTAACTCCCACATGGAGTACTAACTAAACTTTGTTTTTAATCCGTAACACACACATCGGACAGCTAAGCCATTTACCGATTTAAACAAAATAATTTTAAAAACATGAACAAACATGGGGCAGCATGGTGGCGTAGTGGTTAGCACTGCTGCCTCACAGTGCCAGGGTCGTGGGTTTGAATCTGGCCTAGGGTACTGTCTGTTTGGAGTTTGCATGTTCTCCCCATCTTTGTGTGGGTTTTCTCTGGGTACTCCGGTTTCCTCCCACAGTCCAAAGACATGCTATTCAGGTTGATTGGTCACTCTAAATTGCCCTCAGTGTGTGTGTGTGGTGCCCTGCGATGGACTGGCGTCCTGTCCAGGGTGTAGTCTCGCCTTGCGCCCTGTGTATGCTTGGTTAGTAAGCGGTTAATGATAATGGATGGATAAACAAACATGTTTAACACACTACCTTTTGCTACCACGCAGGTCTCTTCACAGTGACCTCTCTCTTCACACAGACTGCAGACTGCCCTGAACAAACTTTCTGAACTGTTTAAATACCTGCCTGTTACAGGCAGGAGACATCAATTCATTTAACAAAAATAATTACACCTGTGGCTGTGCAAACACAGCCACACCCACACACATTTATCTGACAGGGACAGAAATTAACCCAAGCAGTCACCAACACATTTTCTTCAGGCAGGGATTTGCCCTGCCACAGCTTGTATTAACCCTTACCAATTAACAGCATAACATAATAGCCATATTTGTTCTTACTTGATCTATTCCTAACTAGCAGGACCTGATTATAAAAGGGATGTTCACATGTATTCACTTGTAAATATAACTGACTTGCATGCACAGATCAAGTTAAGAATTCGGTCCACAAAAATAAGAAAGACTTTGGCTGTTTTTTATCAAACACTGTAGGGTTAGTTTTCTTTAAAAACAGGTTCCTTCTTGAAATGAAAGTCCTGACACAAAATGCTTTCAAACTTAAATAAACTTTATTGTATACTCCAGGATCAAACAGGTAAGACGGCTTGCAGGTCAGTTTGTAGGTTACTTTACTGAAGAGCACCGTTCCCTCTCCAGGACTCCAAAGTTGATTCTGAGTATAGCATACAGATCCATACTGTCTTGCTTAACAAAAGACTGACCATAGGGCAACCAGGCTCTTTGAAATAGGGGTGGCACCAGTGTGTGGTGGGCAACAATGGCAATGAGAGAGGAGACATGTCTGGCAAATAATGTGCTGATCAGAGATACAAAAGACTGTTTCAAAGGGCAATCAAAAGTAGGTGTGGCACCATTGAAGATATGTTAATCATTTCAGGACAAGCTTCACCACCTCCTCAAGACAATGACTATGAGATCACCTTTGCACCTCTCCCAGGACCTACAGAATGCCAGTTCACACAACCCCCAATATACAGTAAGGCTCCATAACTGCAAAAGTCAGTCATTAATAATTCACACATTATAACCAGACAAAAATATCCTTACAATGCTTTAGTACCAGCAAATAAAAATAGACTTTTCTAACAGGAATACATTATTTTATTTCAGCAGCAACAGGATGTTTATGATAAGCAATACAAATGACACAGTGCATGCACACACACATTTAAAACATAAAAAGCTGTTTCATATCAAGAAAATGAAAGCAATTGCCTTATGAATAATAATCTTACTATTAATAACAAAAATAATAGTAATCTTTTAAACCTCTAAAACACCTACGTTGGCTAGAAGGCTTGGAAGGAACAAAAATCGAATATTAAACAAAAGCATTGTCTGAGTTCGTACTTTACAATAAAATTCTATGTTTTCATACATAGACTCACATGGAACTGAGTTTGCTGTATATTAAAATATCTCGGTAGATAGGTCCTTGATGTTGACCCTTTGCGGAATCAAGCTGAGGGGTGGCATGTTTTAGTTCACACATCGTGTTTAAATGAGTGTGAATCTCTTAAAGTCAGTGGGGTTTATTTCATATAAGCTGATATTCTTTTATCTTCTCATTCGAATTGGCTTTAATCATTTCGCTGTCATGCTAAATAAAATGCCATCTCTCCTGCTGTGTAACCTCACATAGTTTTATTAAAAGTTTTGTTTTAAGCATTTTATTACCACAATAAATTAATTATAAACATCATTCCACCACACACCTCAAGGTGCTGGGTTACTTTTGAGGATTACTCAGTAATTTCTTTTGTAGGCCTATGTCAATTTTTGTAAATTTTGAGTGGTTAATGCCTGCTTATTTTACCAAGTAGATTTAAAATAAAATAAAAAAGGCATTAAATGAATTATAACTATAATTATATTTTCAATAAAATTTATCGTCAGTTTCTCTGATAATACAATGAAACCATTACTTTCAATAGAAACTCAACATTGTGTAGCATATTATTAAGGGTTTCTAGAGGGTAGAGGGTTTGGTTTGGAGAATGAGGGGGGGTTTATAGAAATCTTCATGCAGCATTGTAAAGTTTATTTGTATATTTTTTTCTTAACCACCAGTTGCTTACTTAGTAAAAGTAAAGTGCAGTCAGTTATGCTAGGGTGGTTTGGTTCAGTTTGTACCAAGAGCTGCCGATCCTGACTTAAAGGACAATCCTGCAAATCCCAATGACATTTATCTAGGTTAAATAAGTAAAATAAATACTTATTACTTATTTTTCCCATCACAGCTGGGCAGTTGTAATCTGGCTTTGTGTATGAAATAGAGGGGAAAAACGATGAATATGAAAATAGTTATGCTTTCTTTTCATATGAAAATGAGCTCCAATGATAATAAAGAAGGTACTGGCAGATTAAGCACTTGCCGTGCTCAGCACATAAGAAGACAAGGTAAACATCTGATACCTTTCTGTTGCTTACAAGATTCCATGCCTTGTTGACTTTTGAAAAATGTAGTGGCTGCTAAGCTGTGAAATGCTTGGGTCGCTGAATACGTTATTAACCAGAGAAGCAATGGTGTGTGGTGATAAGAATAGAGGACAGAGCAAGCTAAACAAAACAAGGACAAAATATTGCATTGCATGCTTAGTGCTTTCCAAGCGGCTTATCAAAAATTCAAGATATAACGAGCATAATTTGTTGCAGCTCTGCATTAATTATTCTTTCATGGAATAGGAATTATTGGACCTGGTTTACGCTTTCAGTTGTATTTATGTAGCTTCAAGTTACCTATTTACTAGGGGTATGTCAATTCACACGTTTTTTTCAAAAAAAGAAAATAGTTTCAAGTGTTATTGGAACATAAACATTACTAATATATGTTGTGCTTGAACCGAACCTTAGTACAACCACTGTTTAACGTCTAGTTCAATTGCTATACAGTAATTACACGTTTAGTGTAAGTACTCTGGGCTGTATTTGTGGAGAAAATATACTAGTGCCAGTACAAAGGAATAGTATATATTTTTTATATTGGAATATTGATGTTTGCCTTTTAAATTCATACAGTGACACTGTTTCTTCTATTTTTCTGTTTAATATTTTAGTATATTTATTTCTTCATTCCTATATACTGTATATATATATATATATACACACACACACACACACACACACACACACACACACAGCACTCCAGATAAACTGTGTATAGGGTGTTTTATGCATTGAAAAAATAAGAATTAAGTATGATATTTAAATTGAATGTGTCAATGGTCAATTGTGAATATACTGCATGCGGTAGACAGAGAATGCTGGGACAGCTAATTGTAACCTGACTGGGAATTGCCAGAAACAGGTGACCAGTAAGTCTGGGTTTTCCATAAAAAACATACAAAAAAAAAAAAACATCCAGTTGAATCCGCTCACTTGCAATGCGTGTTAGTGATGTGAGTAAGTGACTGGATTCTTGATTTTGGATATTGGCTTTCTCTGTGTCGTCTTAGTCCTTCTCATCCTATTCTACCAATTTACCTGTCAGCCAGATTGTTGGAATCTGGAACCTGTCTCTCCTGGATGTCCTCTTACCTATCTGGATGCATGGTGTCTGTTTTCCATGCTGGACACAGTGATGTTGCAAACCCAGTCACTTGTGGTATCCCCCAAGGATCTGTTCTTGGGCCCCTTCTTTTCAATATCTACATGCTTCCCTTGGGTCACCAACACAGCCTCATGTTTCACTCCTATGCTGACGACACCCAGCTCTACTTAAAACTCAACCCTGGGCGCCCCTCTGCCATGGTCCGGCTGTCGGCTTGCATTCAAGACATCGAGGCCTGGGTATCTGCCAACTTTCTTCAGCTAAACACTAGCAAATCTGAACTCCTTCTAGTAATATCTAAAACTCAACTTAAGAACCTAAATATAGCTGCCCTGAACCTCGGAAACTGTCTGCCTCTACCTTCCCCCACAGTACGAAGCCTTGGTGTACTTCTTGACAGCAACCTCTCCTTTGATG